>WEIT01001484.1:143002-372565 GCA_013389985.1 Dryoscopus gambensis
AATTTTATATATAATTAATAATAATTATAATGTTGTTGTTGTTTTGCTGTTGTTGACTATTAACATTAATTACTATTACTACTGCTATTGCTATTACTATTACTATTACTATTACTTGTGGGGCATTTTTTTCCCTTAATGTTATTTCTTGTACTTTTCATCAAGGATTTTCTCACTCCAGAGCAAGCAAGGGAGTGGGATCTTTCTGTTGTTCAAAACCAGGGGCACAGCTCTGTCTCAGGTCCCTGCAGCTGAGGCCAGCACCACAAAGTGCAGCTGGGGAGATGCAGCTGTGCCATCCAAAACACGTCTGAGCTGCTGGCGTGACGGTGACATGATAACGTCATGAAAAGCCTTGATAAAAATGTGCCTTTCTTCTTCCATTAATCAGCTCTGTTTAAGTTGTATGTGCCAGCTTTCCTGAGAGAAGTAACCTGCCAGACACCCAAATATTGGCTGTTTAATTTTCCTGAAGTTAATGGAGAGAGTGCCCATAATTACACATGGCCTGCTGTAAGTTTGCAGCTTTTGTGATGAAGTAGGAGACAGCATTATGGCACTTACAGGTATTGATTAGTTAAGCTAATGGACTGAGACTGATTGGATCTATTGCCACGGCCAGGGGATTCTGTGTGGTGTTTCTTTTATGAACTCAATAGAAAACAGCTCTCAAACTGCAGAGTGGAGAGGTGGGGGGAGCAGGGAGGGCCCAGGCTGCTCCCCCCACGCAGTGAGCTCTTCATCTCCATGTGGCACCACATCCAAATCTCTTGAGACCAAAGCTGCTGTGTTAATCCGTGTCCCACTGGTGTGCTTCTCATTTGGGATCTAATACGGAATTTCCATGGGCCTTGCAATCATCTGCAAGAGAAGGAAAATTTAAGAAAGCACAGAAATGTATGAGATACAATAAATGCCTGAGGGGCACTGAGGGAGTGGCAACAAGAGTTCATTCATCTAACAGAGTTCAGTCCTGGGCTCCCTAGGCAGCTTCCCTCTAAAAATCCCACAAAGTCTTTCACATTACACCCGTTTTTGAGGTGATTTCATGTTGATCTTCACTTTGATAGCCAGTGCTGAAGGCTAAGATCACCAGGTTTACCGCTGCACCTAAATTTCCTTGCCATTACCAGGATACACCAAATCCAGCCCTCAAACTGTTTGTTTTTGTTAGGCATTCAGCCCAAATTTATCTCCTAAAATTCTGTACCTCCTGGAGTGCAAGGGGGAAGATAGAAGCCATTTCCCTCAACCCAAACTAAAGGCTGATCAGCACTTTGTCCATCCATGGAGATATCAAAGCAACTTTGCTTTGCAGGGCTGCCAACACTGTCCCCCAAGGCCATTCAGGCTTCTGGCGACAGCTTTTCTCTGTGCCATTCCTCTGCTCCAAGTGGAGGCACACAATGAGTGCCAGACAGCATGTCTGAAGGAAACTTCTCCTGTCAACAACTTCTAGGGTTTATTATGAGATTGGGATTTTGGCTGACAATAACACTGAGGCAACCAGTTTGACTTGCACAGCTGCTGGCTCTTTGGTGTGCAATATTTTCATTACGTGTCAAGAGTGGTGTAACTTCAGCATGGTGCAGAACATATGGATTGGAAACTGCCTGGCTGAATCACTCAAAATGTAGGTAAAAACCCAAAAACTTCAAAAGAAAGACTACTGCTAGTCAGAGATAATAATTTCCCAGTTCAGGAAAGAATATGAGGGACATAGCACAGCAATCAGGCATTAGATAGATCCCTGGAGGACTGGCTCACATTTCTGTTTCCTCTCCTGGACCCATCTTGTGTCAAATGTGCATTTATGAAGAATGAGCAATTATTTAATGGACTGACTAGGGTGTCCAATAGGTTGTTTGCAATTATCTACATGCAGTAACAGTTGAGTCACATGCTTATAACATCCCTCAGCCATTTAACAACACACAAATCAGTCAGACAGAATATAATCCTGATACAAACAGGACCGGGGGAACATCACCTCCATGGCCAAGACCCCCAGGTCCCAGTGCCTGTCCATGTTAGGGGATGTTTGTGGTGCTGGGGGTATCAACCTCTCTCCTGCTGCAACTCAAGGTGGACACAGGTGTCCCACAGGTGTCCCACAGGTCCCATTTCTGCTGTCCCCAGGTGCCTTGAACAGCCCGTGGCATGCACAAGGCCACCTCACAGCCTCCCTTGTCACCTTCCTTGGGACACAGCTGGTGTCTTGGTCACCTGCCCCTCCAGGAGCTGCTGGAGCTCAAAGACACAATCTCACAATAAAAGAGCAAGGACTAACAAAAACTGATTTTGTGATGGTTTGCTGTTCCCTGCAGGTGGGAACGTGGCCATCCATCAGCAGGGCAATGCTGACCTCTGCTGCCAGAAACCAAAATTATGGAAAACTACCTGCGACAGCACAAACGTGGCCAGGAGGCTTTGATGGAGTGGGTGCAACACCCAGGTGTAACATCATTTCTGTGTCGCCTAACCTGGGTGAGCCCGGGTTTGCACCTCCCGGCCTGCAAACCAGAGCTTAATGAGATGATATAAAATCCAGCTGGGTTAAGAGCTGGGGTCAAACCTTTTCCTGATGGCTTGGCAGAGACAGCAGCGGTGTCTCCACACCTGGAAGCCAGAGCTGATGTGTCCACCCCAACAGGACACAGGGGGTCTTACCAGTCTGGGTGCAGAAACTTCATCAGTGCTTTGCTCAGCTGGCTGGGAAACAGGTGGAGAGAGGATGTCACAGAGACAGAAGTGATGCTTCAGTTTCTCAGGCAGCAGTTGGGATTTTCACGTTTAGGAAATATTAGCTTGCTAAAACATAGTTATAAAAATACAGGTTGTTCCTCTTAATTATACCTGGGCTCAAAAAACGAGGAGTGCTCAGGGGAGCACCAGACCTGGAGGCACTTTCTAAGGTCTTCCTCAAGGGTCCGTCACACGGCCTAATGTCTTCATTAATGATCTTGGCAGAAAAGGAAGATCGTGGTGATAAAAATGTGCTGATGCCCCAAACCCAGGGGGTGCCTTCAGTACAGAGGAGAGCCGGGATATGACACTGAGAGGAATGGATATCTTCGAGAGCTGAAAGTACAATTTGGGATGGCGCAGGGCAACAGGTGAGGGACTGCTCTGGTCCAGCATGTGATGGGTCTCTGGTGCCATAGTGATAGAACCAGGTGAGAAGGGCAAGGGGACTACTAAGATATATCAGCTGGTAGATGGACTTCCCATGTAGACAGGGATGAGTGTAGTCATTTCTGAGTTACTTGAGGGCAATTTTATCAGCGTGGGTGACAGAGGAGCTCTCCTGCAGATATTAACACCAGCATTACCCTCCCCCAGGCACTGTGAGTGTTCCCAAGGTTCCCCCACTCAAGTTATTCCTCCTGGTCTCCCCTGTAGGAGCTTGTTGTGATGTACACGGTGAGCAGGGTTGAATCCATGATGGCATTGTACCCTTGTTCTACACAAGTCACAGCACGTGCAATGCCCAGCCTGGCAAGATCTTTTGTACAGACTCGGGGCAAAAATTTAATGGAAGCAGCTCGCTCCTGCTTTCCTTGCAGGGAAAACTGAGAGGAGCTCTGCAGGCACTCCCAGAGATCCATCCTGAATGCCTCAGCTCCAGTTAGAGAATAAGGGAATAAGATGGGGTAGATGGTTTTGGATTCAGATCCAACAAATTTGACAAGAAGAGAGAAGTAAAAGGTCCAGGGGAGGTATAACTGAAGCAGTGGCATTACAAATCTATTGCAATTCTGACAAGCTCTCATTTGCTGATTGCAGCTGCCATGAGAATCACCGAGGGCCTTTAGCTAGAAAATCACCGAGGGCCTTTAGCTAGAAAAACTCTTTGAAATCACACCCAAAATTGAAAACTTTCAATTTGCTACCAGCTGCTGCACAGGTGACACAGAGCAAGGCATTCGCAGTTCCTGAGCAGTCAAGATGTAAAGGCAAAGCTCATGAGCTCATGTGTTAACTCAAAACCCTTGGGGAGGGTTTGCCATCAGTCAGGTCTGGTGGTATCTGCATAAGGTGTTTTGTTTACTGCTGCTGCTAATCCACAGCTGGGCAAACAGAGACACACAGGAGTCAAGTGAGTGACTGCTGTAGGGAAAGGGAAGAGTCAGGGGCTCAGCAAATGGTCACTAACTCTCCAGTGCATGGACAAAGCCAGCAGCTCTCCACCCCGAGTGAGCTGTGGCTGAAGGATGAGCCATGTAACCCTCTGCCTCTCCTCGTCAGAGGCAGAATTATGCGTGTTTGTGGTCAAGGTGGTCTATCCTGGGACGTGTATTTCTTAGTCATTGTCACAAGGGCTAATTTATCTTTGGTAATTAGTTTCTGTGCCTTGGAGCAGTGAAGCACAAATAAGCATTTAACATTGATCTATTGCAGCACTTCCCTGGGTAAATAGATGGCTCTGGCGTTGGCTGGTCTTTTACTGATCAGAGTGATCAGAGGAGTCACTCAAGCATCAGCTCAGCCACGAGCCAAAAAGCCTGTCCAAGCTTTTAAACCCAGCTCAGGGAATGTGTCTTCTCTGACCTGCTCATGCTCTGGAAGACAACAGCAGCACTTCCCCCCTTCTTCTCTGAGGCACAACCCAAAGTGCCCTAAAGGGGACATCAAATCGAAGAAGAACACAGAAAACTGGGGCCAGCAGAAATGTCCTTTTCTGTTTTGAACCTCATGATAGTTTAGGTTCAGGTCTCACAGCCACTACACCATCTGCATGTCCAGCTCAGACCACAGTCTGGGCTAATTAACCTGTTGCCAGTTTTCAGGCAATTACATGTGATTATATGTGTTTTCTTTTTAGATGAGCGCCCACTCTAATCCAAGCTCATCCATGGGACCACCAGGGAAACAAAAATACATGTTGGCTGGTTTAGCCCCAGGGCTAAATGTCTGGCAAAAAAGGAGCAGATGAACTATGCTTTCATTACAAGAAATTATACCAATACATTAATTGAAAAGAATAGATGTAGTAGTTTTTAGTCTACATGGAATAGAAACAGAAATAATAACTAAGGAAAGCATTACTATACACTAAATATACTTAGTGGACTAGTGGACTACAATATACCCATTAATCTAGAAATAAATTATAAACAGTAAAATCTGTTAGAGCTAATATAGTTTTTCACTTAATTTAATGTGTTATTATTATTTAATGGGGACATACTCTGTTCTGTGATACCTAATTATTTCTCTGGAAAAGTTGCATGTTCATCTTTATAACTGTGAAATTAAAAACAGGCCATAAAGTCTCATCTTGATTGAGACACTCTTCCAGAATATGGAAAGAAATATTAATTCAGTGCCCACCAGCTGGGTGCACTAGGCTGGATACACTGGCTTGTCCACTACCATATTTAACAAAGTGCAGGTTAAAAACTATTCCTTCCTGCCACAAGCAGAAGGAGAAGTATGAGCAGCTTGCAGTGCTCAGAAATTATCCCAGCTCTTTGTCTGAGGTATGAAACTAGGCTGCACAACTTCAAAGTGGTTAATTTTATCATGACCCCAGAATCCTGTAGCAGCTGGAAAATAATTTCTCCCCAGCTATCAGCTCCACTGTCCTCATTAAAGATCTCTTTTTTGCTGGTTAAATTGGAGATGGGGAAGACTCAGAGTTGCTATTCATGATGACTTCACTGAATCATTTTATAGCAGTAGACGAGTTGAAGTGGCCAGCATTTAAAATTTGGGAATTTCAGTTTATCAGCTCAAATCCTAATTTTCAGGCATGTTTTCTTTTTTCAAGGCTGCAAAAATACTCACTGGCATGCGTGAAAATCAGATCACTACTATGAATTCCTAAAACAGAGATAGGAGCTAGATAGATAATTTTGGGTGCCCTCATTTGGAGATGGTCTCACACTTTAGAACCAGTTCTAATTGCAGATCAATAGGAGCTCCCAGTTTTATAAAAGAAACAACACATCATAAATATATGATTTAAAAAAATCTTCTTATCAGTCCTTCTGACTTTTTCCCTCCCCCAGATTTTTTTTAGTCTGACAACTTCTGCTTTGGTTGAACTTTCATATTTCTTTTCCCCTTTCTGGCACTCTCTTTCTTGAGATCTCCAAAGTACAGGAAAAAGCAGCAAAAAATGTCACAGCTGGACTTCCAGGCCTGTGGTACAAAGAGAGTCACAATTAAACAAAACCAGTTGAGGGCCTGGTTCATTGATGAATAAAACATGCTTTGATAAAAGAATGTGCCTAAGTGCAAAGTATCATTATAACATAGTGGGAAAAGGATTCTTTCCTCAGCCCAAATTTCTCAGAGCCAGAAGAGAATTTTCAGACTACTATTAATGAAATAACCATCAAGGTGTTCAGCAAGGTAGTTACCCACCTCAAAAATACAGGTTATCAATAAAACTTCATTTCCAAGTGTTTCTAACATGGAATTCTCTCAGCTGCAAATTCAAAGGGAAGCGGAGACCCAGGAACCTTATTATGATTTGAGGAGTTATTAAAGAATGGGATCATCAGGAGAGAGCACAATGGCAGATCAGGTTGAAAAGTACAAACCACTTTTTTTTCTCCTCCTGACAAGTCAAATATCAAAATGAATTCACTTCAGGCACATTCACATCAGTTTTCATCAGCTTCCTCGCATGACTTTTATTGGCACAAGCGATCACAGGAAGCAAACTTCACGCTGAAACTGCTCTGCCCACCTCCGAAGGGTAAGTTCATTAGGAAAGATTAATTGGATGAAGGCATCCTCTCCTTTGAGAGGTCTTTTTCGTGTCACCACTTAGTAATGTTCACTCTATTCAAGCCAGCTCAGGAGTGCAACTTTCCACTGTCACTCTGAATAGGCGAAACACCAGCCTTCTGCGTCAACTATTTTTATTTCCATTGTCATGAAACAACTGCCCGTTACTAAATGATCAAGAGAAGATAAATGTTACAGCAGAGGACAGAAAATGAGGTTCAAAGGACACATTAAATCTGCTGATGTGACCTGCTTTTGCTCAGTGAACTTATCTGTGAGCATCTCAACTCAGATGTACAAGGCAGCCTCGTGCAATGCTTTGTGCCAGAGCCCTGCAGCACCTGGGACCAACTTCTGCCTTTAACCAAGGGCTTTATTCACTTCTGGGGCTTTGTGAGGCCCTCTGCACATTCATCACTGGATAATAGCCTGCAGGAGAGATGCAGGAAATCACATCTTTTATAAGTACCTAAAAGCATTGCCTCCTGTTGAAGTCATCTGACGCCATCTCTACTTAGGACTGAGATTTAGAGCATTTGCATTTGCTGTTGAAGGGGGAAAAAAAAGAAAAGACCTCCCCTGCCTGTCAGAGAGGTGTCCCTCCACCTCTGCACCCCAGCAGGGACATCTGAGCCCTGATGGGAGTGATGGGGGCTTGCACAGGTGCGAGGTTTGTTGCAGGGTCAGTGCACCGAGGACATTTCCGCTGAACAAAACCCATTTCTTTCCAAAGAGCAAAAATGCAAGCAAGAAAAAAACCTTTGGTCTGTTCTGCATTCAATCCCAATCCACACAGGCTGCAAGAGCTCGAAATGCAATTAATAATGTCAGGCCCTTTCACACTTTTAGAGAAGTTATTTATTATTACTATTGTATTGGCATGACACTTATCACCTCAGCAATAAAACCTCTCACTTGCAGTAATGGATCCAGCCTCACCACCTGTCTGCAAGGAAAGGAGGGTTTTAAAGAGGGAAAATTGGTTCCAAGCAAGATGAAGTGATCATGGCCAGCCTGGGAAAGCCCATGGCAGGGCCCCACGCAAATACAGGTATCCCGAGAACAGGGGAGGCCCTTAATTACAAAAATGAACTTTTCTTTGTATTCTCAGCCTTAAATGTTTCTCTGTTCAATAGCCAAATGAGAGATTTTTGAACAGCAAATTCTGTCTGAAATCATTTCTAGCCTGATTTTGGAATCAGAAGGTGACAGAGGGTTTTGCAGTCAGGGTGTACATGAAAGTTGGCCAGATGGTCCTCACATTAGAGGAAATTAGTAAAAAAAAAAAGAGATATCTTTCACCAAGATAAAAGTGAACTGTGCAGAGGCACTTGGAATGGATGTATTTGTGGGTTATCTTTGCAGAACACGTGGAAAGAAATTAGGGAAATGAATGAAAAAAGGCAAGGAGGAGCAAGGACTGCCTGGATGCAGCCTTCAGCACAGGAGGTCCCTGAACAACAGATTTCCAAAAGGCAAGGGAGGGTGAGGGAAGTACAAGAAAGATGTACAGTATTGACTATTTTCTATATTCCTTGCTTTCCTTTCTTCCCTTGAAAGTACAGGATTCTGGTCCTGTAGGAGTTTTGTGTAAGCCTGAGTGAAATCTTATATAATCCTATCTATTCCTTATATATTCCTACTCTTTCCAGGGACTGACACATAAATAAACAAGGTTCCAGTACCAGTATAAAGGCTAATTATGTTCAGAAGCAATTTGTGGCTGAGCGATGGAACGGAAAGATTTATTTAAATTCCCACCAAAACAAGAATGAATTTGGGGATTGTATTTGCTTGGGGTTAGGGGGAGCAAAACACAGCTCTCCCATACAGAAAACAAGAATTTCCTCTCCAATTAACCCCTTTACCTGGCCGTGTACTATAAATTATATTAATGCCCTCAGTTTAAAATTTCAAAGCATCAGAAATAATAAACATTAATTTATGTTAAATATGCAGTGGCCCAGGGATAATTCACACAAAGTGCAGAGAAGGCAGGCTCTGGCAGTGGTGGCTGTTTTAAGACATTTGTAATGGGGTGAGAGGCTCCCAGTAAAACACCCAGATGAGCTTCGTGCCACCTGAGGCTCTGCAGCAAGAAATCTGCATTAACGTTTGGCAGGAACTGCAAGTGAGCCAGGACCGAGGTTGGCCATGACCCTGCATCCTCTGAGCAAAGGAGAAAAGTTCCCCTGAATTTGGCTGCCTTGGCTTAAGGCTGTGGTGGGGGGAAGCCCTGCCAGGGAAGGGAGCGAGGAATGATGAGGCCTTGCAGACAAGCTGTAAGAATTAAGTAAGCTCAGGAAGAATGTCTAGACCAAAACTGGTATTTTTAACATTATTGTTTTTGTGTATAAAAACAAGTCCTGGCACGAGGGGGTAAGTTTGGGTGAATAGTTTTTAGTCTGGAGGTTACTCATGGGTGAGTCATTTGATTCCGTGGTGTTAACTCTGCTTTGTGTTGCATCGTAAGAGTCACAAGGATTTCTTTGCATCTCAAAGTGGATAACAAATACATAGAATTGGAGAATGACCTATAGTTGATTGGAAATAATGGATAAAGTCTACCAGTTAAATTTATTAAACCTGTAGAACTTTTTTCTGAATTTCCTCAAATAACATCCCCTTTCCCAAAAAAACAAGTGACATGATCTGCACAAGCATGACAAACCAAAGTCAACATTCATCTACATGGAAACAGCTGTAAATCAGGATCTTGTGGACCCTGTGTTCAGCACTGAAAGTGTATCAGCCCTTCTTCCAGAAATGATAAAATCAAAACATTTCACTTCTGGATGAGCATTTTTGATACTTTTTAAAGTAAACCCACTCTTAGTCAGGGAAGCACTGCAAAGTGTTTGCAAAAGCAACAGGCTGGTTTTGTCAGAGGGATGATGATAAAGTTCCCATAGAGTTAAATCCTAAAGAAAACAGCCACTGGAGCAATGAGCTGTAATCTTCCTTAATCCATAATATCAGCTGTTGACAGATACATGCAGAGTGATTAATAGGATGCTAAAAAATGTTAACAAAGCAATAGGGACTTAGAGACCACTCTGAAAATTTCCTTATCACATTTATAAATTCACCAGTGGCACCATCATTACAATGTATGACAAAACATATGTTTTCTCCAGCAATTTGCTGGCAGGTCTAATAGAAAGTGTCATCAGACCACCAGGAAGTGGAGAATGGAAATGAAACTCCTGTTCTGCTCTTCCCTGTTCCTTCTCAGAGATGAGAAGAAAAGCCCCACTGGGATCCTGCCATCTCACATGTTCCACAAACCCTCCTTAGGCACAAGATCTTTCCAGCTGGAGCTTCTACTCCAAACATTTATCTTGAAGGGATTTGTTTCTTTCTTTATTTATTTGTTGTTAACAAGGAATTAAAAGAGAATGGGGGATGAATAACACATTTTCTGCCTAAGGGGACTTTCACCATCTAGCAAGATTTATGTTTCTAGTGATACTTCAGTAAGGGAGTGGAGTCACTACAAGGAGCAATGCTCAATAATAGAGATATTTTTTAGACTTGGATTAGATATGCTTCCTCAGTCTGGAGGATATGACCTTCAAAAAAAAATTCAGTTTAAAAAGCAGGATGAGAAACGCCTTTCTAGAGCTATCACCAGGAGGTTATTATTCCTACAAAGGCCTCTGTAAGCTCCAAAAAATTGAGCACAACCCTACATGCTTGATATAAGCCTCAACAGATTTCTGTGAGAAAATATTGAAGGGGGAGAAAAAAAAGTTCAGCCTCTTTATTTTTGCCCCCTATTGAGATTAAGTATAATCTTTTCCGTATATGCTCCAATATTTTACTGAGCTTGTTTTTTAATGAGATTATTCAGAAATCAGCTGCAAGATTTTGCAGTTCCTATGCTACCTTCACTCCCCTGATGATATTCATGAGTAGGGAAGCCTTAACACTTCAAAGGCGAACCATTCAGCCCCCAAGACTGTGTGCAGGCCCACTTAGACTATGAGTCCTTGATGTTATAAAGAGCTGCTCTCAGTAGCTCCTTTTTAGGGGACTGTAACACACAATCAGAACTGTGCATTGAAATGGGCATATTACGAACTCGAAATGAGGATAAAATCTGCAACTGCTCCACGGGAAACTGTACAGTTTGGGTTTTGCAGGCATTGATTCTACTGCAGAGAACACGGGGCAGCTTACTGCACGGTTATCCCCAAAAGCATCCTCTTTGGGCTGGAACAAACCCGTGCTGGTGGAGCAGCACAGCTCCCTCTGGGAGACACGGACTGGCTCCTCACTGACTGGGAACCGCCGTGGGACTCAGGACGGAGTAGGGCTCCAGCAGGGTTAATTTGGCTCAAAGCTAAGGCTGAAGCAGCCTCTCGCTCCTGCCGTCCCCTTCCTCGTGCTTCCCTCCCCGGTAGCTGTCACTCGTGGGTCGCTGTCCGCAGACCTGGGCTCCAGCGGCAGCCCAGCCGCAGCACCTCAGCCATCGAGTGGGAGAAAAAAAACAACCCCAAAGCAAAATCTGTGCATCCCTTGTGGCATCTGTGCTGTGCCATCGTGACTTTTCTACAAACGAGAGCCCAGAATCAGAGTCAGAGCCCAGAATCAGTCAGAGCCCATGACTGCAGCAGAAAAAAGCGTGCTCCCCAGCTGCTGGGATCAGGAGGCGATGAGCCGGCGCAGGAAGCTGAACGCATTTGTCTGCCCCACTGTTTGGTTCTGCTGCTTCAGCTCAGCACTTCCAGGGTTTCGGGACGTGGATTTATTCTGCTGGTTGCTGCAGCCCTCTCGTGGCCGCACTCCTGCTGCTGGGAAAGCACAGCCTGAAATTCTGCCTGGGAGGAGAGCGTCTTTTAGAAAGCAAAACAAATAGATATTGATGTTCACCAAAGAATAGATATATAAATAAATGGGACACTTAGGATGCTATTTATTCCAGGTGTACAAGCAGAGTTGTTGATAAACTACTTGCTTTTGAAGAATCAAAGGAAAAATTACATATAAAGCATTAAGCAGCCGTGTTTTTAATGGGGTGCCCTGTTTCATCTCCCCAGCCTGTCACTAAACAGTCTCCTTTGAAGTGCTCCTTTTCTTTTGAGCATTTGCACATTGATTTACACAGCTTGGGTAAATTCTGTGCTCACAGTTGGGTCTTGCTGAGTATCTGCTTATTGGAAATGTGTCTGTCTGCCCAGGAAACTCCAAGGAAGGGTAGAAAACCTCTTGGGCTGGGGAAGATCTGGGCAAACCTGTATTGTGCTAAATTTTTGCAAAGGCTAACAGGTAGATTTTTCTTCAAAGCTTGAAAAGCAAGCCTGGGTTTTGGTACCTTTTGTTTTTCCTCTTCATCTACAAGGAAGAGGCAGAGGCATAGCTACTGACTGGAAATAAACCATGGGAATTCATAACAGAAGGAGGACACTGATGGGAGCAGTGCTGAGAGCCTGTCCAACAGCCCAGCTGTTCACTCCCTGCCCGGTGCTGGGAGCCAGCACCAGCAAAGGAGATGCCTATGGAATAAACAAGAGGATGGATCACAGGGAAAAGTTTATACAGAGGTATGGGGTTCTCTGGAGGAGGTTGTCCAGTTTTGATTGATGTTTCAGGAACTGACAGCAATAGTACTTGCAGGCCAGGGTGCCTCAGTCCTGCCAGGGAGATGATATCATGCTACTGTTTTCCCATTATTTTGCTCATTTTCCCCCTTACAGTAGTTTCAGGAGAAATGGCTGCGTTTGAAAAAAAGATATGATAAAATCCAGACCTAAAAATATACCCAAGAAAAACAAAGGACAGAGTAGAGCCACAATGACTCCATGGGCTCATCACCTTTTTAGACAGCCAATGCTGCCCTTGGAAGTAACTGCATTCATGTGGGTGGGGTGGGACAGCTTTAGCAGGATCAGCAGGACTCTGGGTGATGATGCCATTGAAGGTCTTGCAAGCCAGCGTGACAACCTACGTGTTCATGGTGCCAGAGAAGCCATTTGATCCATCCCAGACCTCAGCCTGAGCCCCTCCAGGTGCACATGGGTGTGTCCTACCCAGCTTAAGCATGGAAAAGTCAGGTCTAGAGAGGGCTTCTGTGCCTGCAGGTATTTCCCATCTGAGCTGGTGTTTCCTCCCTTGGAGCTGTTTGCAGTGAGGCTGCTGGCACTGCAGGCAGCTTTCCCCCACATGCTCAGTCCAAGGTCTGCACAGCACCACGGTGCCAAATGCAGGGCCAAACCTCACTGGCATCCTGCGTGGCATCTCCCTTTGGAGCTGGCTGCCCTGGCAGCACCTCCTTCAGCCCTCTGAACAACTCAGGGCCCTGCGGAAATAGTCTTNCCTTACAGTAGTTTCAGGAGAAATGGCTGCGTTTGAAAAAAGATATGATAAAATCCAGACCTAAAAATATACCCAAGAAAAACAAAGACACAGAGTAGAGCCACAATGACTCCATGGGCTCCTCACCTTTTTAGACAGCCAGTGCTGCCCTTGGAAGTAACTGCATTCATGTGGGTGGGGTGGGACAGCTTTAGCAGGATCAGCAGGACTCTGGGTGATGATGCCATTGAAGGTCTTGCAAGCCAGCGTGACAACCTACGTGTTCATGGTGCCAGAGAAGCCATTTGATCCATCCCAGACCTCAGCCTGAGCCCCTCCAGGTGCACATGGGTGTGTCCTACCCATCTTAAGCATGGAAAAGTCAGGTCTAGAGAGGGCTTCTGTGCCTGCAGGTATTTCCCATCTGAGCTGGTGTTTCCCCCCTTGGAGCTGTTTGCAGTGAGGCTGCTGGCACTGCAGGCAGCTTTCCCCCACATGCTCAGTCCAAGGTCTGCACAGCACCACGGTGCCAAATGCAGGGCCAAACCTCACTGGCATCCTGCGTGGCATCTCCCTTTGGAGCTGGCTGCCCTGGCAGCACCTCCTTCAGCCCTCTGAACAACTCAGGGCCCTGCGGAAATAGTCTTAACTTACCTGTATTAACCACATGTAAGTGCTGTTGGTGCTGTTTTGCTGTCCTGCAGAGATGCTGCTCTGAGAGAACCAAGCTGCCTCCCAGGGCTGCAGCGCAAGGACAAGCTGCAGCTCAATTCCAGCTCTTCCACCTCCTCAGGCTCAGCTTTCTCACTTACAAGAAACCCTTAGCGCTTCCATAAAATGGTCCTTTGCATATTTTTTGTTTTTAACTAAATGACCTCTTTGCTCTTCATTTTCTGTAAGCCCACACGTGCAGAACCAGGCGTGACTTTTTTGTTTCAAGATTGCTTTTATTTTAAACGGAGACAAACAGTAGTAAGAAAGTAACAAAATTAATATCTGCCTGAAAGAGCACAGGGCAAGTACCATCCTGGGTTCCAAAACATTCTCCAAACAAAAAGGCTGATAAATTTTTAGGACATGTCTATACTGCAAGACGCTGAGAGACTTGGGGCAGTAAATGCCTACGCTGATAAAACCATGTGAAGTAGCCTAGTGCAGAGCAGCTTACAGCTCAGGCCTGGGCGCAGTGACATTACCTGGGTGCAAAGCAGCAGGGACATCTCGCTGGTTTTGTCCTGGCAAGATGGAGGCAGTGCCTGGTGGGCCTGTACACGGCCAGCACAGGGGCTGCCACCTCCTCCCAGCTGCGAAGGTCGTACAGACGCGCCTGTAGGTGTGTAAACATGCTGGCTACACAGAACAGTGGAAGCCCCAGTGAAAGCACAGACAGGATGCGTAATGTTAAAAACAAGTCCAGGAAGGCCTTTAGTGAGCTCTTTGCTCTGTGGAAAACACTCTCCTAGGGGTGGGCTAAACAGCCAGGGTGCAGCCTTGGCCCCGCTGACCCCGTCGGCGCAGAAGCTCATCCCAGCGCGGCGGGCGNCCAGCCTGCGAGCCGCCTTCTCCCTGCGCTGCCCCCTCCGTGCCCGCAGTGCCCCGCGCCCAGCCCAGCTCGCCAGTCCGCCCTAGGACTCCACGACGATCATGCTGAGGTTGTTGCTGAAGATGACCCTGCCGTCCCTGGTGCTGCTGCACTCGGGCTGGCACAGAGCCTCCTGCAGCCGCCGCCGCAGCGCCGGCGGGGCCGTGCCCAGGAAGTTCTTTGTCCCCGTCAGGAAATCCATCATGCGGCCGCCGACCGCGTCCCCCTCGATGAAGCAGTCGGTGATGTCCCAGCCCGACGGGAACTCGTACACGCGGTGCTCCGCTCCGAGCCTCTGCAGCACCTCCGTGATGCCGCTGCAGGTGATGTAGTGGCCGCTGTCGGTGGCGGGCAGGCAGTCTCTGTACTTCTTCCACAGGCTGGCCCATCCGCTGCTGTCTGCCGGGGCACCACGGAAGGTTACTTTGGCAAAGCCAAGGCAGTCAAACGCCAGCTAATCAGCTATGAAATGAGCTGGAAAAGCTCCCTCGCTTTTCAAGCCCAGACCTTGACTGGAGCAGGAGGAGAGCTTTCCCCTTACATGAGTCTGCCTACAAACATCTGTGCCTCGTAAAATGCTAGTCCCCCTCAGCCCTCCCTCCGAAACGCTCCTGCTTACACGAAACTCCTAGGAGATGTCTCCAGCACTGAGTTTGCCCAGAAGGAAGGGTGCACACGGAGGTACCAATGTGCTGAACTTGAACATCCGTGCAACCTCTTAACTCTCCCTTGGCCAAACTGCGCAGTTTTCACACATCAAACCTCAATTATGAGTGCACATGGAAGAAACCTGGAAAAACAGCCCCAGAAAGCAAGGGAAACAGCCTACAGGCAATGGGAGAGGCAGTTTTAATGGGGAACACGGGAGTTTGTGCTTTATCTGCCACACTATGAGCAGGGGAATCATGAATGGCACAAGGGATAAAACACTCTATTTTTTAAAGAAGTCCCATCACATTGTGCCTCTTTTTTCCTGTCCTACCATAAAGCCTGCAGCTCTTGGCAGCATCTGTTGTCCTGCTGGGGTCTGGGTCATTGCTGTGCCAAGGTAAGAGCCCCAAAGATGGGTCCACTCAGAGCTCAGGTTGTGTTTTTACAGTGCTGATTTCGCCATGAGGAAGGATCGACCCTCATTCATGGACACCCACACTTCTCTCTACTACATCGATTTCATAAGCAGGGAAGCAAGAGCACAGAGGCTGTGCCTAAGTGGCCCCATCAGACTCTGGGGCCCAAGGCTAAGCCCAAGATTGCATGCTCCATGTGAAATCCAGTATTTGTTTTAGTTAATTACTATAGAATAAGCACTACTGACATCTCCAGATAAATATCTGTGACTCTCAAACTTCAAAGCTCTTCAAAACTCCAGCAATGAAGCAAAAAATACAAGATCTCCCTTACCTGATAAAATTATGATCAGGAGTTTACCGTGATGGTCGAGGCAGCTGTGGAAAAACTTGATAGTATTGGGAATATCCTCCACACGGTACAGCATCTAGGAGAGACAGTGACACACAGCCATTGTTCCTCCTCCACAGTGCAATGACCCTCCAGGGGCTTAAACCCTTTCTTTAGAGGTGTTTTAAATTCTGTCCCAGTTGCTTCCCAGCCTTTCCTGATTCTGCATGCACTTTTAGGGACACCTCACAGCACCGAGCACTGCCAGCTTTGGTGTTTGTAGAGCTGCTGCAGAACTGCTATGGGAGAGCTGTGCTTGGCTCTGGTCCTAAATTCAAGCACACAGCAGCACTGAAGGGAGTAGTTAAAGCAAATAGTCCTGTGTTAAAGCAATGTCCATTACCTGGATCATATGGATGAAGTCGAATTTCTTATGTGTGCCTTTCTCCTTCACCTGCTGTTCATACTCCAAGGAAGTGAGCTGGTGCCAAATAAAAGAAACATTCTGCAGGTCTGGGGCTTGATTCACCAGCTCTGTTTCAAAAAATAGAAGGAAACCATGAATTTCACAAAACAACAGAAAAACTCATCATGCAAATTGATGGTCATGGCTATAACCCAGGCAGCAGGCGTAGCCTTACCTTTGTAAGCTGCCACGTGCTGCGGGTTGGGCTCCACAATCTCATTGTCAATAAAGACCCCTGGGTGCACAGCCTGCAGTATCCTGATCATTTTCAAATCCTGCTCACCTATTCAATAAACATAAATTCACTACTTTAGCAAGCAGGTAAACGTGATGGAAGGATGCCAGTGCACCTGCCACTGCTCCTGCCAGGAAATCCCCCAGCAGAAGTGAGGCATGTTCTGCTTTGTGGCTCGTGCTGAGGTATAACCTGGTGATACTCTCACCATGGTATTGTCCTGCTCGAGCTAACAGAGAGGTACAGAGGAGCCTGAGAGCAAGGCAGAGTCAGGCAGCAGCACAGGAACCTGCTGATGGCAATACCCTGGCTCAGGGGACAGACCGGTCAGAAGAATCACAGCTCACTATTTAAAAAAATACTCATGAAAGGTTAGTTTTCAACAACCCCACAAAGTTTTAATGGGTGCAAGGAAGCAGCTGACACAGCTGTGTAACTCCAGCATGCATGGGGTGGTCCATGGCTTTGGGGCTGTCACAGGGACACAGTGGCTGCTGTGACACAGCCCCAAGACCTGGGCAACTGCATCACAACAGAAAAGACTCACTGAAATGCAGAGTCCTGGATCCTCCCTCTTTGGGGATTGTCCACATGGTCTCAGCCCTGGGCATCAAATAACTGATGGTTATCTTGGAAATACAAGTAGAGACTCACATATTTGTGTGGTGGTGCCCTGCAAATTTAGCTCTTGGTGCTCCTGTGCTGCTGTGTAAGCCCTGGAGGAGCAAGCAGAAGTCTGTCCTCCTGTTCTAGGAAATTTCCAGCCTCTTCTGAGGTGATACAGGTCACGCTGCTTATTTCCCAGAAATGCCATGATATGCCAAGGGTCTGAGTCCCCCTGGTTCACTTGAAACTATGTAAATAAACAGCAGATGCGACCACCTTGATGGGACCTCTGCAAGAATCCTGTCTGTAGCTGATGGTGGGGCCTAAAAATAGTCCTGTCCCTGCAAATGTCACACAGAGAGGTCTTGATACGAGATCCTGCATCCTCCCTGCTCTTTCAGCTGATGCACCAGCCACGGGAAGAGCCGTCATCTTTGGCAGGTGCTGCAGAAATGGAATTCAAGGAGGGAAATATCAGCCATGCCAGTACTGCAGGGACATCCGAGGAAGGAGGAGTCTTTTGAAATCAGAGAAGAAACCCTAGGCCCGTGAGGAATGCAGTGGCAGCAGGACAGGGCCGGCCAAAGGCTCAAGGGAGGAGGCAGCGGCTGCATCCGTTGAAGGCGGGTGCAGGGACCGATATTGCTGACAGGAAGGCAGATCCCCATAGCAAGCAGCTGAATGATTTGTCACAGTCCTAAATGCCAGTTTGTAAGTGCCTGGTTTGGGCAGCACCACCCCTTAGAGCTCCCTGCAAGGCTTGGGGCAAGGCCAGAGGCAGAGCATCGCTGCCCCGTGCCCTGGAGCCACTGATGGAGGCAGGTGGGCACATCAACAGCAAGTGGATGTCTTAAAAGTTGC
The DNA here is from genome assembly GCA_013389985.1 of Dryoscopus gambensis. Taxonomy (NCBI): domain Eukaryota; kingdom Metazoa; phylum Chordata; class Aves; order Passeriformes; family Malaconotidae; genus Dryoscopus; species Dryoscopus gambensis. The sequence continues at coordinate 161,189 of WEIT01001484.1, forward strand.
TTGAGTTTGGAGTTTTTTTCACTCCACCTCTGTAAAATTCCCTAATCCAGTTTTTGCAAGAGCAAACCTCAACCAGGGTGTCTGTAAAAACAAGCAGTAAAATACAGCACTCTAGGGCAGGAATTTCTCTGCTGCAGCTTGCCCTGCCAGCAACAACCCTTCAGCACTGACCACAGCAAGGCTGGGACTGGACTGGAACCTCTCTGCAACTGGGAAGTCCCAGCCCAGAGTTAAACCATGGGAAAACATGAGGTGGGTGAGCAAACGTGATTTGGACCACAACACAGGCTTTCAGGATGTGGAGTCGGCCACTGATTCCCATTAATATTTTCATCAACTAACCTAATTCTGGGGGCTCTGTGAAACCAGAGTCCACATCTGAAAAGGTCAGGGATCAGATACAACCTTTTGCTCGGTGCCATCCCAGCTCACTCACTGCCCAGCCCCAGAAGTTCAGCTCTTGCAGCCATGGGCAAGCTGAGGGGGTGCAGGTCTGTACCCCTGTCCTGGCATCTGTGAGGGACACTCACCTGGGAAACACAGGAAATTTTAGAGGTTTTATTTTTCCATTAGAACCTCCTCTAAAGAGGACATAAGGAAAATTAAGGACAATGCTAAAAGTTCATTTCCCCCTTGTGCTTTCGTGGAGTCAGAATTTCTATTTTCTATTACTTAATGAAAATAGAGGGTAATTGAGAACTGAATGATTTCTTCCTGCTTGGTTTCTCATATGCTCCAGCATATTCCCAGTTGGGGAAAACAGTCAAATGCTAATTTTCTCTTACTCAGGAAAACAAAACCAAAAAAAGTGAGAAAAATGCTTTCATTTGAAAGTATTAGCACTTAAAATTCAGCCGAAAATGCTTTTCAAAGCAGAAGTAAACTCTGACAAATCAAACTGCCGCATCTTTTCTCTACTCTTTATTTTCTCCCAGTTTCCCTAAGAGCTAAGTTGGCTGTTTCACCACTTTTTTGTTTTGTTGTTTTGGGTTTTTTTAAACACAAATGCATTTAGAACAGCTTTAAAGCTATTTTTCCAAAGGATGGGTTTCTCTGTGGGGAAAAATACAATTTGCAGTTAAACCCTACTTATTACTGGGTAAAAGCACGGCAGCAACAAAAAAACATGTCGTGAAAAAGCTGATGCAGTCCATGCTAATGGTTGTGGCCAGGTGGTTTTGCAGTACTGGGAGCAAAGCATTGCCCAGCCTTGGCCTCTGGGATCCCTAAAAGCAAAGCAAAAGGAGAGATCCCTTCAGGGAGGATAGTGTAAGTCAGGATTTGGGGTGGAAAGAACCTCTGTGATGTCTGTAGGTTTGAAGGTTTGCAGATGCTCTTGTACCTAACCAGAAGGAGGAGTCCTTGCAGAGAGGCAAATAAAGTCAGGTGAGAGTCACCAAGAGGCAGAAACAAAGCTAAAATCACACATATCTCACTGCCCAGAAAGAACTGAGCAGCGGTGTTTCGGAAGGGAGATGGAGAGGGAAGGAAGGGAAGGAGCACTACTCTTATCCCAGCTCCACTTCCTTCTGCCCTTCCATGCTTCAGTGAGAAATGCTCTCACTGATGCCTGAGTAGTTCTCTTCATTGCCCAGTACTTCGGTATCTCCTTCTGCTCCCCCCAGGTCCCCCCAAATTCCCAGCACCACACTCCTCACCTGTGCCACTCCCAACTCCCAGAACACTGATGGTCGATTTTCCAGTGCCAACACTGAAAGGATAAATACACATTACTTAACCACACTGTTTTCATTCCACATGTTCAAACCACATGTTTTCATTCTTACAGCTTGGATGACACATTGGCCTGGAAACTTTCATGTTATGCACATGAATTGGGATAGAAATTTGAGCATCCCTTTTGAGCCCAGTGATAACCAGGGTGGTGGGAGCCTGCCCAGATCAGCCAGCTCGTATTTCAAAGTACAGTAGGCACCAGGGTGTAGAGTTTCTCACCCTTTGCCAAGGAGTTTTCTTCAGGCTGTGGCTGGCGCTGTGCAAAAAGGCCTCTGGGAACCCCAGGGCAAAGAGGCTGTACCTGCTGGGATGGCACTGCTGGGGAAGCAGGGACGAGGTGAGCTGGGGAAAACCTCAGCACCCTCAGGAGAAAATGTGGTATATAAATACCCAGAAAAAGCAAAACCATCAGGCTATCCAGGTGATTGGAAATTATCTCTTACCAACATTAATCTTGGTTTGAAATTGGGAGGAGGGTCTGAATCTTCAATAATTTTTATCTTAGAAATTTTCTTATTGAAAGACTCCAGTCACGTGCTTCCTAGCAGAATATTTATTAGTAGCCTGGTTCAAGGATGAGGAGCCATGCTCTGGCATGATTTATGGCCTTACTCTGCTCTCAGGCATGGACTGGGCTGGGAGATTGAGTTTCCCAAACAGAACCTCAGGGGACACCACAGCAATGATTCCACAAGAATGGGATGAGTAGCAAATCCTGAAGAGTGTGAGCAAGTCCAGGAGCCTTGGCCCTAATGAGGATCAAGACCCTTTGACAAACCCAATATCAGCATCATAGAAAGCCCCAATGTTTTCCATGGTTTAAATTCATAATTAAAACTTCTTAATATAATCTTTAATGATTATTATTTTATTGCTTATTATATATATATATATCTGATCTGTAGAATAAAAATTTGCCTGCTTAAACTTTTTTTCCCAGTAGAGAATACAGTTCTTATAACATCCAAAAATTACTCAGATTTGAAAGGGCTTTCGTGTGGTTTGGATCTGGGCTGTTCTGAAGCTATCTGCAGTTATCCAGCCTTCAGATATTACATGAATGCTTTACAAAACTGATTATCATTTGGTGCTTAAGCAATGCAAATCGACTTAGGATAGAAATAAGGAGGTCTTAGGGGATTGGAAAAACCAAGAATTAGCCACTAGGAGGGAATTAGAGATGTGTTTCTGTTTGGATGGATATGATGAAGTCCCAAAAGTAGGCAGGGAGAGAGCACAAGAGAGCTTTCTTTTGGAAAGAAAATGAACAACCAAAAAAACCCAACTTTAATCCTCATAAAATCAGCTAATGAAGAGAGATGGACATGAGAATGAGGTCTTGATTCTTTCCTTAACATAAGCTGAGAGGCAGCACAGTGTATTAATTGAAGCAGCACGTACTCTGGAGTCATTAAACAGAATATCCTAAAAACCGCTATTAAGGGACTTAAAAGTGAAAAGCATTAAAAGTTCATTCCCACCCCAAAAAATCCTTAAACGTTTTTGGTGGCTCCCAGGGTAACAGACGGCTTTCACACCTCAGGGAAAGTGGTCCTTACCCAGCCAGGATATTGGGCAATTGTTCCTTGTTGAACTCATCCATGCACTGGTGCTCTGTTGAGTGGTCCAAGAACGACTTAAAGGCCTCCACATACTCCTCAGCCGTGAGGCTTCTCATGGAAGGGATCACGTAGAGCTCTTGAGAAACAAGTACAGATTGCATGTTAGAGGTTTTGAGGCATGTGGAGGGTCAAAGCACTTACCTCATGGGAGAAGCCCAACCCAACCCAATGGGAGCCAGAGATTTGGGACAATGATGCAGACGATGCACTTTCCAACCTGTTCACACTCAGGGCTCAGAGATTATTCTTGGGCACCCTTTGACATCAAGCATGTTTGCCAAGTGACTCGTCATTACAGGTCAGCCTGAGGAAAATGTCTCCAAAACGCTTAAGCTAGATGTGGGGCACTAGGTTTGCAGGAAGGGGTGGAACTGGAGGGGTTTTCTGGAAGGCTAAAGAAAAGGTGAAAGGAGTCACACAGTGGTCCAAAGGAGGGGGCTGTCACTCGTGCCCGTGCTGGACAGTGTGACTGAGGTGGGCAGCTCCTGGCACACTGCCCAGGAGGGGTGCTGCAACACAGACACTGCCACCTGCAGCTGAAGCAAAAACAGTCAACCCTGTGCATCTCATCTGTGACTCTCCTCACCGACGCAGGACTGAAATGGGCTGCCAGGGAGGTGAGTTCCCTGCTGGGACCAGCAGCTCATGGCCAGGAGGGCAACTGATGGCAAAACATTTCACCTGAATGGGCTCATGTTCAAATGTGGGTGGCTGACACCAAGATCCCTCTCTCTAAGCCAAAACCCGGGGATACTCAAAGGATTGCAAGCAATTATTGCAAAGTCTCCCTTTCCTGCTGTCCCACCCTAAAGACAGGGCTGTTGCCAGGGCACAGGCTCTGGGCAGCTGCTCAGGGCTGAGGAGCAATGGCAGGACTAAGACTTGAGGCTCGTGAGAAGATGCCCTGCAGCGCTGGGTCTGCCTCAGACAGAGGGCTGCAGTAGGAAGGCACTTGTAGTGCAGCCTCCACCTGTGAAATCAATGCTGAAAAGGATTCATTCAGTGGGAAAAAAAATCAGCTCTTCCTCCTAAATGAAATGAAGGTGAAGGACAGGACTCGGCAAAACATCTTCATCCTCATTTTTGCCTTTCAAGGTGTTGCTTTTTTATCACCTGCCTTTAGTCACCACTGATAAGAGAACTATGTATGTCTCATCCAGGACAGTGCAATCTCAAATTGAATGTCCCTGCTGTTTCCAAAACCACATGTCCTTGGCAGCTGTGTTCCTGGTCCAGCCCTATAGGAGGTAAAGACATTGAAGTCTATCCTCAACTCTTTGAACTCTACCCTGACATAAGTCTGAAATCACCTGAATTGCAGTCAATTTACCATCTTGTTTCGTCATGTTTTTTTTAAAACAATCTCTAACTCCAAAAGAATTAAAACATGTTTGTAGCGATAGCAATCTGAGTGGGGATTTTACTTTAATCTCTTTTTTTTTTCTCCCAAATACCTGAATTATCGTGTGGAGTTGTCAGAATCTCTGCTTCAAAGTTCATGCTGGGGAAACTATTCCTGTAAGGAAAGTATAGCACTTCAGTTATTTGAAGAACCTGTATGGTTTTTTGAAGCTGCATTGAAAATGCAGAACAAAGGGAAGATGCTCCAAGACAAACTTTTTTCTCCTGAAAATCCACAATTTTTTTTGTTCTTTTTTACTAGAAAAAGCCAAAACTTCTTCGTAGCTAATCATAGTCATAGAATCCTAGATTCAATAGAACCGTTTGGGTTGGAAGGGACCTCAAAACTCATCTCGTTCCAGCCCCCTGCCATGGGCAGGGACATCTTCCACTATCCCAGGTTGCTCCAAGCCCCGTCCAGCCTGGCCTTGGACATTTCCAGGGACGGGGCATCCACAACTGGCCACTGCTCCTGCATTTGTCTGAGATGTGCTGTGGAATTTTTTGTACCCCTGCAGAACCACTAACCAGTCAATGCAGTTGAAGGCATTAGACTGACATTTTCCTTTCTTCATTTTCCTTTGACAACGTGCCTCATACATAAAACAGGGGTGAAGTGCCACTGGCAAAAGGGAGGGATGAATTTAAATAGGAGCAAGGACCTCACTTCTGCAAAGACAGGATTGGGATGAGGCTGTCTGTGCAAAGGGAAGAGTCACCTCCTGGTAACCACATTTCAGTAATGAGATGCACAGCAAGTCTTAGGGCTGATATCCTGTACAAAATGTGTTTAGACACACCAAGGCTTTGCTGTTAGAAAACACTTCAGGACAAGCAGCCTGAGATAGCAGACTCCAGCCCAATAGTCTCCTCTGCCAAGGAAAAAAAATCCCAAGAGAAGGAAAAATAAGGCAGGAGGTGGAAAAGTAAAGAAGGGAGTCATGTAGTGGGGCTTTGAGAAACAAATATGTAAGGACAGCACTGGCCATGTGGCAAGGAAGTGGCCACGTGCAAATACTGCACTGCTTTGGTCAATGAAGGCAAGAAAAGACTGAGATGTCCCAGAAATCTTGCAGACACTGGGGCACTGCCAGTCCTGCAAAGAACAGCTGATTTCATCTGAGCTCAGTGCCAAAGTCATGTAACTCGCTTCCATGGGGTATGTCAAAGGTCTCTCTTCCACCACCTTGACCTCACCTCTCCCCAGGAAAGACCTCTCCGAAGTTCAGCAGGAAGAAGCCAGAACTCAGCCCACCTCCATAATCTCCAGCTTGGCTGCAGGCCAGCCCCTCCAATTTCCACTCAACCCTCCCACTTCTTCCATCTCTGCCCGTCAGAACAGAGGGCTGTTTTGTCCCCTCAGCTGGGTGAACCCAGCAAGATGGTTTTCAGAGTAAATCTCCCACTAAAATGCTGAAGGGTAGTGCAGCTTTTCCTGTGCAGGGAGGAAAAACTCTGGACATGAACTCCATTTCTGACCGGTCAAGTGTTTCCAGCCATGCCAGGAGACCTGCCAGGAGACCTGGACAGACTTCAGCACAAGCATTCACCAGCACAGATGATGCCAAGATCTCTTCCACTGGCACTTTTGCCATTTCTCCCCAGTCAGGGGTCAGATTCTGAGACTGATTAGCACTTGTTGCTGGGAAGGTGAAACGGGAACTAACAGACTTCCTCTAGAATCTGGCTTAAAATCTAGACCAGATCCTAGAATTTGTAAACAACATTTTGGGCTGGTGCTGCCCACTCCAGGACCCCAGTATCCAACAGCAGGACCGAGGCAGGGGCTGCCAGGGAGCAGGATGTCCACAGGCAGCTGGTGCTGCCACAGCTCCCAGCTAAGACTGAGCTCACAAGGTTAAGCCTCTTCCCTCCATGGACAGAGCTGGGTGCATTATGGACAGCAAGTGCAGGGGATTCACGGTATTACTTTAAGTGATGCAGCCCCTTTGAGTTGAAAAAGTTGTTTCTAGGAACACAAATTGTGAGAACATCTTCATAACCCATAAACTTCATTATTCCTAGACTTAGGCTGCGGAGGGGCTAAAGGGGGGACCCCATCTGTCCCAGGACATGGACATATCTGCTGCTACTCCCACCTCACACACACCCATCTGGGACACAGAGACAGCAGGTGGGGAGCACCATCCCGCTCCCTGCCGACACCCACATACCTCTTCACCTCTGGAGGCGGCTCCATCGCCGGGGTGGATGCTGTGCGGGAACACAGGAGCTGGTGATGATCCTCGCGGGTCCCTTCCAGCTCGGAGTACGCTGCGATTCCGTGAGCCGGCAGCCGGGCGCGGCGCCGGGGGTCAGCCGGGCGCCCGTGCCCTAGGTCAGCATGTCCAGCTGCCGCCCCGCACGGCGCTGCCCCGGCGNCAGGCAGACCGGGGGAAGTTTCCATCCACTTTTTAACGTGCTTTAATGAGCCCTGCCTCTCCCTCCTGCTCGCCGCCCTGGGAGGGAGGGAACGCTTTCCTGCATCCGTGCCGCGCTGCTGCCCGATGCATGAGGGATGCGCTGGGAGATCCCTGCCTTCCCCAGGGAGAAGAGGAGCTCATTGGCTGCCCGGAGACCTGAGCAAGTGATTTTTCCGTCTGTGACTCAGGGGAAGATGGGGCATAGTGGCAGAACCTCTAGTGAGCACTGCAGCACCCTGTCCTGCCCCACCAAAGGGACGGGGGGCAGCGAGCCCAGCCTGCTCTCACTCTGCTTGCTAAGCCTCAAGGATTAGAAAGCAAGGAAACATTTTTGGGGACAGCCGTCCAGGGCAGAGGTGGCTGGAGGTCCCCAGGAAGGGCTAACACAGCAGAAGGTGCAGTGGTCACTGCTCCAAATACAGAAAATCCTGGGTGCTCCCGGCACTTGTCTCTGGATTTTCCCCTTACCCGCACCCACAGGACCGATGCTCCTTCTGCCTAAAATCTAATAACACGAATGTAAAAAAGAAAGGATTTAAAGACTTTATATTTCCAAGTGAGGTCCACTGGTGGAAAAAACAGCATTAGGACCCTCATCATTCCCTTTCTCTGACGACAATGGGTAGAACAGATTGAGCAGACGACAGATAAAGCCTCCCCTCCTGCTGAAATCCCCAGAAAACTTCCTGCCCCGCCCAGATCCCTGAGACCAGGGACCTCTCCCGGAGATGCTTCACCATCAAGTGACCTGCCTTGGTTTATACCAGATTTGGCTTCCAGATGGATTTAAGTTATTCCCCTGAAGGCAGGTCCGCAGCAGCACGTTAAGCTAGAAACAACTGCATTGCTACTCTTCAACAAAGTTATTCAGAATATTTTAAGCGAAGAAAGACCAGAACCTCTTTGCTAGTTCTAAAGTGCGGATTTGCCTCCTGGTGCCGTTTGACCACCTGGGCAGTGATTTTACACCAGTTCATTAAATCCCTCAGCATTCCCACCAGAGACCCCATCCAGCAGACGCCAACCGCGCACCAGCGGCTGCACCTGGAGCGCCCCAGCACCCGCAGCACCCCCGTGCCCCCCAGCCACCTCTGCCTTGTCCCAGCTAAGTCACCCCTCACCCCCCAGGCCAAAGCCAGGGCCGGACACCCCGCAGGTCCCGCAGGAAGCCATACCTCCCCGCAGCAACGCGAGCTGCCGAGAAACGTCCGGCAGCCGGGAGCCGCGCGGCGCTTGGAAACCTCCTGGTACATCCGCGGGCGCTGCTCCCCCTCCGTGCCCCCTGTGCCCCCCCGGCCGCAGCGCCCACGTAGGCGCATGCCACCCCTGAGCCGGCATTAGCCTCCAACAGCAGCCTTTGTTCCGCGGGGCCGCGAACAACGGGACATTGTGGGCAGCTGCCCGCGCCGGCAGGAGCTGGCAGCAGGCTGGCTTTGGAGGATGTACCCTCCGCCAGCCGTGTTTGTGGTCGTTCTGGCGAGCTCGTGACCAAATCCGCTCTGAACTCTGTTTTCCGTACAAACTGGAAAAGAAAAAGCTGATTTTTGATCAGAGATCGAAAGCGAGGTGATGGAGAAAGCCGGAGCTGGGCTGCAGGCAGAGGAAAGCAGAAGGGCTGTTTCTCCTCCCACACTCTGCGGCTCCGGAGGTCAGTTTTGGGCTGATCCTGCAGAAATGGGTCATTCACTCCCTCCAGGGCAAGCCTGTCCGAGGCTGGTATTGCCCACGGCCCCAAGTCCCTCTCAGTGTTCCATCTCCATCAGCCCACCACAGCAAGCTTGGACCTGCATCTCCAGGCAGGAAAGCCTAGGTATGGAATTTCAATAAATTTACCTTCTAAATAGCAATCAGCTTTCAGGCTGATGATTGTCAGGAAGGTCCTAGGCATTTTTAGAGTGTTGATGGCAGAAGGTTTGGGATCAGATGGTTTTTAAGGTCCCTTCCAACCCAAACCAGTCTATGATCCCATGTTTGCTGCTCTGTTTTTTGACACCCTTCCAAATCCACCCAGAACAATCGATTAAAGCTCAGATAACTCTGTTTTCATTGTGATCAAAGCTCTTCTGTAGCAGTTTCCTGTTTTAATGAAAATGTTTTTATCAGTTAGATATTTTCAGTTTTCCAGACTAATCCTCTCAAGTACAGCAGTTTCTGTACTCTCTTAGGTGAAATATTTCATGCAAACATGTTATTCTCTGTCAAGCAAGTTCTGGTAGAGAGAAGGATAACCAGCAATTTTGTAGCACCCATTTTCCTGAGAGTTAACAATGAGATTTCTCATTAAAAGAAGAAATTTTGTTTTTCTGTAATCCAGGGCAGCAGTAGATCTTGGAGTTTGAGCAACAGTGTTTGTTTTTATATGTGTTTACAGGATATTTTCCTATGGGATAAAGTACATAATTTCTGATAAATGCTGAAAAAAAAGGCACTGCAGAAACAGAAATCATCCCTTCCTGGGGGAAGCAGCCCTCACTGCTGCTGGGTTCCAGGCATGTTTCTGTTCAATCTCCCAAAAAACATGGAGTATCTGTGTCTGGAATAATTTTTTTTTTTTCTGTTTTTAACACAGCCATTCCTGTCTCTTTATTAAAGCCCGGATCCTGGTACAACACTTCCAGACCTTTTAAAATGACCCTTTCCAACCTGTTTGACTAGAGGTCATAACTCATGTACTTGTAATTACAGAGCCAAGGTAAGGGCAGAGGGGAAAGTCCGACATGGCTGCCTGCAAAAAAAGCTCTTTGATTCAAGGTGAAGACCAGCTTTGCTCTACAAACCATCCAGTACTGGAAAAAAAATGTCTCTGAGAGCAAAGACAGATGTGATGAAATGTGCCTTTTACTGCTCAAAAATGCACGTGCTTCAGGCAGGAAAACACACTCAGAATTTTAATTTCTCTGGCTGTACCTGTGCTGCTGCCAGTAGCATGTGCTGGGAGCCCAGCATCAGCAGGATTAAACACACCCCACAGGAGCAGTGCTCCAAAACAGGGGTATTTGCAAATCTTGCTGTACCAAAACATGAGGAATTGCCAGCAAAACAGATTTTGTCCCTAGCACAAAGTCAGCAGTGCAAGTAGTGAGGCCGGAGACTGGTCCCTGAGAGGTTTTTGTAGTTCAAGAGGATGAATTGAGTGGGGTGGGAAATGAAGGATCAGAATTTAAATTATTTTTACTTACCTGCTCTTAGAGCAAGGCTGAGCTCAGCCATCACACCACATCTGAAGGGAAGGGATCTGAATGCTCTGAGCAGCTGAGGTATCCCAGGAAAAGCCACTCTGCCAGGCGAAAATCTGTTACAAAATTGGAATATTTCTTGGCATGTAGATAGGATGACAAGTCACCTTTTCCGTGTGTAAGCAGGGAGAAGAAACAGTGGGAGAGTGGGTATGAGCCCAGTGGGGGATGCTCACCTTTCCCGGAAGCTTTGGCTGTTCTTCTGTGAATCTTTCTGGTCTGTCCCACTCTTAAGAAAAGTAGCCTCAGCTAAACTACCTCTTCTTTGAAAGCTGGGTCAAAGCTTCCTTTCCACTGGTGGTAGGTTCTGCCATCTCTCAAACCCTGAGGAATATTTACAAAAAGAGATCAAATCCAGCACCTTTGGCTAATCAAGTTTATCAGTGTGCATATCCGTCATCGAGCAGATTGCAGTAACAGGGGACAGCGTGTCCAAACCAAGGCACTACAGATTTATTTTACCGAAAGCCACTAGATGGGGATGCAAGGACACTTTTCTGCTCCCTGCTACGCTTTGATTCCATCACGTTAAGCTCGAGCTGGCCTTTCCCACTCACGGGGCTGCTGTTGTCTTTGCTTTTTCTCTTTAGGAGCTGACAGAGGTAGTTTGGAAACTTATCCCTCGCTGAGTTCTCATCCTGTAGGGATCAGGCCTTAGGCAGCAGTTATGGTGCAATTGCCTCTTGCTGAATATTATCCTCTGCACCAAGACTCAGCAGAGGGAAGAGTGGAGGGTTTGCCTTTCAGTTTGTGGATTAGTCTTCTTTTATAGGCTGTGGCAAGAAAAAGTACTTCAGATTGAACACAGGGGGGGAAATGGTATTCAGCAAATTGGTAATCTCTGAAAATGTCCCTACTTCGGAGCAGTTACTGTGGGGAAAAAGCCAGATTTCCTCAGGCTCAGCAGTCAAAATCTGGGTAATTTTTCTGTTTTGTTTTGTTTCTCCTCCTTTGAAATCCACAGTTCGCCTATGAATAAGAGAGACAAAATCAGGAGAATTGGTTCTGCAGAGGCATAGGCAGGATCAGCCCTGCTCTCCAGGGCAGGAGCGCTCTGCAGAGGTGCCCCAGGAGCACATTTAGGCTGCAGGAGTCCGTGCAATGCATCAGCAATGCTTCGGGAGCCAGGAGGGCTCCAGTCCTCAGTTATTGTCAGCTCTGACCTCCAGTAACCTTGGTCTTCTGCAGTGAGCACCCACTCTTACTATTTTATCTCAAGTGTCAGGATATTTGGTGCTTATATTAATTCCCAGTTCCTGAAGTCAGGTGAAATGTGAAAAAACCCCTCTTCTAGCAAATATTTAACAGCAAAATTCCAGCTTCAGGAGTATGTTAAGGTGCCCAAAATGCACTCCAGGCTTCAAAACACAGAAAATGCTTTGAAAGAAATTCAAAAATTGATTAATTTCAGAGCAATTTCATGACTGCTTTCAGTAGCTGTCAGGGAGGGAGAGTGGGTGTCAGGGTGTCTTTGGAAGTCTGAGAAAAAAGGCTCTGGTAAATACCCTGAAAGCAAATTAACCTTACATCGTAATGATCAATGCTGAAAAGTGGGAGAACAATTCAAATATTATCAAAATAAATGTCTTTCCTATTCCAAATGCTCGAGACGTGGAGCTAGCGCTGCCAGTTCATGGCAGTCCATGTTCTGAGGGAGAACAGAGGCACTGGGCACTGTTTGGTGTTTTCAACTGCATCTCCACTAATTGCTGAAAACTGATTGTTCTACTTCATTATGCATGAACAGAAGGACCGTTGCTTTTCCTGCACGAGAGGGTGCAGAGGTTGCAGGGCGAGGGCTGAAGGAGGCCTGGGATGGCAGCAGGGGCCGTGTCCCTGCACTCTCTGGCTGGGGACACCACAGACCTGGATCCACCATCCCTGCCAGGGCATTCTCAGTGCCTTCAGCAGGCACTGCAGATTCCAGCTATTCCTCTTTTGTGTTTTTTCCTCCCTGCTTAGCAGTCCCCTCATGGTGACAGCAGAATGTCTGTTTTCCAGGAACCCATTTGAGCTTTATGGATTAGCCATGGAAGGCACTTGCAGCCCTCCATAAAGCACGCTGACACACTCTCTGGTGTATTCCCAACTCGACTGAAAAATTGATCAAAGCTGATAGAGTTACGGGGCCCTGTGTCCCTCTACAATCTGCTGTTGTGCTGCTCAGCCCTTACAGAGCCAGCAAAGCCAAACCCTGGGAAAACCCCGTCTGAAAAATGCACCTCCATCCTGCCCTTGGCTTTGCACCCTGGTGAGGGCCACGTGGCTCAAGTGGGTGCTGTGCAGGATGTGTCCCCCCTCCTCCCCCAATTGCTGCTGGAGCCAAGCTTCCCCCGGCATTGTGGGTGTCCCCAAAATTCGGGGAGTGCCAGCAGGGTCCTGTGCTGCCGCGGAGCACTGACACCATCTGCAGCGTGCCCAGGGCTGGCACATTCTCCCCACAGTGTGGGCATGGCCTCCCGTGCCTCCTGCATCCCCTGTCCCATCTGCTCCAGCAGCAGCTCTTAGGAGACTGCATAAATTACAGGAATCTTTAGGAAACTCATTAAATGTGGGCATGGGTCTCCTGGAGAAGATGGGATGCCATGCGTGTTTCTACTGCAAGACCTCATCAAAGTCTTTTTCCTTTTCCTCCCTGTCTCCCAACAGCTCTTGCTTTGCTCACTGAGAATGTCAGTCCCTTGGAGCAAAGTCTGTGCCTCATTTCATCCCAAAATCTCCTCATCTTTGGGAGTGCAGCCGGGTGTGCTGTCTCTCCCCAAGCATCCTTCGGTGCACCAGTCCTACAGAAACATTTCGTCCTTCTGCTTATTAATTACAGTTTGATTTCTGCTGGAATGCCAAATGAACACTGAATAGCAAATCCAATTCCTGATTCAAAGAGCTTCCAAATGAGGGGTCAGGAGGGACACAAAGGATGTTAAGATAACTGACAAGGGATCAGAAGTGGATGAGATAACAGAGGAGATAAGGCACTTGCCTCCAGTCTGAAATGTGCAACCAGAGCCAAAATGCTCTTCACCATGCTGTAAATGATCCCCACTGTGGTACACTGCCAAATGCAGTTCAATAAAGCTGATCAATAAACATGCACAGATGAATGCCAGGACAGCTCACGTGGGGGAAGGAGCACAAGGCTCTGTGCTGCCTTCGAGTCACACACAGCCAGCAGCAAAGAGACAGCGAGGGACACGCTTGGCTTTTCAGCTCTTTGGAGTCACAGTATCATTGAATTGTTTTGGTTGAAAAAACCCTTTAAGATCATCGAGTCCAACTGCTAACCCAGCACTGCCAAGCCCACCATTAAACCATGTCCCCAGGCACCACATCTGCACATCTTTTAAATTCCTCCAGGGATGGTGACTTACAGCCTCCAACAGCTTTATTTCAATACAGCTTTTAAATTATGTCAAAATATTATCACATGGCTCTATCAGACAAAAAAAAGTGCAGAAATGAATAGTTTCAGCATAGGGAGCAAAGAGGTAATTTTTAAATTGTCTATGTTCATGCAGATATATATACAGGATATTCAAGGGAAAAAAATATGGTTATTTTACTGCAAGCATCAAGCACAGGCAACCTTCTATCACCTTACAAAGTGCTGGATGCTGTCCAGTTCCTAAGCTGTGTGCTGTTGTAACACACCTCAGCAGTGTATTTATGTTTACCTGAATACTGACAGAAGAAAAGGATCTTCCCAGTGCTGTTTGCACCCCTGCCATTCCCTCCAGCTATGACCCGTTTCTGATGGGCTTCTCCCCGTGCCCTGCAATCTGCACAGATCCAGCGGGGCTGGGCACCACGTCTGCAGTGCAGAGCAGAGCCACCCCTGCTGCTCCCTGTCGCTGTCGCGGGGTGTCCTTGGCAGTAGAGGGGTGCAGGATCAGCCCCAGCAGCCCTTGGAGGCAGCTCCAGCTGCCTGCACAGGGAGAAGTGGGCAGCAGGAACCCGGGACAACAGTATCTTTTCAGACAAGGATGCTATTTCAGTCATCATTACAGCAACTGTGATTTTTATTGCACGAAGTCCTTCATGGCCACGGAGGTGATGACATGTCCTGCTGGCCCCAGCTCTCCCATCTATCCTTGCTCTCTCAGGTGGCTACAGAATCTCATTTCCTTTCCCCCCAGCCAGATTTTAACCACTTACCCCTGAAAGGGTCCGATTGTAGGGGTGACCCACAGCTCCAGGCAGGTGTGAGGAGCTCAAAGGACCAGCACCAAGCATTTCATTAACCTCAATGTGTCAAGACCACAGCTGCTTCAAAAATCCCAGGAAACAAAAGCAAATGAAGCACCTCTGGTAAAAGCTGCACCTCTCTGAACTGAGCCACACTCCCGGCTCGTGCTTGTCCAGCCAGCCCGTGCAGTTCATGCCTCAGATCTCATGTTTGACCCCCTGGAGTGGCCATTTCCCTCCATGTCAATGTCCCTGATTGCTTGTACTCACATATTCCCTAGCGTGTGTATCCTAAACAACGTTTCAGGGGCTCTGGAGGTATCTCGTGCAGCTTTTGTGCTTTTCTAACAGTGCTGAGGGAAGTGGCACGGTCAGCTCTGACACATTCCCATCTGCAGGATTTAGTGGGATTCCGAGCTGTTAGCAAACCTAACCCAGACCCGAAGTTTCCATCTCTTTTCCTTCCCCTCCTTACATGGTACATATGTGAGAGAGCTCTCCTAAAGCAACAAAGATACTTTTGATTACTAGCGTCAGCTACAGGGAGAAAATTAGAATTCAGGATTTGTTACCAACACTTCAATTATTCAGTGTTATCAAATTGTCACCAGGCCTTTAATTATTTTTCAGTTTATATCTAATTTCCCACACTATGATTGCTTTAGCAATGTTAAGGTAGATCTGCAGCTGTAATAGGAAATGTCCAAGTCCTTTATGATGCTGGGGACTGGAAATGACAAGCTTAATAAAATTCACACATCTCCTGTGCCACAAGCCCTCATCAATATAGTGTTGATCTGCAGTTGACATGCGATTTAATTATGCTCTTTTGGTACCAATAAACACTTAATAATATATTCAAAGTGAGTAAACAGGATATAACACTGACTGTGATTCTGCATCTATTTAAAGATTGGGCACGAGACCATAAAATCTCACTTTCAAAGCCTTTCAGTATTTGACTTTGCTTTTTGGACACTGGGAACATCATTCTGTACAGGGTATGTGCACCCAAGCCATGGGTGTGTACAGCCTGGACAGGGGTTGTATTACAGAGATTCACAGAGGATTCAGCAGTGATTAACACCAATTATGCAGACAGTTATCACTGTGTGCAGAGATCATTTGTTTTAACACACCAGGCAATTTTGACTCATCAAAACATTATGCAAAGAAGGAAGCTGATTACAGCGATAGATCTGGTACAGAAGCTCTCACAGACCTCACCAGAGCCAGCAGAGAGGCAATTTGCCAAGTTTCTCACCCAGTCCAGGGCATGAAAACAGAGGGATTATTACACCTGCTGTGGAGGCCCCAAGGAGCTCTTCCTGCTGCTGTGCAATCAATAACACTGGATCCCTGAGGGAAGGTACAAACCAGCCATTTTCTCCTCTTTTCCCCAAAAAGGCTGTTAGCAGTCAGGGCCCGCTCTGGTTCTGATGTGCAGGTGATGTTTGAGGACACAGCAGAGGAACTGTGCTCATTCAGGCAGCTCCTCAGACCAGCAGCCAAACCTCCCTTAGCACCCATCCCCAGCTGCCCTTCCCCAGGCCCAGGGCTCCCAGAAGAGTGGGCAAAGCCTGTGAATTGCTGTACACAACCCTGGTCCATAAACCCGATGACCTGCAAAATTAAGAGCTTGTGCCCAACCCTGCCCTGTTTTACACTGCGTTTGAGCATCCTGAAGCTGAAACACAAGGAGAAAAGCCTTGAGCGAGTCAGCATGTCCAGAATGGTGTCTCCCAGTCACCACCACGGTTTTCTGTTTCAGCTGGTGTTTCAGTGTGTGTGAGGCTTACAGGTGCCTGTCCACCATGTGCCCACTGCTGCCCAAATGCTCGGTTTGCAATGATTTATTTGCTTTCTGTCTAATGACACTTCCTGCCCAGAACTAATTAGCAGATGTAGGAAGTCACCTTTCTAGCCAGCCCCTCCCAGTCTCCCGCACCTTCTGCAAATAAATTTTACATATTTGAGGTTTAAATCTGTGTTGGATCATTAGTGCCGATCTCCCCGACATGGGGAGTTCAAGATCATTGCATATTTTATACTGCTCCTCCCTCCACTAACTGAGTTAATGCCACACTCAGCTGGGAGGGCATTTGCATCCCCAAAAGCACCAGGATGCTCTGAAGCTATGGCAGTCTGGCATCTTGACTCACAACTGGCTCCTCCCCGCCAAAAATACCTGTGCTGCACAGATGTGGATGATTAGCGCCTGAACCAGAACTAACTCC
Organism: Dryoscopus gambensis; assembly: GCA_013389985.1. Lineage (NCBI taxonomy): Eukaryota > Metazoa > Chordata > Aves > Passeriformes > Malaconotidae > Dryoscopus > Dryoscopus gambensis. Next base: position 178,027 of record WEIT01001484.1, read on the forward strand.
TCAGAAAATTGTACTTATTGCAGGACAAATTGATTCTGCTCCGGCAGAAGCCAGAATAATTGCTCAGGGGAGCATGGGGCTTACCCAGCAGTTAATTCATTATTTGTACCTGCCCAGAGCCAGGGTGGAAACAGCAGGAAAGGAAGCAGCAAACAAGGTACAAACTCCAGTACCTCAAAACCAATTTGCTCAGTTAAAGGCTTATTGCCATCATGGCGAGGGGGCAAAACACCTTCATAAACCCTCACAAAATGGTGGCAAAATAGAGGAGGGACCAGCTTTACTGCTGTCTTATAATTCTGTGGTAGGCTGTCCAGGCTTGAATGCAATTAATGTCTTGTTCTGGGTTTTGCCATATCTTTGTATGCACTGAAAAGTCAGAATTAGGAGAGGAAATGCATTTTAAGTGGGGGCAGATCCCACCTTCATGACAATGCCAGGATAAGGCAGCCAGCACCCGCCAGCAGCAGCTGTGGCTGGTCTTGCCATGTGTCAGGACTGATGCTTTAGAAAGAACTAAAAGGTTGGAAAAGGTGTTAAAATGCACCAGCACTACAAGTGGTGCACTCACTGAGCCCTGCCATCGTTCTGCTGCTGCTGATCACAGCCGGGCTGACTTCCCTGCCTGCTCCTGAGGACACCACTTTTTGCTGCCCTCAATACAGCTCCTCGAGGGACTGGGGCTCCTCCTCAGGTGCTTGGGGTGACCACACAGTGGTCTGTGTCCACTGGCTGCTTTGTGATCACCTCTGTGCTTGTGAGCCCCAGGAGGCTGCTCCCACCCACCTCATCCCATAGCCATGTAATGATGAGGCATTCTGTGGTGCCAGGGCTTGAAGTCTTCAAGGCTCTCTGAAAGACGTGGCAAGTCAATTTAAAAAAACCCAACAACAAGCCATTCATCAGGTGACACAAACAAGCTCAGGCACGCAGGCCCTGTGTGACGTCCAGCCTGGCCTCGAGGCAAAGCAAAGCTGCTCTTACCTTTAACAGCCCTGACAAATTGGAATAGGATGTGTCTCTATTGAGTGTGGATATTTCCCCACTGCTTTTTTCTTGTAGTCTTGACTGGCGCAGGGAATCACCATGAATCTTCATTTGCTTTGCTGCATTCACACTGGGTTTAAATTCTTAGCACTAAATCCCCACAGCGGGGGGCTGGAACTGGATGATCGTTAAGGTCCCTTCCAACACAAACCATTCTGTGATTCTATGATTCTGTGAAATAGACACTATTCTGGCTAATGTTCCACGAGATCCTAATACATTAGCTCTGTCAGATCTATTATTGCTTAATACTTTTACAGAATTTAATTGTTTATTAATGGAGAACAACAAGAATGCTGCTGATTCTCTCCCTCCCATGAAATGGAATGCAGAACTGCTGGGTGAGTGAGGCAATAGCCAGGGACAAGCACAGGGAGGGCTCAAGCAGATTGGGGCAGTGTGGTCAGGGTAGTCACATTTGCTACTGTGGCCAGCCAAGAATCTTCTCTGTGTGACAGTTTTCAATTTCAATTGAGAGAATGTGTTAAAATAATCTTGGGCAGATTTATGCTGTTTGTTCTGTGCCACTGCATAGCCATTTTTGCTAAAGCAAGTGATGATTAACCTGGCCATCCCCCTTGTATTTGTGGCTAGTGCAGATGTAGTCATTTTTCTATTCCTTGAAAATGAGTACTTCCCACGTGGAAAAGCAGTTTTCATAACGTGAGCATGTTTGACTCAACAAAGGCACCTGTGTTGCACCCTATTAGCACAGCCATCCTTCCACCAGTTCCCACATGGAACAGAAGCAAAAGCAACATGAATCCATGGAATGCCGCTTCAGAGAAAAACCTAGAGAGGAGAGGGTAATAAATCCAGCCACACAAACCACCCCATCGCCCTCAGCACTGGCTGCAGCACAGAAAGGCTGCTCCAGACAGCTCCAGCCAGCACCAGCGTGAAGTGCTGCCCTGTGTGTGCAAGGAGGGTTTCTCTGCTTCACCCTCTGCTTGGAGAGCAGCTGGAGGTATCCACAAGGAATGGGAAAGTTCACATCTCAGCAGCATCTCTGTACACGAGGGGTGACTGAACACATGACAGCTTAGGGGAGGCAACGCTTCCAGGACTGTCACAGAATCACAGAATCACCGAGCTTGGAAAAGATGTCCCAGATCATCGAGTGCACCTGTTAACCCAGCCCCACCCTGTTCACCACTAAACCATAAACTCAAGTGCCACATGCACTCCTCGCCTTTTGAACATTTCCAGAGATGGTGACTCCACCACTTCCCTGCATGGCCTGTTCTGATGCCCGACCACTCTTTCGTTGAAGACATTTTTCCTAATATCTAAAACTTAAATTCCTTGGACGTTCCTTGTCCTTGAAGTACAGGAATGAGAAAGGATTTCACCTGCCCATAATTCTTCTTTATAGTAGGAGGGTGTCAGCTTGTTGTCTTCGTAGCAGGAGGAAATATCACAGCCAGGCATTTTTGTGTCTCAGGGGGTGATTCACAGGGGGACACATGAGCCATGGCAGCTGAGCTGTCCCTGTCCTGCAGAGGGGACAGCCAGGGGTGATGGCTCCAGCCCTGCCTGCAGCCGTCTCATCCTGACAGCACTCACAGCCCACCCGCACAGGGATTGCCCAGAAAGGGGCCGAGGGGCCCAGCACAGCTCTGCAAGGGACCCACCAGCTCCTCCTCTGCTCATCTGCAGATTCCCCCCTTCCCTGCCTTGGCTTTTCAGTTTCCCCAGGGTATTTTCTGCCCCCAAGCTGATGCTCATCCCTGGGCTGCTCTCATGCAGAAATGAGCCTTGTGGGGAGCTGCTGACACAGTGAGGGTCTCACTACGAGCAGCACATCACGTTCACAAGAGAACCCAGATGTTTCCCCTCGCTCCTGCTGGCAGAGCCACCCTGGGCCAGCCCCGTGGTGGCAGCACAGGAGCCAAAACCAGCTCCGTATTTTTGCAGCCAAGGTCTCCTTTCAGCTGGGCAGCAAATGACTCCTTAGGAAAGCAGGACAGAAGGGACTTCACACCATCACCATCGTGAAATTGGTCATTTGGTGAAGTAATTTGGGTGCGTGGCCCCACATGCACAGCCAAACAACACTGACACCTCAACTCTCCCCGGTCGCGCCGCAATAAATGGAGCTGTCAGGTCAGAGCACGCCGATCCATTCTCATTCAAGCACCTATTTAATATTCATCATGGTACAGGGGGACATTTTTATGTCGGGAAAAACACAAATGCTCTCCCAAAATGACTCAAGGGCAATAAAGAATAAATTGTCTTTAAGCCTGTATAAGGGATGCTGAAGTCACAAACAAGGCATAAAATAATATGGAGGTGGAAAGTGCTTTTTCCTTATTAGGTTTATCAAAGTAGAACTAGGCTGGTAAGCTTGCTCTATCAAGCAAATGGATGTGGTAGAAAAAAGGAAATGAAAATTCTGATCCATATTCATTGTTTCGGTGCCAGCAAGGGAGAAAAGCTCCACTCTAATTTTTTTTCCTTATAAAGCTGATCCAAAGTTCTACGTAAAAAAAAAAGGTAAGCAAAGCTGATAAGAAAATGAAAGATAATTAACAGAAACAAAGCACACAGCAGACAGTGTCTAGTATTAAACAAAATGTGAAACACAGAACATGCCTGACTGCACCAAGGCCCAGATCCAGGCACTGACAGCATCTTAATAGGGATTTCTTTCCCAGCTCCCAGCACTGGCCCAGCATCACAGCTGTCCCTGGCCCATGGCTGGCAGCCACCAGGCCCTGCATCGGCAGCAGAGCTCGTCTTCAAACACAATAATTTTTAAGATTATCGACTCCAGCCATTCCCCCAGCACTGCCAAGCCCACCAGTAAACCACGTCCCCAAGTGCCACATCTGTGTGACTTTTAAACACCTCCAGGGATGGGAACCAACCACTGCCCTGGGCAGCCTGTTCCTATGCTTGACCTCCCTTTTGGTGAAGAGATTTTCCCTGACATCCAACCCAAACCTCTCCTGGTGCACCTTGAGGCCGTTTCCTCTTGTCACTTGCTACCCAGAGAGCCTGGTCCTCACCTGGCTCCAACCTCCTGTCAGAGAGTCGTAGAGAATGACGAGCAGTCCCCTGAGCCTCCTGGGTGTATTTTTCATTTCTACAGACTTGGTAAATTAATACATTTTTCTCTGTAAAACAACAGGACAAACAAGTTTCAAGTCATACCCACATGGTACAGCTGAGACTCAGGAGGGAGCTGGTCCTACAGCCAGCACTGCATCCCCCGTGCTCTGAGCTGCAACACTCCCATTTCTCCTCAAATTCCACAGCATTTGGCTTCCCCCACCCTCCCTCCCCCAAAATCCACTTCCTAGGTTCCCATGATTAGGGGAGACAGGCAGTTTTCTGGTTTTTGATTTTTAGAGACTTCAGAAGGAATCCAGCTAAATCATTGCAGACAGCAGCTCTTCATTTCTAAATCATGCTCTGCTGGTACATCAGAAATACTGTACAACTTTGCAATATTGAAGAAGTAGAGGGTTTGTTGGTTTTAGAGGCTTTTTTGGTCAGTGAAGATTCACGTTGCATGCAGAGGAGTGACAAAGGAATGGGAGTTTGATCTCTTTGGCCTTTCTACAGCCCACTGAGGGCAATGAACAGATCTGTTCTTTCCCCAGCATCTGTCTTTGGTCCCACTGGCTCATCAGCAGATTTCTGTGCACATAATCTACTCCTGCAGAAAACACAGAATTACTGGAGAGCAGTTTATGTAAATATACTCTCTCCTCAGAAGAGAACAGTGTTTCTAATGACAAATTGAGTGAAATCTCACTTGGCATGAAGCAAATGAAGTAGTAAATATTTCAAGTTACCACTCTGCAGTAATAGAGACTGCATTTAAAATTAATTGCTGTGGATCTGCCGTATCATACAAAGAAACGGAGTGACAACGCAACCGTGATGTGACACATCTGCATTACAGCATTTCATCTCAATTCTGTCTTCACCAGGCTCCATCAGCTGCTTGAATTCAGTATACGAAGTGATATTTTCAGCCCATCTCTACTGGAGAAGCAGCAATCTCCTGATGCTTCCTGGCAATGAGAAACCTGCCTGAATGTCACCGCTGTCACAGCAGAGCGCAGCCGTCAGGCACGGGGCACGGCCTACGGAGATCTATGTGTCTGATGCTCCTCTGCTGAGCCCATCAGGCACAGCCCCTTGCGATAGAAACCAGAGCTAGGGCTGGACTGAGTTATAAAAGCCCATTTTCTCTGCTCCAGCAGTGTCAGACACTGGGAGATGAAGTGGTTTACCCAGTTAGAAAGGTATGGGGCCATTAGAGAAAACAAGAGATCTCTGTGCATTGCTCTGGTATGACCTGGCTCTGCTGTGGCTCTCCCTGGCAGAGTCTCAGCATGTTTGTTACTGGGAGGGATGGCTCATACACAGTGTCAAGGTTTCAGCAAATGTCTTTCTTACATCTCTCAAAACAAAAACTTCACTGGCGCTACAGCTGTGCTACAACACCCATAAGTTCTGTGTAGTGTTTGTTGGAACAAAAAACCCTCTGTCACGGTGGAATCCCTTTTCCAAAGTCCTACTTTCAATTGCTTGCAGTGCAAGGCTTCTGTTTCATCAGAGGAAAGATTTAAAACAGCCACTACAAACAGGAAGAACACAGATGCTGACTCACACAAATGCTTTTCTCAAAGCATGGATGACCATAAATTGAATCTCTGTTGCACCCCATCATTGAAACAATCCCGGATTTCCATCCTCAGGTACATCCCAAGTACTCCATTTAGGTAAATTTGTGATATTTGGAGATAAATTTGGATATATTTGGTACACCCAGGGCACACAAGTGAAGAAGCTCAACCTTTCAACTACAGAAGAGCAGCCACACAACATGTTCCTCAGGGAACACGCATCTTTCACTGGTCTGACCTGTCAGTTGCTGGGATAGTCACCTCTAATCCAGCCACTGAGCTAAATTGACTTGTCATGCAGAAAGCAAACGCAAATTGTGTAATTAAGTTACTTAATTTGCCACTTGAGGTGTTTCAGGATCAATGCACTCATATTCACAAAGCTCAGTGAAGGTGGAAAACTCTAAGGAAGCAGCAGATAACCTATGAATGGTCTGATCATCTCTAAATGAAGTCAATAAGAATCGGTTACTGACTTTAGATCAGATACATCCCTCCTCTGCCTCCTCAGTTATGGGTTTGCCTGATGCTACAACAGTGACGGAGAAGCAGCATTAACTGTATGTGAATTCCTGCTAAACCCGAGCTCCAGAACAGTTACCGAAGGTTATTTGCAGTGGAGAGAGGAAATGTGGCATCATTCCTTGGCCCAATCCTGCTGCTGCACAGTGCTGTGACCCCTGGGCAATGGCAGCATCCTGGAAACACCATTTCTGGGCTGCACCTATCTGCTTGGACACCTCTGCAAGGAAAGCTACTTGAAGCCTGCTATCATGGGGTAGGAGCCTGATTCCACCCAAAAAATATAAAATTATGAATGCCATCTTCCTCATCTGCAAAATGAATGCTGGGTGCTCCACTTCACTCATGTGCTGTCGAACTGTTATTATGTCTGAAGAGTTTTTTCCAAATGTCATGTTGGCGTGTGACAACCCCAACATTTGTAACATTCAGGTGAACTTTCATGAAGCAGAGGAGAATAGTAACACTTCTCCTTATTGGAGGAGACTGAAGCTGATTTTTCATTCCATCAAAACATCTCTTCACAGAGAGGACAAATCCCATAAATTGCTTTAACCCACGTATCTGCCCGCAGCCCATCCTAGACAAAGTTGTAACAAAGCATGTAATCAAAGTAAATGAGCATAATTACCGATGACTACAAATAGAGGAGGTTAGGTTATTTTCTCAGACATTTCATATGTGACCATTTTACCACTGGTTTACATTTAAAAATATGAACAAACTCTATTAGATTGCAGGATGAAAGGGCACACGCTAAAATTCATTCAGAAATCATCCCGTCCTCGTGATTACTGCTACAACTATTCATTCTAATCTACTCTTCTCTCCCCAAATGCAAATATAACCAAATCACAAAGCGTGGCTAAGGAATAACCTGTTCCGAGGCAGAGTGGGGTCCCTTGCTATCAGATTTCACAGCAAGACTCTTCTTTCACTTCTACCAGGCAGGAACAAGAAACGACTGTGCGCGGTTCCGTTTATCCAGTGGCACTCCATGCTAATGCCTCAGGTCTTTTACACTCATGCTTCCAGTCCTGGTTATCCTGATGGGTCAAACAGATTTCTCTAAGGCAACCTCACAGCTGTACAACTTTCTCAAGCAGTAACAACTCCCTGACACGTCCTGCCCCATCTGTGCATGTGCACTGGGCAGCGCTGGCAGAAAAGGCCAGGAGGAATTACCTGGGACTTCCTTAATCTTCCACGTCTGACAGGAGCAGGAGGCACAGCCCGTCACAAGCATTAGGGATCAGGTCGTGTGACATCTCAATAGCTTAATGGCATGGCTGGTGGCACAAGTCATGTCAGCAGCTAAGTGACAGTAACAGAGTCACCTGCCAGGTCGTGGCTCCGGGAATCAAGGAGCACATCCATATGGATGGCACGTAACAGCCTGAGCTCAGATAGATCTTCACAAAGGTGATATAAATCAAGCTCCTGTCCAGGACAGGTGCGTGTCACAGCTGTAAGATGGGGAAGTTCATTCATTTAAATTACATTTTAAACCAGACAGAACCATAATCTGTCCTGAGGCACGTTAATACATCAGGTAGCCTGATCCATCTTTCAAAAGGTCTCAAGTGAGGTATTTTTTTTCTGCATTATGACCTCCCAACTGAAAACGAACCTTAAAATTGTATTTAAACTATATTTCTCCTTCCACTCACAAGTGCAAATTACATTATACATTTAGAAAAAATACAGTCAGAGGGCTGGAGCACCTCTGCTATGGCGAAAGGCTGAAAGAGTTGGGGTTGCTCACGCTGGGGAAGAGAAGGTTTCAGGGAGACCTTAGAGCCCTGTCCAGCGCCTAAAGGGGCTCCAAGGGAGCTGAAGAGGGACTTTAGACAGGGGCGTGGAGCGATAGAACAAGGGAGAATGGCTTTGAAGAAGGTAAATTTAGATTCGATATCAGGAACAAATTCTTCACCCACAGATGCTTTCACTCACAATCACACAACACATACGGGTGTTGACGGGATGCCCGAGCTGGGAGTAGAGGAATTGCCTTCCTGAGGGACCAAGAACTGGCTCCTGTCTTCAGCAGGGGACAGCATCAGCCCCAGCTACTTCAGCAAAAGGTTTAGAAATCCCAAAAAGGCAAGAACTGGGAGTAATACCTTCTCCATCTCATGACTCAGTTTGGACAATGAAAGGCAGGAATTGACTCCAGTGCTCCCACAGGAGGCTGGGAATTACCCCCAGCAGGATATCCAGGGCTCTTACAAAGAGCAATAACCCTGGTATCTGTCTAAACCACGGATTCCTGGTTTTGCACTATGCTGCATTCTCAGCCCCATGGGCCCTGCAGGGCCACTTGTTCAACTTCACAACTTAATTCAATCCCAGATTATCAAATACACGCAATTACCTCATGACATTTGAATCACCATGCTGTCCAAGCTGGACGAGGAGCAGACACGGATTCCCGTACACGCCGGCAGAGAGTGCACAGCCAGCAGCCGCTGCCTCCAACAGCTGCCCCACGAGCCTTCCCCGCCGTTTCATTTTACTTTACCAAGTCAAACAGGTGCACTCATTTCCTGGGCATTTCTGAACAACTCCCTAAAGGGCACCGCTGACCTGCAACAGCTCTGCAGCAGATGTTGTCTCTTGTCTCCATCCACCAACCCCGTGCCCGCGGCTCCGCGAGCAGCGCCCAGCCCCAGCAGGAACCAGGGCCAGTCCCTCCTGGCCAGAAGGTGCACAAAGAGTGGGAGAAGGGCACCAAACTGAACCACACCCCCCGATCCATCTCCTCAATAGGAACACACTTTGCAGGCTCCTTACTTCCCCCAGGATCCGACATCTCCCGCACTGGACACAGAATCACTGAGTCACGGAACAGTTTGGGTCACAAGGGAACTTAAAAGTCCACCCCCCTGCTGCGGCCAGGGACACCTTCCACTAGACCAAGCTGCTCCACACCCCATCCAGACTGCCCCTGAACACCTGCAGGGATGGGGCATCCACAGCTTCTCTGGGCAACCTGTGCCAGGGCCTCACCACCCTCACAGGGAAGAATTTCTTCCTGCTATCTCATCTAAACCTGCCCTCTGTTTGAAGCCATTCCCCCTTATCCTGTCACTCTATGCCTCTGTCCAAAGGCTCTCCAGCTCTCTTGGTACTTTAGGCACTGGCAGGTGCTCTGAGGTCTCCCCAGAGCCTTCCCTTCATCACAGTTTGGACTGCAGTTTACCCTGATGCTGAGGGCAATGACCACATGTTGCAGCTGTCATTTTTGCTGTTATTACACCAACTTTGCCACTCCAATGCCTTGCTGAACAGCATGCTTAATTGAGTTTATTCCTTCATTATTTGGAGAGTACCACTCTGCTGACATTGTATCCCACAGACAAAACATATTAAGATCTGTCAGTGTTGTTCCTAATGGCGCCAGATCATTATTCCCCTTGTGACTCTTCCTCTGTAGATGTTACTCAATGGTTCACTCTGGGCACTGTTAAAAAAAGATTTAGGACCCCAACATTACCAGGAAACACCAGATCCTGCTTTATATTCCATAAGCAGTTATAGCTCTAAGGCAGAAAGCACGGCCAGCAGAACATCTTCAGAGCCAGAAACATGTGAGACAATTTCCCCTCACAATTCCATCAGACTTTCTTTGTAATGAGGGCAGAGAAAAGCACATTCCTGACCCTGCCTGAGTGGCACAATACCGTCTCAATTCCATGCTGCAGGAGCAATGCTGGATGGGTGGGATCCTGACTTAGGAAAGGAAACCTAGCTACAATTCCATCATTTTTTCAATAAAACCGTAACATCCAAACCACTTTACAAAGCTGTGAATAGCAACATGACAAGATGAGCAATGCCTTCTGCCCTAGCCATACCCACCTGCTGTGATGATCCAGGTACCTTTGGATGGGGAAGGACCACACAGGTGCTGGGCTGGTAACAATTCTTCTTTTTCTCTTCTGATTATTGGAATAAGCAGCAGCATTGAGTTAAAAATAAGACCAAGCATTCTCCAGACCTGTAATTACTCTCTCGACTTGTACTTGTCTCTACTCTTTCTCTCACTAATCACTGCAGCACAAAATAATACCAGAGGAGTTTGAAATCCAAGGCCAATCTCAGACCCAGTAAATGACTAATAACACGAGTTGTTTACACACATTTAATTCAACATACCAGAAGCAATTTTCTCACTCTCTTTAGCATTTTATTTGCTTATAAATACAAGTCAATACCACAAGATGGCACTTTCTTACTTGCAACACACACTATTATAAACACTTACCCTCTTCAAATGTTCCCAGAATTTTACGACATGTAACTTCTCAGTGGTTCTGAAACATTTAAAAAAGCAAGACCTTCTACAAACTGCATTTGTGTTTGATGTATATTAAATGAGGTCAGGTAATTAAATTCAAAAAAAGGAATTTATAAATATTTCAGATAAGAAAATTTAAATACAAAAGCAGAGTTTGTTTTAATTAAACTGAATAACAATTTAAACTGGCCATAATGTATCTACATGGTTTAATTTAATTTAAAATCCTCTTTAAACAATCAAATCCTCTAGCCATTCATCAAAACACCTATCTACTCAGCTCTTTAAAAAATATTCTTGGTTAAGAAACCACCTATGCTTTTTCATAACAATCCTTATTCTGTCCTGTAGGTGGAAATGAAGCAAAATCATATTCCAGACTAGAAAACAGGATAAGAAAGAAGAAACTTTAAAAAATCTGATAACTTCAGACACTTCAACTCATTCTTCCTTGCATTTCTCAAAATACATGATCTGGTTTTAAAGTCTTTGAACGAAATGTAAACACTAGAAAACTCATTGTTGAAGTATGTGAAGAATAAAGAACCCTGCACTAATATAGTGCATAATGATGCTGTGTCAAACTTGTCATTTACAGTAAATGTCACATTTTCCTTGGGATTGTCATGCCTTTTTTTTTCAACTAATTCCTTTTGATGTTTGTAGATTCTCTCTTTTTCTTATTCCCATTGTTCAACAGGAAGAGATGTAGTTTCTGGTCTCTTCAGAAAAGTTTCACAAGATCCAAGTTTTTGATTTCATTTGTTGTTAATAAAGAGGTGGCAAGATTTTCAGCTTGCAGTATTTCTGTTCTGCCCAGGATATTATACATCAGGAGATTCCTCAAAAAACTGAGAAGTCGGAGAGTTCCAAAAAAGAAAGCAGTTAAGGCAGTCGATGTCTACATTTGGATTTCTTGTTTATGTTACATATCAATGTCTCCATCATAGGCCAGGGTTAGAGGCTTCTGCTGTGGTGGAGGGCTTTGATGCTGCTTCGTTTTTTTGCTGAAAGAAAAGCATTTCAGAATACAAAATTACATACGGTAACAAGCTCAGACACACCAAATTCAATTAAAAACGTCAACTTTCCACAGTGGCTACTGAATGCTGTAACAGTGTGGCACCACTTGGCCCCTCTGGTGTGCTCTCACGTGTGTGGTATGGACAGAAATGGGCAGCCAGCTGTGCTCCCCATCTGCAGAGGAAATAAAGCACATTCGTCTCCTGTCTCCTCTCACAGCTGACAAAACGAGGAACACCTCGCAGAAAAATCGGAACATGAGCTGTCTGGGAGTGGGATATTCTCATTTTTCTTCGGCACGGTATTGAAGCAACAATAATTATTATTGAGAAATGCATTTCCTCAGCAGCCTCCAAGTGATGGAGAAGTGTGTAATGTTATTTAAAAAATCCTCCATATCCTCCGCTGTGAAGCCACAGAGAAATGGAGCTACATGGCTTAGAAAATAAGGGAGCTGCAGCTCCTAGGCTGTTATTTGAGCTTTTAACCCAAGAGAGAGACTGAGAGAAAGACTAAGGGAGTGAGGGGGATAAACTGTTGGATGAAAGAGGGCAGTGATGCTGTCAGGCCTCAGCTGTGACTCTCTGGTTGCCTGCCCTGATCTGACAGGGCCTGGGCCAGCTTGCACCATGAATGTTTGTAAGTTCAGGCCAAATCCTTGGGAGCTGCAGGACACCTGGATCCCTCCCACTTCTGCCTTCCTGTCCTCCCAGAGGCATCAAAGGCAGTGCCTTTCCAAATATCCATAGCAGGGAGAGCAACGCAAGCTCTGTCAGGCCGGGCTCACCTCCCCTGTCCGTGCGAGGCTGCGCTGGAGGAGGGCAGACACCCCTCAGCCCCAGGAAAACCCCAGACCTCCCGGACTAAAGGTGAAGACCAGGTACCCTGTCCTTAACAATGGCTGGCGAGAGCAGCTTTAGACACAGGACATGTTTTCACCTGATGTATTCACTGCAAAAACCTATTTAGGGATTTTCTGAGCTGTATCGAACAGCCCAAAAGCCACAATTAACACCAAGAGACCAAATCTCCCATGAACTCTTATGCCATCTCCGAATCCATTTATCTTCCTGGCATGCACAGCCCTGGCAGCAGCGAGCTCACAAGGTAATAATGCACTGTGTGAAAAATAATATCTTTTGTTTATTTTAAACGACCATTTCATCAGATGCCTCCTACTTCTTTTATTGTGGGAAATAAAAATTCCATAGCACCCTTTTCTCCCCCATTCATGATTTCATAGATCTCTATTGTATTCCCACATCAAACATCATTTTTCAACTGAATGTCCCTGTTCTATTTAGTCCTTCCTTGAGCAGAAGCCAGCTCCTTGTTCCAATCACTCTCCTTGCCTTTCTTCAGTTTTACTTTATCTTTTTTTGAAGAATACAATAAAACCTCTTTCTAATCCCAGCAGAAGTCTGAATAAATATAAGGGCCTATTGATAACCAAAAATAATTCTTTCCCTGCATGGCCACCAAACTTCTTGACAATAATGGCTGCTAACATTTACAGTTTGGAGAGTTTTAATTACTCCAAGGTAGGGGCCAAATGAAGGTGCTTAGGTAGTTCAACCTCCATCCTTTCCTGAAGCCTTCAGCATTAAATCCCTGCAATGCCGTGCTGAGATATATTTTGGATTGTTTAAACAAAAGCAAATTAGCTTTTATTTAAGGACAAAACACCTGCCATACTCACCACATCAGGTAGGATGTAAAAATCAGGAAAACAATGATGAAGAAGCCACCAGCTGATACTCCATATACCCATATCTTCAGTTTACCATCTGTTGGAAGATGAGGAAAAAGGACAGAGGTAGAAGAGGCGAGAATAAAAAAACTTTATTCTAAAATGCACAAAGTTTTAAGAGATCAGTTAAAGAGAAATTAGTAGCATCATTGAGAGGAAACACAGCAAGGACTGGCTGGGAGTAATCCATAAACCCCATATTTTTGATAGCAAGGAAGATTTCTGAAAAAATCCTAATTTTAAAGACAAAATTTTAATGGAAAGGGGCAGAGGCACAGGATAATTGGGGTACATTCCCTCCAGAGCCAGTGGCTGCTCTGGCAGAGGCAGTTCAATGCTGAGCTGACCCAGGCAGACACAGGCAACACCTGATGTGTTTAGCTGAGGGCTGAGAAGGGATGGGATTGTTCTCCATAAATACTTGGGGGTCAGTTGGGGTAAACACCCACAAGGACAAGTGGAAAAGCTGCTTAGAACTGGGAAACACTTGGGCAACAAATGGGAATAAATTCAGCTTAGAATAAAAACAAGAATAGGCTTTGTAATAGTAAGAGGGATAAAGCTGGGAAAGAACTTTCTGGTTGGGCCACAGGAGCAGGAGACAAAATGGGCTTTAAGACAAGGTCAGGCTGGGGATTGTTTGGGCTGCAGTGACCCAGGACCCCTGCAGGAACCCCTCTATGCACATGTGGGTTCAAGCCTGTTCAAACATTCCCTTGTCTCAGAACACTACTCGGACGGGTCCTTAATTACAAGCTTTGCATTAATAATAATAGCAATTTTTGAAAGATCAATATTTCTGTTGCTCGCTCTGTTCTGGCTGGACAGCTTTCCTGGTAGGGAGCAGGTTTGGTACTTTTCCATGCAGCAGCAGTCTGAGCTGATTCACATCAACAGAGCTGCAAATACACACTGGAGGCAGAACAGGAACCTGCGCCGTGCCCACAGACACGGTTTGACAGAGGCCATTTCAAATTCAGTCAAGTGAGAGGGACAATCACTGAGCCTGGTTTTCATTTTATGTTTGAATGACAAATTTTTTCAAAGGGAAACACATTTAATCAGATCTCATTCTTTCTCATTTTTCTTCCAGGCTTTGTGGAAAGGCTGAGTACCTCTCACAGATTTTCTCTGCTCCTCAAAGCCCTTGCAGACATCTCTCATGAGAGAAGAGCTCTGTTCACCAGGTCTGGCTTGGTTTGTTTAGGTTATTTCGTTGAAGTCTAGGTATGAAATTTGTTGCCCTCTCAACTGGAGATGTCCAAGAAATATTTAGCAGTCCTGCAAAGGGACTGTCACAACCCCATAAAGGCGTCACACCATGTCTGCTGTGAAGGCAGCTCTGCTCTCCATCCCCAGCAGAAAGGCACTGGACCATGTCATCTGACAATTTAAACAATGCTATTTAAATTGCCTCTCAAGTTAAAGAAAAGTTTCTGTACCTGAACTCTGGCCTCTCAGAGTGTGGTTAAGAGAGGAAAAACACAGCCTGATTTGAAATCAGTTCTGTGCACTCCTGCAGAGCGTTTAGAAGAACAAAAACATCAGCCTCATTAAATCAAAATAGAATTAGTGTTCCCAACTGTAAAGGGGAACGGAAATCACAGATTAGCTGGAGAAGGCACGCATACTTTCACTCACCAACACAATGTCAAGGACTGTGGTGCTGCAGGGTGTTAAATGCCATCCATGCAGCAGCTCTCACCACAGACCTGCTATCAAGAGCAAAACTGATAGGTAACAGTGGTTTCCTGGCTCAGCCAGGATTAACTACTGTAAACCCCAGACTAGTGAGCCTGAGAGCCTCTTTGAGGGGAGTAATTACAGATTTTGTCATGAAGTTAGGCAAAGGGGAGTGATTTGAAGAGCACCAGCCTTGAGCTTGGGTCTGAAGAGTGCATACAGACTGAAGAGTTAACTGCAGGATGCCACGGGGTTGGTGATGCACTTAGCACACACGGAGCACCTTTATTCCTTTCCCATATATTGTTTCTCTAACATTTCTGCCCTAAAATTAAGCAACACCATGTTCTGTAAAAGCTCCTCAGTCACTATTTCTGTTGCAGACCCTGGGTGAGAGTTGGCTCATGGGTGCTGCACTGAGGCAAAGCTCTCCAGAAGCTTTTGGGGCTGCAGGCTCAAATGCTGACTTAAAAATAGAGGACCACAGCATCTACCTACGCCTCCCTTCCTGTTTCCAACCCCATAAAGATACCAGCCAAAGAGATGACACCCAAGTAAGACAACCTAGAAAGGGCCAGGGATGTTGACAAAAAGGCAATTAACCCCAAACCTGTGACTCAAACTGCTGGTGAACTGTGTGGGCGAACCAGACAAAGGGTTTGATCGAAAAGCAGCCAACTTGAAAAGGCTTTGGACTGAGCTCTATGAGCCCAGAGACTGTCAACGCAAAGGTTAACCACTGTCTGCAAATCAAATATGTAAATGTAACATTCAAAGTGTGATCACATATATCAGACAGAATTATGGCTCCCTGAATCCCCTAACAGAACCTTTCGCTACATGTTTTCTAAAGTCTCGTGTTCATTAGGAACTAATTGCAAACAAATGCAATGTCAGGTATCAGAAGAGGGGGAAGAACTGCACTGCCAGTATTTTATAATATGAGGAGAACAGATGTGTTTCAATAAAACCTGATGTGCCTGACACATTTGCTTCCCATTTTTAAAGTCCTATTTGCATTTCAGAAATTTGTTTTGGATGAATTCATCTTCAAAACAACAGTCAAAATGGGAATCAACTGTTACAACAATGGACCAGTCTGGGCACATCCAGTCCATGGTTCCAACTGGGAAGAATTTTATGCTGTGGATGTCAAAGATCCACCTGGGATGAGCCGCTTGGGCACAGCAGCTTGTCTGCCTTTGTGGGACGCTTTTAATGTTGCAGTTTCAACCCTCAAGACTAAACCCTATACTTTCTACCCTGTTCTTTTCATTTAGTTTTGAAATATGGCAACAACCAATGTTTTCTTTAATGAAATCTTAAGCACTTTCTGCTCTGAAACTTCTGAAGTGCTAGTGATCAGTATCTTTCCTAGTCCAAATATACTACTCCTAGCATACTCATCAGATAATAGTTCTAAACGTCCCCCCAAATCACATATGAGTGTACTTTTGCAAAATACTATTGCTTCATTCTGTCTTTGCTATCTCTCAACATAAGAGATTGTGATTCCTCTGTGCAGGCACAAAGGCATGAAAGACAGCACGCGAGCTGGAAACTGGGAGCTCGCTCTGCAGCTCCCAGACACAATCTCTGATGTTATGATCTACAAAGCTTGTACCCTTCTTCTACAGAAACCTTCTAAAGACAATCTATGCCATTCATATTTAAGTTTTTCACCTGGATTAAAAGGTTGAATAGACCATCCTTTGAAAATGTCATGCATTTTGGAGTTGACAGGTTTATTTTTTCCGGCAATGGTCTTAACATCAGCTTTCTTATCTTCTAAACCTGGTACCTTCACGCAGTAATCCAGGAAACCATTTGATCTCATCACTTCCGTATATCCCCGCTCACAGCCGCAGACTCCTCTCTGGGAGATAAAAGGGAATTCAGCATTAAACCAAACAGTGCCCTCTCACAGAACAGTGCACACTGTAGGGAAAGCATGAGCAAACTGCAAGGTAGAACCTGCACACACAAATTCACCAGCTCCAAACCAAACTAGCCAGGAACTGGTGCCTGCAAGCCCATTTCAGTTCAAAAAAGCCAAATAGATTTGTGGAATTGGTTGAAAAAGAGTGGGTAATTACAGAGAAGTCCAACATGTAAACATTTTCATCCCAATACGCTTAATAACAGGAATTTGTGGCAAACTCCTCTTGTCAGTAACAATTTTCCCACTGACCCTGCTGGGCAATAGAACAGATAAACCAAAATCAATCCCCCTTCAGACCCAAACCCTCCTCATGTGTTTCCACTCTGGTATTTCACAGGGCTATCTAAAATGAAGCATTCTTATGACCAAATCAGACTGGATCAGACTAAGCAGTTTCTTCTTGAGGTTTTTGAAAAGTCTGTGGTTTGCTAACTAGATTTTCTGGATTTCTATATTAAAATAGTTTTTTTATATTGTTTTCCTTTGCTAATTATCTTATATCTATAATGTCTGTCTGAGGGTCTGATACTCTTGATCCGATAAGGTGATCGATGCTCCTTTATCTCCTCTTTTACAGGTTTTAAAAAGTCCCTTTTCTACAGAACAGTACAACAGCATTCAATGAAAATTAAACCAAGAACTCCCAAAACCCCTCCACAGAACAAATCCAAACTTGCAACACCACATAAATACTCCATCACTCATTTGTGCAGGTTCACGGTTTCCTTTCAAGATGAAATTCCCACAACTTCCTCGAGGTGGTACCACAGACACACTAAACTATTTTCTGAGTTTTGGAATGCAATCTAAGATGCAATCTAATTGATTAGATCTCGCAGTGTTAATTTCCCAGCCCTGTTCTGCAGGGAGCAGTTACCTGTGTGCAGTAAGAGAAGGGTTTCCTGCACGCCGGGCTGCAGTGCCGGACTTCGGCAGGTTTCGTCCGAAGAGGACACCCTCCTGGAAAAGAAAATTCTGAGTGCCTTCAGAGGGAATGTTTCAAAATGTTTTTGTCTTGGATCACCACAGTATAAGAAGTGCTTGCTTGCTTATTTTATATAGTTAAATACTAGTCTATTAAGCATATTAGCATAATATCTGTAGGCATCGCATTAATTAATTTGCCGTAACAAGGCAGGGAATTATTATCATACCCATCTTGTTAATGGAGAACAGAGATCTACAGATTTAAGCAATTTGCCACTGGCCACATAGGAAGTTCGGGACAGAATCGGGAATTAGATGCAGATCTTCTGTGTCCTCATTAATGTCTTATCTACATAAAAAGACATAATCCACATAACGCCCTTGCCCATCCTCACTTGGGAAAGCCTGTGCTTCTATAGGAATAAAAACATGTTAATGAGTTCTTACATACTTGGCAACCTTTGCACATAAGACTTTTGTTATTATCCTAACTAGTCATTACAAATAGAACCAGACATGAACAGCTACATTTTCGCTTCTATTCTCTCCTCATTTACCCTGTGCATATTGAAAGAGATCCCATGGATATGCAGCCCTACTGCCTTTGTCAATCTCTCACATTGCTTCAAAGTTCTGGCCACGAATTTCCCTTTTCATCCTGCACAGGCAGAATTTGTAGGTCACAGCAACAGCAGGAATCTCACAGTTTGAGTGATTTGAGACTCCTGTGTTTTGAAAAGAAGAGGAGGTACAGAAGATGGGGTCTCTACCATGCGTGTGATGTTCTCTTCTGCTCTCCACCACCACAGGAAGGTTGAACTGAGGGCTGTGCAAGCCAGCCCAGGCAGCCCTTTAGTATGTATGCATTCATTTCTGCCCATGACCAGCCTGACAGTAAGGGCAATTAGCCCAAGTACTCCTGTGTAATACATGTGTGATGTTGGGCTGACAGCAAGGCTGGTGAGCTCCCACCTGTCTTTCCCACACACAAATCCAAACTGAAATTCTGGAAGAGCGAGGAAGGATGCCCAACTCCCTCTGAGCAACAGATGCAGAAGCCGAAAAGCCTGTGTGGAGACATTTCACTCACAAGTGTGCGAGGCCATCTGGGGACATACCCGTGACGTTCATTCCATCTGAGCGCTGACACCACACCGTGCGCACGTTGTCTCGCCAAAGGCTGGCTTGCCACAGGTAGTCGTAACACCTCCCTCCTGCAACATCAACACCAGTTACTCTTCACCTTGCAACAAACCCAGGCTAAATTCTTGGCAGGCAGGAAGCGGCGCTGTGGCCCAGCTACCTGAGCAAGGCCGTGTTTCCATCTCCTGTCCGGAGCAGCTCTCCCGGTTCTCCGGAGACTGGACGATGAAGGCCCTGGATCGAGACTGGCGCCCGGTTGTCTCAAAGCTTCTACCATTGATGCAGGTGAGCTCACAGGAGCTCCACTCTGACCACTCTGTCAGGTGGCAGTCACCTGCACATTGAAAGAAGAAATCACAGGTTTTCAGGAAGAATTAGCCTTGAAGGATAAGGACAGCCTAAGCATATAACAGCTTTAATAGTGAAATATCCCTAGGATATCACGCAGTAGTACACAATATTTGGATTTTCTGCTTCATGGGGTATCTCATTTTCTCAAAAAACAAAGGAAGACTTTCTTGAGTGATCTGGAAACAGCAGACTGAGCATTTACCTGATCTGCTGAAGCACAGATTTGTACTACAAGGGCTGACAGTACTCAGAGCTACAGGAGCATGTCTACCTCAGACAGCTACCACAGGCAGAAAATTCACTGTGACCTTCCAAAGCCCTTACCTGGGCAAGGCACAGAGCAGGGTAACTGCAGCACGCTTTCTTTTGATGGCAGCTCACCACACAATGCATTTTCTACTGGTTTGGATGTGGCAGAAACTGATGCATCGTGCACTATACACGTGAGGTTGCGGACTTGCAATCCTTCTCCACACTGTCCACCCTATGGGGCGATGAAAGGGAACACAGGCACACATCAGTGACACGAGGAGGTAATAGAAGAAACACAGTAGATTCCACATGAAAAGTCTTCAAAGATACAAATTTGGTCTGCAACAGTATCCCCAGTTGTGAGATGACAGATGGAGATCTCCTCTCTACACCTCTCTACAGAAGCTCGGAGGCAGGGGTAGGGCCACACAAGAAAGTGTGTCATTACCAGACATGTGGAAGAGGATACATTCATAAAGGATTAATACCATCTTTGAGGTCTGTCCTTCATGCCTTTTACTCAAACTAATGAATTTACTGATTCTTAATTAGTGCCCAGTCACATGAACACAGACATTTTTGGCTTCTCTGAAGCCCAGAGCAGGGCGTGCCCATAAGGAACAGACATTTCCTCTACCCTCCTTTGATGATATAGCCCAAGAAGAGCACTCACATGATTTAAACCCTGCAACAGCAAAACTCCTTACTGCACTGAGGGCTGTCTGTGCCATGTTCTAAAGGGTTCAGATCTGGAACAGAGATCACCAGTTCGTATCACACTTTCTACCAAAACATCAACCCAAGTCAGCCATCACCTGTCAGCACTAAACCCCATTTGAACAAGCAAAAGGAAGCTCCATCTGAGCCACTCCATGCTCATCATCCCAGCTCTGAAATACCCAGGCATACACCAAACTACTGAAGATTGACTTCCTTAGTGGAAAATCACTATTCCTTGGCTAAAGTTATGATCAAGGGCTGAGGATGCTCTGAGAGTTAAAGCACTGAGGCTATTTCTAGCAGCTGGAATTGTTTCATTCTCATCAGATAAAGAGCTGTGATGCTGTTGAGGTGCCTTGTGTCTGCATGATGCCTTATGAATGTGCACCTGAAGCCTTGTGGAAACGGCACTTTACAAAATCCAGCAAACAAAACTCAAGAAGAAGGAAGAAACATTGCTTTTATATAACCGAGGGAAACGCTCCTTTGGATTTCTTGGCAGTGGATTCTTTTGAAATAATGGACTTCGTCTGCAGAACAGAATGGCTCCTACTGAGTGCATTCATCCAGCAGCAGGTTTGCTAGCAGGAATCTCGAGAATGCCTCTCCTGCACACACCTGGCAGCTTGTGCATTCTCTCCATCCCTTCTGTCGCAGATCCACAACAAAATGGAAGTAAGAGCATAACTAGCTGGATTTAGAGCAGCTGCTAATCTAAAGCATCTTAAAGAAGTATTAGTGTAGATTTACTATATGCAGCCAGATTCCAAGTTTTCAACACCGTGTCTCACTTTAGTCAGTGTGTAACTTACTGTTCTAAAATACCGTTTCACTGCCGAAACTTCTGTTGTGGGCTGAGAATAATGGTGTGTGAAACACTCGTGCAGCTGTCCACTGGGTTAGAGTGCTTAGCAATGGCTGCTGGGAACAGATGATGGGAGAATATTCTCGGGGCAAATTTGCACTAATCAAACTGCAGTATTTCCAGTTTCAAATGACTCAACAGAATGACTAAATGACTGGAGAAGCCAGAAGGAGTTTTCAAAAATATACTTCTTCTTCTACCAATAATATATAATTATTTATATACATATCAATATATAAATAGTAATAAGAATACTGAGCAAGAAATAGGTCAAAACAATAAACTTTTTCAGTACAACACCTTCCACTATAAAAGGCCACAGGAACAGTCTTCATTTTTCTATCACACTATATTGGAACTACATTCATATTTTCTAATGTTTAGAATAAAAAAAAATCCCCAAACCTATGAATTCTCAAAATGATCCCAAAGATAAAGACTTGCTTTTTAACAGGGGCTTCCACTTGCTATCCCTCTTTCAAGACCAGCAATGGATTTTTACAATCAATTGAACACACTTAAAATGTCACCCTGCCACTTGCAGTAGAAGATGCTTTTTGGTATATTTGAAAAGGTCTTAAGCAATGCAGGAGCATTGCATTAACTTCCTTATCATCTTCAAAATTATTCATGTTCCCAAAATTATACATTTGAAGATTTAATTAATAGGTGTGGAACCAGAGGAAGTTTGTGGCAGCAATGGCACACTGAGGATGCAGGGAATAGCTGCTAATCAGAGGAGAACTGAAAGGAAACCATCACATATTCAAAACTCATGGGATGAATTCTTTATTGTAAATGCTCTTCTTTGGAAGGTGTGATCCTCTGAGGTTTGCCTAGAACCAGGATTTGCCTTTTGAGTCATGATCTCCTTGCTGGAAATATGTGGGAATTTGACTTCCACAGGGGATTCCTGCCATTTGTCTGCAAAAAATTCCTACATTGGCCCTTCAGAGGATGCAGAACCCGTCCTGGGTTTCCTAAATACAGGATGTACGTGCCGCTCCAGCAGCACCTGCCTGGAGCCTCCACCTCTCACCCTGCTCACCCTGACAGGAAAGGAAAGTTTACACCTCTGTGTTGCACAGCCAGGAATCTCTGGAATTCAGCAACACACTAATGTAAGGCAGCATCCCCACAAGCCTTCTCTCACATCACATCTGATACTTCCCACATATAACACTCTAATAAGACAGGAGGTAACAGCCCTAATGGGACGCTTCACCCAGATGTGCCTTCAAGAAATGTTTTCCCTTTTTGGCTTTTACTGGGGTTCATGTGTTCACAATTGTTTTAGGTAAAGAGTTGATTGGGCAATGCTTTCACAGGTTGATGAGCATTTAATCAGGTAAAAGTCTCTCTAATGAGGGAGTGTGGCGTGATCACATTTAAGGGAGTGCTTTTAAAACCATTAGAAAGGAAAGGTTCTTAGTCTTGTTAGGAATGTCAGCCAGCTCGTGTTTGATAATGCCTGGCTATTCCACTTATATTCCCTTCATGGAAAAAATGATGAACAGTGTCAGCCACTACTAATTTTTTTTTTAAGCTGATCAGGATAAACCACTTCAACTCTAGGAGGAAAACAATGTCCTGTAACCCTTTGAAACTGGATGTATTGACCATTTCCCAAGTTCTGCATTCCTCTGAATGCAGGGGAAATGCCCCATGCTGCCACAGGTGTGCCTGGGAGGTGTGCAATTACTTGGGCAGCAACACACTGATTTCCATACTGTGACAATCAGCAACACAGAGCACTTAGCAGGCTCTATTCCTAACCATGAAGATACCTCTAATTATCCACATGAAGTCAATTTAGCATAAAATAGTCGCCCTACAACTAGGAATTGCAGTGTCAGTTATAATACAAGAAAAAAATATTTTAGCCTTATAATTAATTGTCCCATTTCTACTATTACAGGAGGACACTATGCATTTCACACTATGCATTTTGGCCTTACCAGAGGATGCTTTACCTTATTTCACAAAGCATCCTTGAAAACAGGACTTCTGAAAGCTTTCTTTAGAGTGCAGGCTTAAGCTGCTTTTCCAGTAAAGCACAGGAATAAATCACCCTGTATTTATGAACTACATTTAATTCCTGAGCACCTCATTAAAGAGAAGTGAACATGAATAGAATGGCTTCTCTCCAAAACAAAGCAGAGGGGAGAGAAACTGCTCTGTGGTAATTGAAGGAGAGAAGCAGGCTCTAACTCACTGAATGCAGGGATGGTATCTGGGTTACGGAAGGCTGTGATTACTTGCTCTGAGCTGAAATTTAGCTGTGTTTGGGATGGGCACACTTTAATCTGCACAATGTGATATTTATCAGGAGTAAGCCAGAGCCTTAATTCAGCTTCCCTACTAATTCTTTTATCAGCTGTGTTAGCTCTTATGGTTGAAGGTCTCTTCCCTGATGTTTAACAGAATCTGCTTATGTTAGCTGGACAAAATATCAGCTGATGCTATCATTTTGTTCTATTTATGTCATTCATATGTTATGTACATTTTATACATGCTGAGTACAGCACATTCAAGGACCACATTCACACCACTATCTGCAATGAGTTGCTGATTATAGAAAATATAAATATACTTCTGTTTCTCTGATCTTGGACTGTCACAATCCAGGTGTCATTTGTGGAAACCTGGGAAAATTCTGGGTATTTATTGTGCCACTCACATATTCACTACACGTCCCTCCACCACACTGAGAAACCACGTGGGTATTCAAGGCATTGGCAGAGCAGAAATCACAAGGGATGTGTGTCTTTATGTGCATTATTGGCTTCAATCTCCTACTTGATATAACGTGGGAGAAGCAGCCACGGATCTGGCACAGGTCCTGTCCCCTGGGACCAGACAGGGCTCGTTTCCACCACGCTTCTCCTACCTCCATCTCACCAAAGCCAGATTTAAGAAGCCTGATAAACCTCACTGTGAAAGATTCACTTCTGCTTAAACTGGGTTACCAACTAATAACGTTTTAATATTGGAAATGTGATCTAACAGATAAGGAGAGAAGAAAAAGCACAGAGGGGAAGAAAAAGTCAATTCAAGCTTGATAAAAGTCACTGCCAGTGAAAAAATGATGGCCCCAATGCTGAGCAGAGGTGGCAGGCGTAGGGACAGCACATTGGAACTGAATCCAGACTTTTTAGATCATTAAAAAGATAGCCAGGGTAAGGAGAAAGTAGAAACCAGCCCTTCATACAATAACTCACACTATTGTACTGGAGACCTGGCAGGGAAGACCTGCTGTACAGTCCTTCCAAAAAAAAAGGAAATAAAAAAGGATAAAAATAGGCTAAGCTGTCTTGATATCTAGTGTATCTATTTTCTTGTTAGAAATATTTTATGTAATTAAATTACAGGTCACCATGACTATGCCCAGTCAAACACATTCACTCCATAAATCCCCCACAGTAATTCTATGAGCTCACAGTACTTGAACCCATACCTCTCTCTACGAACGGCTGCTGATTGCTGGAACATGAGGGGCAGGGGTTCACCGCTCCTGAACTTCCCCCTCTTCCCTACAGACCTTCCCAGCCACAAAGACACCTCCAGCCCACGACCAGCAATTAATCCCACAACGTGACGAGGGTTTTGCCGTTGACCCCGGGCGCAGGGAAGCTCCGGAGCTGTCGGGGAGCGCTGGAGAAAGCCCTACCTGGACCGTGCAGGGAGACCAGGGGCCCAGCAGCCAGCTGTAGCAGGGCTTCACCGGGCAGCTCCTGTGCTGGGTGAGCTGCTCGGGGCAGGGCCTGCCCTCGCCCGCTGCCCGCAGCACCACGGAGCGCCCACGCACCATCTGGCCTAGGCGGGGGGACAGGCAGCACACAGCCCACGAGACACGCAGCCAGAATGGAGGAAAGAAAGAAAGACAGACAGATTTTGTAATTTATCAGCATTCCTAGTTCATTTGCCGCCAGTAAAATCTGTTTAAAAAGCAATTAATTGGGAAGACTGTTTGGATAATAGGGATGAGATTGCTAAGTCTAAGAAATGCAGTCACTGATATTTTCAAGCACACTTTTTAAACAACAGTTTTGTATGTTTTCCAAATATCGTATTTGTTTATGCAACGCATTTAAATACTTGACTAGATCCTGATTATTAAATATGACAGGAAAATAATTCCTATGGCAGCAGCATTTCTACCATTACATATTCAATATGTTTCCAGAGATTTTTAACAAATGAATTTTCTTTTTATGAGCAATTATGTAGACCTAATTTGAAAACTGCAAACACTGTAGTGGCTATTACCGTCCATAACCACTTCTACCATTCCCATTAAAATCCTATTTATTATTGGTGAAAACTTCTTCAGCCACTGAATGGAAAAAGCAATTATGTTACTACTTTTGAACTAATAAAACTGAATATATTCATTAAAGTTACAGCAATTCCATTTCCGCCTCCTTTGCTGTCCATTTATGTCCAGGAATGTTTTCACTCAAAATGTTTCAATTAGAATTCCATCTCCTATAAAAGTGGAAAAGAAAAAGCCCTTATGCAGTGGGATGCAGAAGATCGTGCTGGGGATAAAATTTCTGCCCTGTCTTTCAACAGGTGTGGATTTGAGTTAAAAACTGAAAGGTCTGGGCAGTAAGGGCAGACAAATGCAACAAGGCAGAGGCGAGTGGTAATTGCTAACCCAGTGCAAAGGAAGAGATAAGGTGTTGTGGAGCTCTCCCTTTTGGATCACTGCCTTTCAGCTGCTTTTGTGAGCAGAGGGGAGTCTGGTGGGGGAGCAAACACCCTGCAAAATAGAGAGGCTGCAATACCCAGCCAGATCCTTCTCCCAGCTATTTATGCACATGATTTTTAATTAAGGATACTGCAGGTGTAAGGCACATCTCTGATATTTGTCATCATAATCATCCACGGAGCAAGGTTTCCAAAAACATTTTAGCAAATAAAAATCAAAAGCAGACACACTTGGAAAAGGCAATGATGGATACCTTAGCAAGCTCTCTTACCTTTATTTCCTTGCTCTGACCCACTGAATTCCATTTTTAAACCCATTAAAACCAATTTTATGACTTCTTCCTTTTCCAGTTTTAATCCCCTAGACCTGGGGAGTTTTTAACAGAAGTGATGATAAAAGCTGTTATCCACATGGCTGTGCATTCAGCCATCAGGGAATCAGACACATTAGGAGGTGGAAAAAATCCTACCAGCTGAGAGGAAAGGAAAAAGGAAAGGAGGAGGAGAATAAGGAGAAGGAGGAGGACAGGAGAGGAGAGGAAGGAAAAGGACAAAAAGAAAAAAAGAAAAGGAAAAGGAAAGAAAAACTCCTCTGGTTCACTGGGAGGTCAGAGCAAGGGAAGAGAAACCTCCCAGCCTGCTGTTGATGAACATCACAACAGCTCTCCCTGGCCCAACTGGCCAAAATTAGCTGTTCCTTTCTCTCCGGCCAGAGACCAAATTTGCCAAATTTGTCTTAATGCTGAATGCTGAGTATTGGTGAGCAATGGAAAAGGCTCTTTGGGAAACAGTGGGAAGCCTGTGGCTGCAGGGTTCTGGGGCACTCTGCCAGGCACCAGCTCCCTGCATAGAGCTAAGGAAGAGGAGGTCTCCTAAGGTTAAAAGATCCAATTTCATTAGGAGGGACTTGAAAGCCTGAGGCATTCATCAAGCTGTTTTAATTAACTAAATAATTTCCTTCTGTACACTCTGTTTAACGTGTTTCTAGCAATATGTAAATGGGAAGATCATCGAACAGAAAGAGGGATTAACAACCTTTCTTTCCATTCTGGTTTCCTACAGTTGGTTGTCTAAACTATTGAAACTCACTACAGTCTCAGTGGTCAGCTGGGGCTTGACTCAGTCTACCACTTTCATTTTGCACTGTGAATGAATCATTGAAGAAAGAAACGTCATTGAAACCTTTCTTTGCACAGTGACTGCAGTGAGTTTCTTGAAGTTCTAATATATTTTACTCCAAAAACATTATCTAGGTGCTCAATTACCACTCAAGTAGCAGAAAAACTCCATTTTTTTCTTTTTAAATATCTTATCTTTTGCTGCCTATGCAGAACAGAATCTCACTGCATCTGAAATTAATTTGCTTCCAGTAAAAATTCTTGAAGAGTTCAAGCAATCCTAGTTATTTCTTTAATTTTCCTTTGAATTGTTCTCTAATTTCCCAAAGAACTGGCCACATCTCTGATTCTTCTGCTCTGCAATGTTGTATGATACAAAAATTAGGACAGGAAGCGTGCTGAAATTAACAAAAACCATTTCTTCAAATCCTCAAATTAGTTTTGCAAGGGAAAAAACAAAAGAGGTCAGTCTTGTTAATGCTTGTCACTTAAAATTCTGTTTTGTGTCAGCAGCAAGAATTGCATCTCAGGAACACAGGATTATATTTTCAAATTAGAAGAATAAGATTTTTTTTTACCCTCAAAAAATTCTTGCCATTACTGGCACTTTATCCCCAGAAAGTGATGTGTCACGGCTGAAACCAAGAAGGTTGAAATTCCTGCTACAGTTCATCCCAGTCACAACGACCAACACGTTGTAACCAGCTCAGTGAGCTCGAGCAGAGCACACAGAACACAGCTCTGTCAAGGAAGCACAAGACCAGAGCAGGGATCAGGTTATTTAAATAAGCCTTGGAGGTCAGGTTAGGTCCAGTCACAAGCAAGTGGGACAGGTGATAAATAGGGCTTTTCATCCACTTCCCACTGGCAGCCCCTCCAGCAGGCACTGAGGCATCCCCAGCAGCACCTCCCACTGCCAGACGGGAGCTTGCCAAGTTTGGGTAGCAGGCGGGAAAGCACCACAAGAAGTTCTTCTTCTGATGATCCAGGGAAGAATATAACCACAGAAATTTTCAGTTGTGTGCATCCCTGTGCCCCTTCACCTCAATCCCACAGGTCACTCTGGTGTTGGGGTTCACGTCTCTGCAGTCTGCTAAGGTCCTGTTGGGGGTCTGAGGACTGAGTAAGGCACAGTAACACGTTCAGCCCTGGTCAATCCTCCAATTTCTCTGATAAAGTCAGCTTTGTCAGTGGCAAAGCACAGCTGGAGGTGGTTTTATACAATTTAGTGCTCCTGTTAGAGAACTTGGGAGAAGCCATGTGGGACTGGAAAACGTTTATGCAGAAAAATTCAGCATCCTCATATATTCATTTGCCTTAACAAAGGAAATTCAATTTGCTGGGGATTATCCTCACTAAACATCTTCCCAGTAACTTTGATTCAGGCCACGGAAGCATCATCCATTAAAGCAGTTCTATACATCTTTTCATAGCAGTACAGCAACTGATATAAGGAACCCTTACATATATAACCCATTGTCAGCCTAAAGCCCTATCCAGCATCCTGAGCAGAGGCTGCCCAGAACTACAGCTGCAACAAACATCAGTTACACATCTCCATGGGCTCAGTGCAGGCAAGAAAGAGAGATCTACTTTACTCATCATCATTCATAAAAATCAATATATTTGCCTTTGGCTGCTGTGTACCAGAACTGTGTTAGATGCCAGTGCCACATACACAGCAGCACCATTTCATGTTTAAATGCATTATTCCATAAAATAAAACCTGAGTAAAGGTGCCACCCATTAAAATATATCACATCAAACTGTTACTGGAAGAGAAGGACAGAATAAAAATGTTAGTAACAATGCTTGATTAAAAAAACACATGAAAACACACATCCAGCAACACTAAATTTTGATCTGAATTAAATTTAAATTATGTTTCTCTTTGAAGTCCTTTATGGCGCTTCTGCAAGCCCTTCACACGCTCTCCAAAAAAAGCCAGAAAAGGAATATATTGTTGTGAGCTGATCCAGTAATGCTGCATTCAACTTGCTGTAAATTATTTCTGAGCACCAAGCACCTAAACCCTGCGTTTCAGCTGTACCAAACTGTGCGCAATTACTTACTGGCAAAGGGAAGCACTTATGAGTGTTTACTACAGCCAATTCCCTCAGCTTGTTTATTGTCATCCTTTGTTTTTTCCTATCTAATGTGAGGCTTCATTCTACTCCCACGAATGCCTGTGAGAAACTCGGGGTGACTTCAGAGGCGTTGCAGTCCATGACCCTTCCGGCTGGAAACCCTCGCTGTGTTCCCCTGAAGCACCACCTGTAGAGGAGTGCACAAGCAAAGTCCTCTCTGTCATTGCCATCATCCAGGAGTATTTACAGCCCACTGGAGCTCAGTGAAGCCGCTCAAGTGACGGTGTTTGTGCTGTTGGAACCACGCAAGGGCCACGGCCCCAGGACTGTGCCAAAGTCCCTCCACCACGGATGTTTGGTACCACGGTAGGTCCACACTTTAGAGCTGATATAGCAAAAGTCAGATCAGGACCGAGGCTGCAGGAAAAGCAACCATGTGCTTGGAAGAATCTGGATGCAAAGTATTTTTGTTTCACTGATGCTCCTGCTTCGGCATGAGGTTCAGAAGACTCTTGGGTCCGTGCAGATTCATTCAAGTGGTAGAGAAGGACTGAGCAAAACTTGGCTTCTTTATGACTAATTTTTAAGACATTTTTCCCAGTTGCTTAGCTGCCACAGGCTCACAAAAGAGTATCTCCAGCTTTTAAATCCATGTTAAACCACAGCAATAGTACATGGCCTGTACAAGACAGCTCTCTAGCCAGCAGTGTAAGAGAGTTATGATCTTTGAGGAACAGGGATGACCCATAAACCGAGCTGAGCTTGGGCTTGACTGTGTGGTTCAAGCAGCCTCAATGACATTTGGCACCTAAAGCCAGGACACTCGCTGGAAATTCTCTTTCAGCAGGGCACGAATGTTTCCAGCTTTCCTCTGGTATAGGACATGAAGTAACTCCTTGTATCCATTGGCCGTCATCTCTCTAACCAGTCTTTGGAATTTGCACAAGCATTTCAGGATCAGGGGCAGAATACAAGACACACCTTCACTCGGGTACATCCTTTTGCAAACTTTCCAATGTAAGAGCTCAGTATGAAAAAACCTTCAGGTACTATATAGGGTGAGCAGCTCCTTGAGCATGCTAAAAGCCAAAAAATGTTAAAACCTGCTTTTGCACTGTACTCTGTTTAAGTTAGTAAGTGATTGAACACTCAAAAAATTAAATTAAGTTTATTCAGCAACATGAGCATTAACATTCCAAAACTGATTTTTAAGAAAAAAAAAAAAATTGGAATTAATAGTACTCCCAGTGTGTTGTTGTTAAAACACTATCTATGAATTATTCATTTCTGTTAAGAAAGCACTACTTCACAAACGGGCTGAAAGCTCAGCAAAGAAACAACAGCACTAATCCAAATATTAAGCTTTTTCTGTAACACGCTTTGATCTCTGGAATCTATCTGAAGGAATCACTTTATGGAAGTTAAGAGCTTTTTTCTTTTTGACCTTAAGTGAATTTGATTCAAATATACATTATGGGTTTTGAATCTTAAAGACCATTAGCTGCATATCTAATGCACATCAGAAGCCTGGGAAATAAAGTCCCAAGCTTACTGAGAATAAAACCTTCAATGCGTTTCCTCATGTCAATACTCAAAGGGTATTTTAAATCATATAAGTTGAAAAAGGTCCTAATCCTTTCACTTTTTATATGCTGGTGAGTATTACTGGCTATAGAAAATCTTGCTGAAGTTACTGGGGTCACAGAAGTGTTAAGGGAACTGTGGATGCAAGATGGAGACCAAGGCCTATACTAAATGATGAAAAATAGTCTTTCTGTGTTTTCTCCAATAGGATGCAATTATGTTACTAAAAGTTACTTCACCTGAGGATTTTTATTTATTTACTAATCTCTTCAGAATCCTGTAACACTCCCCAGCTCTTTGCTACCTTTACAAACTCCTCATCTCCAGGGTTAACATTTGCTGTGACTGAATTCTGAGAGTTTTAATTAATTAATTAATAATCCTCCAGACATCTGACTACTTGTTCCCTAAGTTGCATTTTACACTTTAGACCACTTTGAGAATAGCCTGCTTTGCTCCAAACACCCACCACTCACCTCAGGACCTCAACAGTGTCCAAAACCACCTCCAAAGGATTCAAGTGTGGCTCGAGGCTATCCCTGAGCTCTGAACCCCTATTCAGGGATTGCCTGGGCCCACCTGGGGCTGTGCGTGCTGCCTGTGCTGCATTGCTGAGGTATGGGGGGTCAGGAGGGCAGGTAGGCACTCACCGCCGGCGCCACACGTGTGGGAGCACTGCGACCAGGCTGACCACGGGGAGAGCTGGCAGTCCACGGCACACCCCACCACGCACCGGCTGCTCGTGGGCACGGGCTTCTCCAGGCGCAGCTGTGACAGGGAAACACAGGCATCATCTTCCCCACGCCCCAGCCACCTCCTGCCACAGCCAAGCACCCTAACAAGAACTGGCAGCAACTCTATGGACACCTGCACAGTGTTTATGGGGAGCTTTCCCAAGGGTGCAATGGGTGAACGCGGTTTCAGTGTTGAAGTGTTTCACACCTAAGCATCACTCAGTGTTTGGGTCTTATTCCAAAAGGACAACCCCAGACTTCTAGTAGGACACAATCTCCCTGGTCCCCAGCTTTGGGATGGTGCAGGGTTGGTAGCCACGTCCCGTGTGTTCTAGTCAAGGAGTGACACCAGCCACTGACACCCCTCTGTCTCCCAAAGCCCCCAGCCGTGCGCTCCCAGCACCAAACACAACATTTCCACTGTTTATGGGGGATGTCTTGGCGTGGATCAAAAGGCACCACGAGCCTTCTGGAAACACAAGGACGTGTGGGTGTGTCCCAGCCCTGCTCACCCGCTGGCAGAGCTGCATGCTGACGGTGGCCCCGTCGCTGCGCCGGCAGCTCAGGAGGCGGCGCCGCTCCCCGTGTCCGCAGGTGGCATTGGCACCCAGCTGGCACCCGCTCCAGCCTGCAGACACAAAGCAGAGGGTGCACTGCTGCAGGTCACCTTTACATCCAACACAGAATCACAGAATGGCTTGGAAGGGACTTTAAAGATTGTGTAGTTCCAATCCCCTGCCGTGGGCAGGGACGCTTTCCCCTAGACCAGGTAGCTCAAAGCCCCATCCAGCCTGGCTTTGAAGCCTTGAACACGGGCGTTACCTTCACCTACAGCAGCACTTCTCCATGCCAGGGCATCCCACACCCAAGAACAACCCCTCACAAAAGAAAGTTGTTCTCAAAGCCAGGCAAGTCTCAGAGGAGGCACCGCTCACTTCACAGTCCGATACCGTATCCCATTACGACACCGGTACATCAGAGTGCACATGCTGAACACTGATAAAGGCTATCAGTTCAATCCAGTTGGCACAGGTACAAGACTGTATTGTCTGAAGTAAAATTCCACTTTGATAAAGCAGCTGGGGAAGTTTCTGAAGGGGAACTCTGGTTTAACCTGTTTTTGTATCGAGGCAAAGCTATCCATTATTTAAAACTAAAATCTAATGTTCATAAAATAAAAGCAGTATTTCTAGAGGAAGAAAATTAATAACTTATTACATGTCTGAAATTATGTTGGTCAGAATACAACTAAATTGAAATAAGCTTTAAAACATCATTTAAAATAAACAAAAAGCATAATAGAAGCCACTAAAATTTCCCTACGCCACCAATAAATAAGAAGGATGAGAAGAAAACCTATTACTTTGTGTCTTCCACCTCTGATAAACATGAACACATAAATGTTCTGCATTTCTGAAATGTGATGATAAAAAAGGCATCATCCTGCTGCCTGTGTTTCTAGGGCTTTTATTACAAACAGGCTGAGTTTATATTCATATATTTTATCTTGCTTTGTTCTCCCTTCCCACCAGCCCCCAAACTCCTCTTAGATCTCTCCTCTGTATGCCTCTCTCATTTATTTCAGCTGGTCAAAACAAAAGGAATTTTTCGTTTTTGTTTTGCTCATTTGTTTGCAACAGAACCAATTGCTTCTAAGGTCCTAAATAATGCATTTTGCTCTAAATATCCAAACGCCCACCCATATAACCCATATTGCCTTTAAAGCAGACCTCTGTTGGTATTATTGGCTTCACCAGAACCACACAGATGATACTCTTTTAATTGGAATTTTGTAAGTAATTCTGTTGATAACCCATCGAGAATCCCACTTAGCATGCTTTATTTCCAGTGTATCTGCAACGACAACTTATATAAACAAATTGTGCATTTGTCCACTAATGTGTAAAAATGTAGGCGTGTAATTAACTTTATTGAAACCAACGATGTCAAGGCTTTAACCAACACCCCAAGCAAACATAACTGAAAACACTTACTAAGGGTATATTGAAAATTTGCACCTACCTGTTAGGTTGTACTGGTACTGGAAGCAGTTTTGGTTAAGAATACATGGCTTCATTTGTGAATCTTCAGGGCAGGGCTTTGAACTGACAGGAGACCTCAGCACTTGTCGGGTTCGGGTTTGCATAATATTCGGGTCACACACCTGGACAGAGAAGGGATGGGCAGTACAGAGATTCTCAGTAAATCACACAGACACCACTGACCCCAGAAGATCACACAGACTCCACAGACCAGGGCTGTTCACGTACACTCACGGCCACGTGGAGGTAGGAACACTCCCACTCCTGCTCTAAAAATACTTAAAAGCATATGAAGGAAAAGAAATGTGGTTCAAAGTTAAGAATCGAATATTCCTAAAAGTCATATTTTATCCACCCTGATTTGGCTATTATTGCAGTCCTATACTATTTTTTCCATGTTTTTCGGTAAAGATCCTTGGGGACAACAGGATAAAGACTGCACCATTTTGCTGTGCCCTGCCTTGCACCTCCTTCCAAGACTGCCAAAAAAATGCCACAGTTCTGAATAATGGGACAGGACTTCTGGCACAATTAATGCGTTTTTAAGTAATATCTGATTTTACAGCAAAGCACTCATTTCAAAGAAGGACATTTGTAATTGCGTATCAGTTGTGATGCTGACAACAAGACGAGGTGACTTTTCAGAGGATGTGATACCAATACTGATGTCCGGCTGCCTATAAACCAGGATTTACTTGTTTACATTTTCACAGGAATATGAACCAACTGAGGCAGGTTTTCATTTCTGTTTGTGCATCACAGGCATGAAAACTGTTTGTTTTTAGCAGCCCTCGATCCTCACTCTCATAGCACTGTGGCATGGAGCTGTTTTCCCACACTCCAGCAACGGGAATGGGTGAGTGGAAGTGGTCGCAGCAAACCTAATGGAAATAAATCCCTTATTAAAGGTATTCAATGCCATTTATTGAACAGGATGACCCATTTAATTCCTAACAGCTTCTCATTAGGACTGCTCAGGAGCGGCAAAGAAAACAACAAAAAAGCAATGCATGTGGAAATAGATTTTCATAAATGCTTGGGGATTTAAAACATGATCTTTCTATAGAGTGCTGTAATTACAAAAAAATAACTAACAGTTTAAAACCACGGGCTTATTACCATGCAACAAATAGCCTGCAAATACTGAACCCTGCATGGGTGGAAGTGTGGATAATTCCTGTATTGTGAATATTAAAGGCAAATGTAATGGCCTGGCAGCATAAATCTGGATCTCAGACTGCTGTAAACTGGATTAGCTACACAGATGATAGCAAAATTGAACAGAATAAATATCAGGACAAATGGGAAAAAACTCTGGTCTGGTCTTAAAATACATTGTCAGGGCCTATTTTCCTTATGTTTACACTACGTGAAGGAAAATCTATTACGTTTTTATTGCTGACACACACCTTGTCAAATCATTTTAAATGGTAATCTTATTTGAATACCCTTGGTCAGCTAAAATACCCAATTGTTTCTAATTATCTGAAAATTAAACCTATGCTAAGTGTTTACCAATAGTTTACTGCCTTTTTCACAACTAATCTGATTGTCCACTCTCACAACTAACATTAATAACTTAAATGATTTGCCAATAAAGCAAAATGACTAAGGAAAAAAAAAATCAAAGCATGTATCTCAGTAGCTACTCCTAATTAATGTTTCTCTGAATTATGTTACCAAAGGGAAAAAAGAAACCAATGGCTGCTGTGACAGAAGTTGTCTGTGCCAGCTCAGAAACACCAGCTTTTTCTCCCTTCAGAGTAAGAACCTGCAGACAGAAAATATGCATCATTTGTAGATAAGTAAATTCTTTTGATAAAATAGTATTTTTTCCCTGTCTAGCATGCCCCCTGTTGTGCTCAATTACAGGACATTGATGCAGCCCAGTGCTGTCACAGAGCCCCACAGCTTTCCTGCTGGCATGACCATTTTCCCTCTCAGATATCCTCCTGGTAGGCAGCAGACCAGTCTAACAGGTCAAAACCTATCTGGTGTTTGCCAGGATCCAAACAAACAACTGGTTTACTGATGCTCTGAAGCCAGAATTCTCACTGTGCTGATGAGCCATGGTGGTCAGAAGCCAAAGCTGATGCAATAAGTCCCTCACTTTTACCAGTTCTGAATAATAAGGAACCTCTGTAGGAAAAGCATTCATTTAATCAAGCTGAGGACACGGGAAACATGCAAAAATTCAAAGTCGGCAAACTGTAACTAATATCCTGTAATATTATTTGTTGAATTTCTCTTAACGTCAATTGAGAAGTCAATTTAGTTTTATAATTGATTTTCTGCCCTTACTCTTTCAAGTTAACCACGTAAAAAACTGAGCCAAATATATACGGAACTGAGTAAGCAGCAGGAGGGAATGACTTGCAAAGAAAAAGATGAAAGCTGGAATTTTCAAAGAAGCAAGAGGGAGTTGAGTACCCAGCTACCCTGAAATCTCCATGGGCTTGGGTGCACAGCTCCTGCAGGACCCCTCCAAAAACTCAGGCTGGAAAAAAAATCAAATATTTATGACATGGCAAAGGTTGAGGAATGGATTGGCAGGCTCGGTGTCATTAGGGGATGTGAACAGTGAAAGTAAAGAAGAGGGATTGTTTCCAGAGGGGAGATGCTGAGGGTACTAACAAGCAATGCCTGCGAGGCATGTCTAGTCCTGAATGTGGATCTTAAAAAATACTGAGGGTAAAACCAATCACCATCAATGGCAAATCACAGGCTTAGGAGCTAGGACAGAAATGGCAGTCAGTAATTTATAGAAAAGGCAGCAAAAGAAAGAAATATTCCTTGAGTACTTAAAATACGAAATTGTCATGGGATTATTTAAGATTTGGGCAAGATAACAGGTTGATTCTGAATATTATTGCCAATGAAGAAAATGACAAAACTAATTTGACTGTTCAAGTAATCTTCCATACAAAATAGTAGTGAAGGTGCCATCAGGTTCATGGATCAAGACTGGATCTGCCCTAGGGATCCAAGTTTCTAATCACAAGCATATATGAACCTACAGTTTCTGGGGTTTTAAATAAATAAAGCCC
The DNA here is from genome assembly GCA_013389985.1 of Dryoscopus gambensis. Lineage (NCBI taxonomy): Eukaryota > Metazoa > Chordata > Aves > Passeriformes > Malaconotidae > Dryoscopus > Dryoscopus gambensis. The sequence continues at coordinate 214,523 of WEIT01001484.1, forward strand.
ACTGTGATTCAGCAATGCTTTACTGAGTATCTTCATTTACAACTCCTCTCTTCCCACTGAGTGGATGCTATACTTCCAAAGACATTATTTTACTTCCTACTGCTCTATTAGTAACTAGTGCTTTCACTGATGACAGATGAAGCCTTTTTAATTATTTTTTACATTAAGTCAGCCATTACCTCCTGTAAGGCTATTGCAACTGGTTTGTGCTCAGCATCAGCCAACATTTCCACAGTGGAAGCATAAGGAAAGGCAGGTGCCTACAACAGATGTGTTCAGGAGTGGGAGTTTGACTCATATTTCTGATAGCTCTTTATGCTGATGATACTTATTTTTATGCCTGTGGTTATAAATACCTTAACTGGTATCCACAGTTGGGAGAATCTGGAATATAGTTATGGGATAGAAATGAGTGTAACAGCAAATGTTCCCTATTCTGGGAAACTGAAACCCACTTCTGACACCACCCAGACTAGAAATAAAGATTCATGGATCCCAGAAGGACAACGATTATAGGTGCCCACCGGCCATAAATAATAGGAGAGGAAATAAGTCCTAAGAAATGGAGGCAGCTGTGGTGCATGGAGGTGGAAGGTCAGAGGCCTGGAGAACTCTATGTACCTTCAAGATCAGGTGCAGATCAGTTTCGCTGTTATGTTTACAGACTGTGTAGCTTGTTCAGATTCCTTGTTGATGACCATAAGGAATGGGGTGTGTAATTCTGGCATATGCATCCTTTGGAACTGGTTATAGGAAGAGAATTAATTTCTGGGTGAAAATAATAATGGGGTGCCAGCTCAGGTGGCACATTAGTAGCCTGCAGCAGTAGGATGTCATACACAGACACAGTAGGTTTCTTTATGGGTATAACTGCAGTGTCCCAGCCTACTTTATAGTATTATATCCCACTATTTCCATTATTCCTTTCCAAAAAGTATGAAAAAGTTGAGCTAGAGCCATGGGTCTACAGGCCAGATTATATAAACCACTACAGAAACAAAGTATTCTGAAGCAATGAGAGGTCCATAAAATGTTAAGGCAGGAATAAATCAAAGTTTTTCTCAAAGGACCGTTTAGAAATTATAACAGCCATCATCTTGATTCTATGGGGGAATTCCTGGCACTATTGACTACTGCATTTTTTAATCCTTCTTTTAGCCAAAGCTATTTTTTTCACCATAACCACTTATCACTATTTAAAGCTAACATAAAAAGTGAGGAACAAAAACATACACAAAGGACGCACTCAGCCTTTGCTTCAGACAATCACAGAACTGACAAAGCACAGAAAGTTTGTTCTGGAAGAAAAGGGTATTAAATAAAATAAAGCTGCAAGGTTATGAAGCTAAGTTCCAGCGTAAGAGCTGTTAACATACCACACATTAACAGACACTATTAGACCCCCTTTGTGATGGAATTTAAGAGCTGTCCATTGATCCAGGCTTTCCTATGCATCATAACTGTACAGCACAGAGGCTGTAACCCATTACAGGGCCCTTTAAGCTGTTTAATTTATCAAGCAGCTTGTATAATGCATCCTGCACTATAAATAGCTGGCTGCATTATTTTTAACTGGCTATTCATAAGGAAACATACAACCTCAAAACAAGGTAAATGCAAAGGCAGCAACTGTATTTGACTATTTTTAACAGGGCAATGAACCGTTATATTGTTCATGCCAGTGTGGATGTTTTGTAACAATTTAACAAGCCATTTACAATAACACGAGCAGTCTTTTGAAATGAAAATGCATGTGCATAAATTTTCTTTTTCAGATGCAACCAGGTTCTGAAACCTTGCCTGCCTCCACACAGAACCATTACTTTTAAAAAAGTGATTGTTAACAAAGATTAGTAAAAATAAAACAACAAATCTAAAAAATACACCAGTTACCAACTTTTTTTGACAAAGCTATACAAAAAAATCCAAGTCATAGCTATGCATAAGGAGCAGTGCATGTTCTTCCAAAAAGCCTCAACCAGCATAATTCTCATGCTTGACCCAAATAAATTATCTCTTGGGCTAGAAAGACAACTCTGTGCAAGCCTCACTCTTCAGTCCAGCCTTCACACTGCAGGTCCTCGGCCAAACTTACGTGCCAAACCCAGAGAGGTTGGGGAGTTTCCTCTGGAGATATCCAAAAGCTGTCTGAGGACACAGTTCTGAGGAACGTGCTCTGGGGAATCCTGCTTGAAAAGAAAGGACTAGATGACCTCCAGTGGTCCCTTCCAACCTTGCCCACTCTGTGTTCAGGTACCAGTTGTGATGAAGGCTTTGGTAATCCACACAGTGACTCCCAGTGTCTACAGGAGTCCCCAGTTTCTCTTCCAGTTGGCATTTCCAAACTGTAACAACTCCGACTTGCACCGACAGAGAGAGCCACTGCAAACCTGAGAGCTCGCTGTATCGCTTGGTGACACTTTTAATCCTGGTCAGTTGTGGCAGTATCATACTCCCGCCGCGGATTCCAGGGAATAATAACTCAATTGTCGCAAGTCCTGAGCACGGCACATCGCCATTGATCCATGAGCAAAATGCTCGCTGAAATGGAGACAGCTGTTCTCACTCACTACACACGCAGCCTCCTATAATTAACTAATTTCAGACCTCTTGGAATTAGCTGCTAGAAATGCCAACAGCTGAGGCAAGTAAGGAGGCCACTTCAATCCACAACGGGGGCTGCGACAGCCATCCACCGACAGAGAGCTAACGAAATAGATTTGAGGTAATTATTTCAGGGACTTGTAGCACCACTCGCATATTAACTCTTTTTAAGAATGCTTTGATGAATTCAATTGAAGTCAATTAATTACATTTCCAAGTCAGATGAATACAAAGTCGAGACGCCGCAGGAAGCGTGTGTTATTCCATCACTGAATATGTAACAGAGATGACAGGATTTCAGTTCCCAGATTGTTTAGCTGGGTCTTTGAGCAATCAAGTGATGATGTCTGACTGAACAGCCTATTGTCCCCGGAACAAATAGGAAATCTCTGAAGAAAAATGCAAGTCAACCTAATTTCCTTGTGGTTTTTTGTTGGTTTTTTTTTTGTTGTTTGTTTTGTTTTTTTTTTTTTAACTAGCAAGCTTGAAGCTGTTATTTAAATGGCTTTAAAGGCTTGATATTTAAGTTACATGGATCTTACTTAGTGACAAAGAAAAAAACATTATAAGCCAAAAACCACAGGGAAAACCATTTTGAATTTACTTCTCACAACAGAAAATGTGAGAATAATAGGGAAGATTTAAATCAGTAACTATGCTTTTCTTGAACCCAGTATAGAGACAAAACCTCAAAGCAACCTTGAGACATTGTACTTCTGACAGCTTCATTTCTGACCATTAGGCGAAATATTAAAATTTACCTTTGTGTAGCAGTGTTAAATAGTACCACAATCAAGATGCAGAATCTGTAATTCGTTGAAAAACACATATAAAAGAATTGTGGGAGTATCTGAAATTATAAAAGGCCTCAAATGTGTTTAAAAGCAAAAGGGAAATGCAGCCAAAAAAGTTAGAACAAATACAATGTTTTAGCAGAAAAAAGTATTAAAGAAAACACTTTCCATTGACAAAGCAGTTGCCACCTTTATGACTCACTGATTTCAACACGATTCAAGATCATTAACCATCCTGAAAGTGGAAAATTCACATGGGAAGAATATTGCTACAAGATAAAACCAAGTAATACCCTAGGAAGTATCCAGAGTACAATGCCATATTGACAAAAGGTACACTGGATAATCTAAAAGGCCTTTTTATATTCAGCTGATAAGAGCTAGTTATTCTGCTATGAGGATGAATTTATTATCAACACTGTAAAACATGAGCAGAACACCAAAGCGACTGGGAAAGAATTCTCACCTGACCAGAATCTTAGGTAAATATCTCAAATCAAAGAGCTCCTCAAGCAAAGATGAGGCTGAAATTGTGATTGTTCATTTCTTACAAACTAGGATTTGTCAAGTTTCACAAATCCTCTTTATCTCCAGCAAGTCAAACACGACCAGACCTACAGGAAGATTTCCTGGAATGGCCTTTGGCAACTGCCTCACGAGAGTGCTATGACTAAAAGAGTGCCAGCTACTGTGGTATGAAATGTAAATGTGCTTGACAAAGAACAGCCAGGATGCACAGTTTTTCTTTTTCATTGCAATATGATGTGATCTTTCAAATTTTTTGAAATTTTTGAGTCCACCAACTTGTAGCTGTCCTAAGTGACCACCTTTCCTAGTGGCAATTCAGGAGGTGGAGGGGTTATTAATCACCCTGGTGCTGGCAGTGCCTCACTCCCGGCCACCACAATTCCCTCAATCTCTGCCCCAGACGCACCGAAGACACACCAGTGGCCCAGCAGAGTCATTCTGCACTGACAGCAAGCCCAGCACTTGCCTTGGAGATGTGGAGCACGTGCAGCCTGGGAGGGACTGTGTTGTGTGGTTCCCTCTCAAAACCCAACACAAACAGCCAGAGTAGCTGTAAAAGGGAGACAGCACTGCTGTAAACTCATCAAAGGGAGGGTTTTATCTGCCCATAAAACTTCAAGCTGTTTATTGCCTGGTATCTGGACAGAACTATTGAAACACATGCTCCGTCGGAACAGTCATCTCAGTTTCACAACAAAGCATTGCAGAACAGCTTGTGAAAACATATTGTTCAGCTAATTGCATTGGCATGCAGATGCCCTCACATTTACGAATTAACACCCACCGTGGCAAAGGGATGTACGAGGAGACACAGGGACTGTGGCATGTGGCCCTGCACCTGCCAAGAGATGTGCTGCCCGATGGAGCGCAGCCCACGAGCTCTGGGCTTCCCTTTCCTGCTTCTGTGGGCTATGGAGGCTTCACCCTTGCCAAAAAAAAGAAGCCTTCAGGCAAAAAGTCTGTGTGTCTTAAGGATATGAGGGTGCTTAAAGCTTCAAGCAGCCCTTCATAACCAACTGACTGCTGCCATGTCCCCTGAGAAACCCCCAATGGCCTCAAGGATCTCTACATTATTTCACTGCATGTGAAAATGAAGAAAACCTATGTCTGAGAAAGTCAAAGGCAAAGAAACAGCCCAACCCCAGCGGGACTCTGAAAGGTATCCAAGCATTTGTATGGGTTGCAAGAGTGCTATACTTCATCAAAGCCGTGCTGCTCAGGAGGAGGTGAACGCAGGAAATGAAACACAAGATTTTATTTGACATGTTCTTACCAAGTATATTGATACGCTACACAAAATATTATGGAAGGAAATTACCTGCGTCAGCACTAGTATAAATACCTGTCCAATAACCACTCAACTTTCGGTAATGGCCCTGTTAACACGGGGGCAATGAATATATGTTTGTCACTTAAATACATCAAGCAAGTCTATTAAAAAACCCCTCCGAGATTAAACCTGGCACCTATTTCAACACTGATCAGGGAGAAACAATAGATCTGAAATCACGTGGTTTGAGGCCAGAGGCTTTTCATAATACAGAATTTGCAACTTCTTTCCATCTTGCACACTTAGGAAAACACAGAGCACTTCGCAGTGGCTTGAATCCCTGCATAATTCACAAAGTTTTGAGTATTTCATGACATGACAAATTGTTCAGGCACCTTGCTGTCATACCCTCCTGCTGCTGTTGCCTCAAATCTTCCCCCAAGGTTTTGAGGAGGAGGAGACACCGGACAGAAATAGTGTGTGTTGGGAGGGGAGAGCTGTCATTCCCTCAGGACTGAGACCTGTCCAGAGGAGTGTCACCCCCAGGGTTTACCAGCAGGTTGTCACGGCAGTCATGCACCACTGACAGAGGTCTCCCCTGCAAACATTTCCTAAGGCAGACAGCCCTTACTGAGGCTGGAGTACTGTCCCTTCACCCACTCTGCCTGTGTGGGCCCTGTCTCACAGCGGACCAAGGGGAAGGATGTGTTGAATCAACTGTCACAGTAATAACTATGTGTTTCACTAACCAGCTTCCTATAGCTCAGTCTCTGTAGAGACATAAATATCTCCGGATTCAACCATGCTGGCAGGATCCATTAAGCCTGACTTCCCTCGGAAAATAATTTACTTTCCTAGAAAATAACTAGGCCATGAAATAGTTGAAGGACAGGTGAAGACTGATGTGTGAGGAACAATGCCAGGGACACAGGCAGGAGAGCCTACCTGCGGACACGGGCTCCACTGTCCCCAGTCAGACACTGCACACTCACTGGGACAGTACAGGCTACACTTCTGCACTGTCTCTGGGACTTCAGCCTGATTGCACAGAGCGCTGGGCACAGTCTCCACGCCGTGGTCCTCAGCAGTGCTCACACACCTACACAGAAAACACACATTTTCATTAGAGTATCACAGACATGACGGATATCAGCAAGTTTTCTCAACGCCATTCAGGACATAGACGTGACAATAGCTACAAGCAGCATGGCTGGTCAAAAAGCAGAATTAATATGCTAATGCAAATGGAAATCAGCTACATGCACAACGTGCTTTTGTTACTTCATACAGAGGGATTTTAACTTTGATCGGCTGACAAAGGAGCAAACAGAAAATGACAACCAGCGAGAACAAATCTTAGTGCTCCTGCTAGTAACATCTGAACATTTGGAAATAACTCAGCATTTCCCCGTGCCTGGGGAATGAATATTCAGTAATAACGAATGCCACTCTGGTGCGTGCAGTGCTATTACTTGGGGAAAATGTTAGCAAATCAAAATATGGAGGCTTTGCACCTCAGGGAGCTTTATGTATACACGGCATTTAGGTTGAAGAATACTAATTTAAATATCATGTCGTGTTCCTGAAAAACCAAGGCTGCATCTCTCAAATGCTTTTCCTGTAAACCATGGCACATAAACACGTTTCTTTTCATTTGAAATGCACTGGACTCAGCAACACACTCACTGTCAGATGGCCAGATACTGCAGCTTTATGCAAGAACACATCAGCTCTTTTTGATCTGGAATACCTGAGCTTTTGTCTTCACGCACCTGACTTTCCTGGTTTGTATTCCTTCTCCACAGTGGAGGGAATTTTGTTCGCTGTTGATTTTGCATGGAGACCACGGTTCTACTTCCCAGGAATACTGATTGCACTTGCTGTAGCACGGGACTGCCTCGTGCACCTGCCAAGAGAAAGAATCAAACTCTTCAGTTGAACTGTACAGGTTAGCATGACTGCAGAAACACCTCAGCCAAACCCACAAAAAGCCACACTGAAAAATATCCTGGCTTACACTGCTCATGCTAAGGCTGTTGTAATGGCTTTAAGTTCATTTATTCATTATTGACTTGCCAAGGGATTTTTAAGTATATAATGAACAGCAGTATGCATGCAGCATCTTAGGAAGCAGGATAAATAACAGCTATTTCCTGTAGACAGAAGAGGAACTCCATTACAATTTCATTTGCTCTGCCTGCTCTCAGTATTATCTATCACATGTCATTCACCAGGACCATATGTACCACATCCTTTCGTGTTTCAGAAAGTACAAACTTAAAATCAGCACTCATTTACCTTTGCTTCTAACGCATTCTTATAAGCCATTTACCATAAAAGAATGGAATTTCATGCATCCTACAAATTTCATTTTTATACACAAAAATGGTAAATGCTTTTTTCCTGCAAGTGACTTACCTCTAACATATCTCCTAATCAAACATGACAGTGTGTTCACCTGAACTATGGTATCTACATAGAGAGAAAAATACAGCCAAAAGCTTGATAAAGGGTGCCAGATATTCAGGTTGTTAAAAGCAGCACGCTGAGATATAGCACTTCAGCAGATTTTTAGGTTTAAATAAATGAATGCATCAACAGTTCTATTACAGTGATGAATAAAAGTTATTTATTTTGAATCTGGTTTGTCTGCAGAAGCTGATTTGAAGATACAGTATTCCCTGTTGCTTTGCATGAAGCATAATGTGCTGCCCTGGAAAAATACAGCGCACCGAAAATTTCTTCTTCCACACACCAAAATCTCCTCAGCCTTGCTGCTGTGGAGCCATTTCATTCTTACCATTAGAATAATTATAAATCAATAGCCTTTGTCCCAGCTACCCCCAAAAAAGATTCAGCCACATGTTTCGTAATTTACAGCTTCATTTTAAAATAGCAGATTATGACTAGACATAATAGGCCACAAGAATAAAGAAACCTCCTTTGCAACATTTTTGGAGGTGGGAAGACAAGAAAATTGAGATTCCAGTCTGAAAAGAAAACTGGTGTCCCATCAGAAAATCACCTTCATTTCAAATGGAAAGAAGACAGCTTGGAAAGGAAAACTTCTCAGAAACAGAAAAGGTCAGAAACTAATTTTAACTGTGGATCTGTCTATACTTTGTGCACAAGTTTAGCAGAGAAGGAAGAATAACAGATGCTGAAAAGTAGAAACAATGTAAAGGTGAAAAGACAGGAAAGCGGGAAATCAAAGTCTGAACTGGTGAGGGCAAGGGCAATATGAACTAGTAAGTGCATCAGGTCTCATGCTGAGGAGGGGAACAAAGGGGGCAAAGGCAGCCATACCATTAGCGCCATTTTCCCTGCGTATTATTAAGCACAAATTACAAACCTGGATGTGGCTTTGAGCAACCTCAACTAGCAGAAGGTGCCCCTGCCCATGATGGAGGAGTCGGAAACGAGATGATCTTTAGGGCCCATGTGAAATGAAAGCACTCTCTGGTTCTATGTGGACTGTGCCCCGAGGCGGTGGCCCTCGGCCTAACTCCAGAACGTACAGGTGTCTGTGGATTGCACAAAGTGCACACAGAGCCAAGCTGCCCGCCCTGAGCAAGCAGCACCACAAGCACTGCTAATTAGCTGAGCAGCCAGGCTGGTTTTCATTAGCTGGTGTACATGGGAGCACAGAGAAGAAGCACTCACCAAGCCTGGGCTCAGCACCAGCCAGCAGGGAGCCCATGGTTGCTGGGACACAGCAGAAGCCACCGTCCTGCCCCACCAGCCTGTCACCTCCAGAGGGTCACTGACTCCTGCAGCCACATCCCTGCACACACTGGGGACAACAGCAATCCCTCTCCAGGCACCGCAAAGCCTTTGTGTTCTCCACAGACATCCATCCAGGAGATGGATGTAGAGACAGGGAGTATTTATTAGTTTCCCTGCTCCACAGGGGGAAGGAAACACTACAGCCTGCCTGTGTTGCCTGACAAAACACCCTGCTGTCCACAGGAGATGATTAGCGAGGGAAACAGGTGCTTGAGGCATGATCAGTTTTTTCCTCATCACAGAGGGAATGAGCAAAGAGCCAAACTTGGACAAAACTGGGTGCCAGGGGCCAGCCCAGGGAGGAGGTGCCTCACAGGGCAGTGTCAAGGATGGTAAAACTTAATAAGTGAGTTTATTAAGAGCTGTGTGGCCTGTCCCTGCTGTTTAGACTTCTGGAGAGGAAGCTGAGGCTGGGAGCAGGCAGGAGGTGATGGTGCCGTGCTGCCTCCTCCCTCCACCCGCACAGTGGGGCAGCCAGGGCAGTCCAGCGCAAACAGCAGCTTTGGGGATTTAAGATTCTTCTCCTTGCTCTGTTAAATAACTCTTCCTCAGGGTTAGAGGATACCACTGTGAATCATGCAGGTTCACAGTACTGCAGCCTCTCAGCACTCGCCCTGCTGCCCCAAGCCAGGATGAGGCCAAGAGCTTGGGAATCCCATCTCGTTGTCTCAGTGACCTCTCATTGTTCTGCCTTAACATGTGTTAAACCTGACCTCTCCAAACCAGCAAAGCCCACCTGCGGATAGCAGCAAAGGCTTAACATTAGGCATTTACCATAAATGTGTTGTAGTGGTCAAAACCTCCTGTGGCAAGTACCTGCTGTAGTAACTGTGCAGGAAAACCAGACAGAGTTGGGCAGGCATGGGATGCCACGTGAACTGAACTCTGTGTGAGGAACCCTGTGAGCCACAACAGAAATCCCACAGGCAGTGACACAAATACACATAATCTGAAGTGATACTTCAAATGTGCTCTTTCAAGAGCAGGAAGGATCACAATAATAAAGCCATTAAAAGAGCACTTCTATCCTGCTGTCTGATTGTGTTAAATCAGTTCGATTACATGTGAAGTTCCATCAGCTTGCTTCCTCCTCCAACAGACAGACAGACAGACAGACTTTGTGCTGGAGGAGGGAGGGCAAACAGCACTAGCTGCATGTCCCTGTGGTACCTCAGATCCCTGGTGATCTGCTGCTGCTGATCTGTGCAGTACTTCCTCTTTGGTCAGGATACCCAGCTTACACTCAGCACCAAAAAACTGAATTATAATTGTCACAAATAACCTGTTTTCCTAAGTTACTGTGCTGACATCACAGCACATCGCTCCTGTGAACAAGCTCTCCCCTCTGCCCTGCATCAGTGCTGAGCAATGCCATCTCTGGTAGCACCTCTGGGACACTGGGGAGATGTAAATAACCACCTGCGTCACCAGGAGGGACAGATTTCTTCAGAACAAGTTACAACAGGCACCAGTGGATGCCATTAAGCTTTTAAGTGGGAGTCTCAAGGAGATGCAAGATTTCCATGGGTGGAACTCTGTGGGAATGAGTTCAGGAAGCTGTGAATACAATTTGTAACTCCATCTTTGCATTTAAAAACCACAGTGATGTGGCATGTGGTCCTTTCCTCCACAGGACAATGTTTTCCTCCCATTTCTCTCTCCTGGCTTGCCATAATTTGTTTTCAATCACCTCCAATTCCTCCTTTTTTTTTGGAATTTGGAAAAAAAACCTACAACAAACCTTAAAGCCTTCCATTCCTGTTTTTGCTAGGAGCTGTGATACTTAAGGAGGGCAAACAAGTGTGCTCTTGAATTTGCATTTTCAAAGGATTTTGACTAAGCACTGCTGTTCTGTGGGTCCCACAAAACAGGGGATCCTAGGTTCACTTCTCACCTCCTGGGTCCATGGGGATGCTGCTGTCCTGACCCTGACCAGAGGCTGGGACAGGATGCGGTGTCCTCACTCCCTCACCAACTCAGGGACCCAAAGTGCCCAAAGCCTGGAGGGGGTTGGGATATGCTCCCATGGATCCCTGGCTGCAACACAAGTGCATCCAACCTTCAAACTACACATGGTCTAGGTCTCCTGACCCACAACAAATTTGCCATCCACTACCTCTGCTGCAGATACAGAAGTCCCTTGCCCAGCTATGCCATTTCTCTTCCCAAGCACAAAGACAATGGCTCCTTTGAAAATAATCTGCTTCAGGCTCACCCTTCCCCAAGCTTACACAAACCCACTCTTGACAGCGCATTTACAAACCCCTCCACATTGAGCCCCCCAGCCATGTATGGAGCTGCAGTGCCACAATCCATGTCCTGAGGGACAAAAAGGAAATTAATTCCATGTAATAGGCACAGGAACCCGTTGTTCTGCATGGCTCAGCTGGGAGAAAGATGCTGGAAGCTGCAGACACCTGACCTGTGAGGAGCTGCAGAGATCAGTGCCCAGGGCGACCAGCTTGCCTTCATCCCTTACTGCCTCAAGAACTAAACACAGTCTTCTGGCATTTTAGCAAATTAACGGCTTTCCTCAAATTTTATTCATATTTACATGCTGGGTTTTGGGCTCAATGAACCAAGGGGTGAAACAATGCCTGACTGAAGCCAAGGGGAGTTTTGCTGCTGCCTTGCGCAGGATCACTGTATCACTCTTCGTAGTCAGAACTAACCTGGATACTGCTTTACCACCTGAATCCCAAAATCAAGTTGATGGGCACAGCTCTCAATAAATTAAAGCGAAGAAGGACAACAGCTACTTTTTAAGAGACAGACTCCTAAAGCTTACCCTCATAAAAGAACCCAGTTCCCACACACTCAAATGCAAATCCTGACCCCTTGCTAAAGTACATTTATGTGGACAGCTACTTCAACAAGATATATAAACGTTAATCTATTTGTTTTCTCATTTAATAGCTGATAGTTGCATTTTAATGAAAAATCCAAATATCTAACCACCAAAGAGCTTTGGTGTGATTTATAATGTTCTCTAACTTACCTATTTAAATGTAGGTCAGTAATAATAGTGACCTTGCAAAGGACTTATGGAAACAAATACACTTGGCCAACTGATGTGATTCATTAAAAGAAATTCATACCTATACTTCAGGTGGTCTGTCTGATGAGCACCTGCAGAATAAACTAGAACAAGGTTCAGCGCTTCTGAAAATCATAGTGACTTCATATTTCAGTGAACATCAAGATTTATTGTCCCTCAAGGTAAATATTGACTCTGGTTTTCCCTCAGTCGATATTTTAGCTTTCATGACAGTAAATCTTGGTGTTCGCTCCAACTAAGTCAATATCTGCTTATTATATTAGAACAACCAAACTGATCACTGTAGCAGTTGCCTGAAACCCTGAGGACTACCTCTGTGCTATTCATTTCTAATACAAATGGGCTAAATTCATTGCTAACATAAGTTCATTTCACATGGCTGCCCTTATATCGAGGTTACATTAGACCCAATACATTGAAACAGCCAGAACCGAAGAAATAACAACCCATTTTTAAACTTTGGAGACCACCATGAGTCACACTAAAGGTAGAAAAGATTTCATATAGGAAAGAGAGCTGACTTCCTCTGTTTTTCAAAGGGACTTGCTGGTAAGGGTTAAAACCACTCCTACTGAGACTGGACAGCAATTTGCTTATTTATAATACTTTCTGCATAACCACTTGTATGTTCTCTGCATATCCAGGCTGCAAGAGGAGGCAGCAGTGGGATGCCACCATACAAAAGGGACCTCTCCTCCTCTCAGAGCTTATGGCCACCAGCTGGTGACATGTGGGTCACAGCCAGCACCTCTCTTGCAGCTGGACTCACACAAATGGATCCACAGTATGGTGGGAAATATATCTCAAAAAATATCCATTCATTGTAATAATCTACAAATTTGACTTCTATGTTGACTCCACCTCGTTCATCCAAATCTCTTTTTTTTGGTTGACAGATGTCCATACATTAGCTGAATAACTTTTATTATGTTCCAATACTGCTTTCACATTCTGTTTAATCTACACCAGATAATTTTTAACAACGAATTTCTTTTATTTAATTCTTTCAAACGGAATTAAAAATGGAGTACTTGCTTTGTTAATTACTTAACTGCGTGTTTGATTTGGCACATCTAAGCACGCACTTAAAAGCTTTACTGAATTAACTGTATATTTGAAGGACAAGTACTTGCACATTAACAAACACTACATCACAGAAATTATCTCATTAAAATTCCAACATTAAATAGTTCTCTTTAAAATAAAATTGATTTTATTTCATGCTAGTTTATGTATTGATCACGATTGCCAGAAATATGCTAACCGCTCACCAGTGTTAAACCTGGTTGAACAGTTAATTTTCAAGCAATTTAGATTTTGCAAAGCAGCAGCTTCACTGATGAATACTTGTCTTTAGGTATTTAGATGCTGCAAATAGCCACCAAAACTTAAAAAAAAAAGTTTAAAATTACTTAGAGCACAAAAGTTTGAACAGGTCTTTATGAGGTAAGACTTCTAAAATATTGGAATTCCTGAATTTTGTATGCCTCTAGCAGATCCCTCCACAAATACCTGTGAAGCAAATTCAGGAGTTTTAGTTTCCATTTACACCCAAATCAAAGGAGTTTGTGTTTCTTACCTCCTTTGTGGCGTGGAGAAAAGAAAATCAATTAGAGCTTTGCTCAGGTTCTGAAAAGCCTTCACTGGTGTTGAACCAAGAAAACCTGAAACTGTCTAAAACTTTGTACCTGGCAAAAGGATGGGATCCATTTTATTCTAGGTTCAGAGCCAGGGCAGTAATTACAACAGCACAGACACAGAGCTGCACCAGTTCCCAGGGTTTGCCCTGTGGGCAGTATGGAAGCCCCTACACAAACAGACACCCCCACCATTATTCCACTACTTCAAAAAAATTCCACTGCTGAAAAATTATTTTCTCTAAGAAGAGTGAAAACACTTATCAAGCCTCTGAAGTTGCCCCTGCTCTTGATTATCTCTTTATAGCCCAATCCTCAAAACTGCTCAACTTTAATCCTAATTTACACATGATACAAGTGAGGATGAAGAGTTGAGTGATTTACTAGAGGGTGGCAAGGGAGCCCTCGGGGAGTGGGGGACTCAATCTGGAAATGCCCAGTATCTTGCACTAACTGAATGATATCTCAGCTTAAAATCAGATCCTGGAAAGTTCAGATAAAGACATTTCAGGATGAAGCCATCAAAAAAAGCAGCACTGTAAAATTCTGGCTGCAAAATGAGGAAAAGAGGAGAAATTAGGAAAGCAGCAGGGCATTCTTGCTACAAAGACATCTGGATGCTCCACTTTCCCTCACCATGGCGTTCAGCTGCTTTTACTGCATCTACTTTTTTACTGGACTTTACAAAATGCTTCTAGTAAATCCCTTACGTTCGTCTAATGGATAATTAAATATTCAAAGTCAAACACTGATTTATTTCAAATTCTTAAATGCAATGAGTAGAAAATGCCTTGTTTAAAAAGTTAATTGAGGCGAGCTCCTTCATACCCCAGTCCTTACAGCTCACTCTGATAGAAATACCACGTTGCTCAGCAAGGTTTATTAATTCATATTTATGAGTGATAAGTGGTTTTATTTTCTGTGAGATTGGCGCAGGCACTAGAAATACCAAGTTGTAACATGGTAAAGCATGAGTGCGCCTTCTCAGAGATTAAAATACCAAGTTGGCATCATTCAACATGAGTAAATAAGGAAAAAAATATGCAGTTCCTGGCCCCAAACCTGCCTGTCTGGTTTTACTCATGGTATTACTGTCACTACAACCTCTGAGGAGCAGGACATACCACAAAGTATAGCCTTGCACATATTGCGTATTTATTTCTACCTGAAATAACCAGGCAAGACAATTTAGCCTCAGAGTTATACAAAAAAAATGGAGGCATTAAAGTCAGAGTGGGGGCTGAGAATACAATCACAAATGGCCAGTTCCTGTGCCTCTACTTTTTATTTTACATTTTAGTTATGTTTCATCCCTATCAAGAAAATACTGAATCCAGATAAGATACTAACAAATGCCGTCAGTGTGTTGTCAAATATGGGGCTTTAAAACCAGGCAGAAACTCATTAGTGAGAGTTTCAGTGCATTTTTGCAGATTTCAGAAGTTATAGGTGCCGCTGCCTCCCTGTCACAAAGCTAGGCAAGCATAGAAAATTTAAGTAGATATAAATAAATCAATATCCCTTGTTTCTGAAACAGCACATTTTGCTGCAGCTGAAGTTTCAGGGGTAACAAATAAATGTGGCACCTCTCTGGATAAATCTGTTATGTTGTAATAATGTTGGATCCAGTTTTAAAGAGAGGAAGAGAAAAAAAAGCTGATTGATGAAGAAAACATCGAAGTCCCTTTTTACTGGATGAGAACAACAAGATGAAGACAGATTGCAACACCAACCTGAGCCTTTGTAGATGTCCATGTTAGCAGGGCATGACAAGCAGAAAGGAAAGAAAATTATATATTCATTAGTTTGGCTGCTGTATGATAATATTGCAAAAAAAAAAAAAAAGAAAAAAAGGCAGAAAATCTGCTAAAAATAAAATTGCCACAATGTAATGTTGCATTCAATCCTTTGATTTCCCCATCTTTAAAAAAAAAAATTACCTCAAGCAGAAATCAGGCATTTCTTTGTGAGTGAATGAAAGCACTACTATGCTGAAGAACAAAGCAGAGTTCATTTGGCTCCATCCAGCAATCCTCTGGAGCTCACCACTGTGTCTCACACTCAAAGTTTAGGGTAATAAAAAAATTAAAAAAAAAAAAATCTTTGGAAACCTATGAATCTGAAACCTGGTGAGCCACCCCACAATTATGGACTATCAGTTGTAACAGACCGGAAGGGCTTCCAGATACTTCAATATTAATCGGGTGGCTCTGTCAGTAGCGCAGCCTGCCGTCTCCCACTCCTCTCATCTGACTGAAACACCCAACGAAGCCCCCACAGAGGCGTGCCAGGAGCCACCCTGGCCTGGGGACACGGGGCTCTGGAGCCCGTCACCGCCACCACCGCGGCTCCCTGCCCAGCCAGCCGGCGCTGCCAGCCCCAGGCACCGCGCTCCAGCAGGTCAGAAACCTGCCCCGGCGGGATGTGAGCAAGTAATTACTTGATCCAGAAGCCAAGTCACCTGTCACATGAAATGAAATAAACGCCGTCACTAAACACAAACAGTCCCACAGAAGCACTTTCTTTGTAGGCATCTGGACAATAGGCAATTTAAAGAAAAGACCATCAGAGCTTCCTGCTGAGTTAAAAATGATGCCTCGGAGACAAAGCTCAGCACCAGCTTTTCTTTTAGGAGATTTTAAATCATTTCAAGGTCTAAGAGAGTCAAATTGATATTCTATCAGTTTATTTTCATGTCTTAAGCAAGAATGAATTAACGCAACAAGAGCGGTCACGTCTGTCCTTACCATGGTATGATCTTGAACTGACAATTTTTCCACACGAGATTTAAAACCAGTTAACTGACATGAACAATTTGATTGATAGCACTATAGACAAGAGATAGAAGAGACTGGGAAGTGTCAGACAGTTGAAAGTTATGTTTTTTGAAACACTCTTCTATGAGGCTACACCAAAGGCTGAGAAGCAGAGAGAACCGCAAACTGCTCCCAAGGCTTCCCGCAGTCACAGCAAGAAACAGTCCAGTTTATGTTCGTGCAAGAGCAGGAATAGAAATGCAAACCAGCCCATAAGCTGATTGTTTCGTTAGGATGAGACCGTGGCTCTCCCCCCAGCCCGCTCAGCAGCAGGTCTCATTCCTCCTCAGCAGCAGCCACACAGAAACGGATGCTCGCAGGGAGAGCGGGGCAGGCGCTGATGGATGAGTGATAGATCCCAGAGCTTCAGAGCTCAGAGAGATCACCCACAGCCTGATTAGCAACTGGAGCTGGAAAAATTTTCCTAGAAGAGCAAGATACTGCAGAAGGCAGGGTATGTGACAGCCTGTTGCACAGCCCGTTTGTGGAGCTGTCTTGCTGCCAGGACAGGTGGACGTTAGTACCACGTTTAGACGCAGCATTAACTCCAGTGATTTTCTCCCTGCAATCACAGGTGAGGCAAAGGCAGATTCCCCAGCAGTGCTGCACGGAGCCCAGCCTCAGGACCAGGCACACAAACCCACAGGTGCGAAGGCAGCTACAACCACATCACTGCTCATTTAAAAATCCTGCAACTACTACAATCTGACAGGTTTTATTGCTATTTCTTGCAGGTGGATCAAGACAGAAAAGATTTAGGCACAGAAGAGCTGAGTTTTCTTCCCCAAATGCATATGTTCAAGGAAAGTGATGTGCTGCAGAGAGAAACCATGCTTCTACCTGAAAGAACATCCATATTTAATAAACTAAAAGCTCCCTTGAGCCAGAAGATAAATTCTACTCAAACTACTTCAAACATCAGAGTGCACATACACTGTCCCCAAGCCAAAAGATAAGAGGGAAGTGCTTGCAGGCCACTACCTCGTGGGGTAGCTGATGTCCCTGTAGTTCTGGGTATCTTTCTTCTATGTTTCTATTCCTTTCTTTCAGGGAATATGTATTTTCAGATTCCTACATTTCTATCACTGACCTGTAGTTTGAGGTTAAATGCTTGACATGGACCTGCACAAATCCCCACAAATCAATGCAAAGACTTCTACTGAATTCCTCTGGGAAGTGCTGTAGCAAGCAGGAAACATCTGAACATTTATAGGTGCTTCACTAAAATTTAGGAAAAAAAGAGTATTGATCATGGTGAATTTTTGCTGGAGTATGTATTTATTTAAAATGGACATCAATACTGCCTATATATTGCTGATTAATGAGAAGCTATATAAAAACCAAATAGATGGTTTTTTGAATAAATCTGACAAGGAACACATCCCTAGGGGTGTGCAGGGGCGGTTGGACTAGATAATATTTAAGGTCCCTTACAACCCAAAACATTCTGTTATTCTGTGAGGGAACAACAGGATAATTCCTCATGCACACATGCCCATGCTCCGCAAACATCAGCATGTAGCACATAGATGTATTTTCTTGGTTTTAAGGAGTTTATGAGTGTCTGATGACTGGAACCCTACCAGAACACTGAACTCCTTGTCTGTACGTACCAGAGGTACTGCGCCCTGTAATAAGCACCACCAGTGCACCAAGCCCTGCTCTGTACCACCATTCACGACGGGTGTGCCAGGGCACGAGTGATTCAGCAGTTCTCACACCTCTGCCATTCCCTGGAGCACCACCTTCATGCATCCATGATTCTGGAAATAATGGAGTGGAAAAGGCTCACAAACAAGTGAGCCTCCCAAAACAGCAAGTAAAAGGAGGAAATAGAAAGCAAATGCTTATGGAGACTACACAACCCAGCCGTGCTTTGCAGTGTGTTGTACACATGAACCACTCTACCTGAAACCTTTTAGAGAATTAAATAATGCAACACAGCAAACAGCATGTGATATAAATTGGAGGACACAGTAATTTAAAGAACATGCAAATGGTCTAAAAGAAAGCATTCTCTCAGGCCACAGCAGATGAGAAAGTACGGAAAATTAACAAGGCAGAGACAAGAAACTGATGTGGAATAGCAGATCTGAAAGGAACTGAAGAGTCAAAGAAATAAGGGGAAACACCATTACCCATCACAGGAGCCACACAGAGAAAGCCCAACACTAAAAAAAAAAGTCAAATTACAATAGAGGAAATGGCAGAAAATGAAAGATCACCAACAGGGTGAAGACAAAGGTGAGATAAACTTTTTATGATAGGCACTGACTCAGAAAGTTTGGCCAACAAGGAGGGCAAACTTGAAGAGACACTTGAAACAACTTCCGTGTCAATGGGGTTATTTAGGAATGACAGGGACAAGATGCCCAGCATCCTTCAGAAGATGCAATGCAAGAGAGCTGGAGGAAGAAACGAGGAAAACAGTGACTTGCACAGCAGCCATACAAACTTTTATTCTTGGGAAAATATTTTCCTACAGACATCATCTATAAGCAGCAGAAAATAACAAGGAGATGAGTAGCAGGCAGCATGGGTTTGTCAAGAACAAATTGTGTGAAATCATTCTGATGTTCCTCAGTAACAGGATAAGGGATGCTGTGGATAGGGATGAAATGGCAGGTATTATGTCGACCTTAGTAAGCCTTTCACACACCTTCAGGCTAAGGAAATATGGTTTGGATTAATGTAATACTCTGCAGTACAATGCTAGAAAATCACATTCTGAATAGTAAAGTGTAAAACTGGCAAGAAATCACACACATGGCTCTGCAGAGCTTTATGTTCTGTATCCAGTCGTACTCCTTGTTTTCATTAATTTGGGGCTGATGGACTGAAAATGATTCTTACTGACTCTGTGGATGCTGCCAAGGTGAGAGGGACAGCGAGGCAACTGGAGGACAGGAAGAGAATTCAGGATGTGCTTTATGAATTGGTGACATGGAATGAAAAACATGGATTGAAAGAGAAGCACAGAACTGCAGTGACCGGAGACTGAGCAGAGAACAGCGAGAACACAGGATGAGAAACAAACAGCCCCTCAGTGGCACCACTGTCCTGGATCCAGAAATTGCACAGAACCATAAAGAGAATGTGATTCAATAGTACAGTAAAATGATGAGACAAAGGCAGAGTTTGTAAAACACTGAGGTACCACTTCAGCTATGGCACGGACTCAGCTCAGGAAGCATGTCCCAACTTAGGTACCCAACTTCATGAGAAAGCTGAATGATTTGAACCAACTGGGGAACAACTGATGACAATAACACTATAAAGACCAGAATCAAATTGCCAAGGTGAGTGGTGGCATTTCTTCTGTTGCTTTACAAGCAAACATTTAAAACACCAATATAATTAGTTACCATCTATATGATGGCAGGTCTGTCAACAAAGCATGGTATCACTGTCAGATAAAATAGCAATGCTGAGCCATAAAAAGAAATAACTTTGCTGTATCACACCAGATGCGGGGTAGCAAAAAGACACCTGAGAGAGCTTTAAAGAGATCTTCCAGCAGCTTGAAACCATCTATCTGCAGCATCACTGAGCTCCGTGCTGGCATATTCACTGCTGCCTTGAATAAATCACAGATTGCCAGACTCTGTTTTGGAAACCAAGGGCTCTCTTAAACCTCATAGAGGAACAGGGGGGAGGGATTGCCATTGTATTAAATATTAACAACACTGCTGTTGTAACACTGCCTACAGTCCTAGCTCCTCACTGTAAAAGTAACATTGATAATGACAAAGCAGTTAAAGGAAACCCAGGAAAATGATTCAAAGTCTGAAACATTTGCCTAAAAGTAACAAAATGAAGGAACCTACTTTGGTTCAGATGAGAGATGGGAAAGAGGAGATTCAATTATTTTTGAGAATATACAGAGAGAATTTCTCTTAGAAGACCTCTTTTTAAGCTAGCAGGTAAAGATATATGTTCCCAAGGTTGAGAGCTGCAGTTAGACAATTTCAACTAAAATTATAAAAAAAAGGGGGAACTTTTTAAGTATGAAGAAAATTAACTACTGGATCAGGTTATCCAGGGTTATTCCTCCTCCAGCCAAAGAGGGTGCCTTTCCACAAACCTCCCCAGGTAGGCAGGGATTTGAGTGCAGACAAGGAGCTTATCCTGTACAAGACATCAAAGCAGACCCCCATCATCATCATCATCATCGTGTACCTCTGGTCTCAGGATCTCTAAATGAGGAACTCCACAGAAGACTTCTAAATCATGTATTAATCATCCAGTGAGCACCACATTTATTAAGCCACACTACATACTTTAAATATAAATTGCACATTGAAGTTGGAGGGGTTCTTGCATGGATTTCACGTATGTTTTGAGAGGCTCTCAGAAAACCATAGTTCTACATTATAGATCAGAGGCACACTGGAGTTCAGCCAGTTCATGTACCATCCCATAAATGTGGATCCACCAAAGATGACAATATTTTATTTACTGCATCAGCTCTAGCTACTAAATTTTAAGCAAGAGAGGAGCTGGAATTCAGTAGGAGAATACAATTTTTAGCTAGGTCACGATGGCACCAATGGCATCAGGATGGAGCAGGAAAACCAAAAAAGCAATTATTTAAATAAAGCAAGCACTCCCTTGCCTGCATCTATTCATCAATGATTCTGCCATTTCCCAGTTGTAACTCTGGGGTGGGTAAAATAGATGGAATACTTGGAAATGCAAGCTGGAGCCTCCTGTCCTTGGATAGAGGCTTCTAGATCTTTGTTTTGCTTCTGAGACAGCTGCTCCTGCTGGTTTTTATTACTAAGACCTCTTGCTTAGCAATGCATCTCTGACCTTCCTGCAGGTCAGTGCGTAGTACCTGGCACATGGACAAATATATGCATGTATGCATGGTAATAAACAGGAGCTGATTGACAGGAAAGTGAAAAGAAAGAAAACAGAGAGGGAACAACTGGCAAAGAAGGGCAAATATTCACTGTGCGGAGGGGCATTTCAGGGGAAACAAGAAAAAGAGGAGAAACATGGTAACAAGGAATACTGGCAGTGACACAGTGAAGGATAAAGACAAAGAGAAGACAAAGGAAAACACTAGAGGAAGAGGCTCACTGTGTTTTATAAAAGCTTGACAAAGTGTAACACACAGCAAAATATGTCTGAGGCAAGACAGAGGTGCACAGAGAAGCAATGATAAAGTTATTTGCAACAGAGAATACATGGAGCCCTGCTGGGCTTGACTCGGGTCACCTCTTTGTGGTTTGGCAAGTCCTGTAACAGCTTCTGATCATGTGAGACACACGCAATAGATAGAAAAGTTGGAAAAGCAGCAATGTTTAAAAGGCTAACGCCTGTATATCTACTGTCAGTTTGATAGCGACCTTAGTGCCACCATTTGCTCTATTGGCAACAATTCCGTGGTTATTTTCAGCTTATTTTACAAAGCCACCTTTGGAAATCTTTGCTTTCAGCAAGCGATGCAGGTGTTAGAATCAAGCTCCATTTGGTTCGTACCAGAGCCTCTCCCACAGCGCAGCTGCACTCCAGTGTGTGTGCCCAGACACTCAAATGTCAGAGAATCATGCAATCCGAGACTATGAGGTTGGATGGGACCTCAGGGATCATCTGGTCCAACGTTTCATGGCAAAAGCACAGTCTAGACAAGGTAGCCCGGCACCCTGTCCAGCATCATAAAAGTGTCCAACACTGGGGAAACCACCACCTCCCTGGATTATTCCAATGGCTTTTTCTCAAAATTTTCTTTTTTTTTTCTTCAAAATTTTCCTTGGGTCCAGCTGGAAGGAGTAATTTTTTTTTACCTGTTGCCTTTTCCACACAACTCCTTGCAAAAAGGGAGCCTCCATCCCCTTTGTAGCTTTAAATCCTGGAACAAGCCACATTTCACTGCCTTTTCACTTAGACATAGACATGAACACTACACAGCAAAGAAAGTAACTGCTCACTCAAATAGCTATTTAAAAATACTTGAGCACAGCAGTAAATTCCTCTCAGTGTTTATTACTGGGACATCAGACAGTTTGCAAATGACATTTTTAATTGCCAAATGTGGCAAGTTTAGACTATGAAGGACCAACATACAGCACATTGCTTCAGATGGATTTAGAGAAATATAGCTGGGTAGAGATCACTGAAAAATCCACTGTATTTGGAATAAATAATAGTTTAGGTGGGATTTTTGCTTGTCTTGAGTTTTTTTTCAGATTATCTAATAGAACAATTGAGCTGCCTTCTGTTACCTTCTATTACATCAACAAAAACTATCAGAGAAGGAAAAGCGCCAAACAAATTCCTTCTTTTGCACCATGGAAATGAAAAAAAAAAGTAATCAACTGTTATTTGTGTTTGTACATGTTTGGACATGGAAATATTTTTCTTAATAAAAACAAAAGACATTACAATTTTGAGGAAAACAGAAACCTGAGGCAGCATTTTTCCCTTCTAAATACAGCTAAAGATGCTTCTCAAGGACAATGGCTGACTTTCTAACTTGGGCAACTGCTGGACACCAACAAATCCAAACCATATTTCTCACTGTGATGGTCAGCAAACAGGATATTCAAAATAAATAACCCAAACCCCAAAGTTTACGCCTCTCTGTCCCTGCCTGGCTTCCTCAAGCACTGGAGAGAGGTCTCTGGAGCAGGATCAGCTCCTGTTAAACACAAGGAATGTGAGCAGGTAGGTGTGCTGCACTGCCAGCCACAGGGCCTGTTGTATAATATCTCTGACATGAGATTCCCCTCACAAAAGGAAAAAGGATTTATTTTCCTCACTTGCCCAGACAAAACGATTATGGCTGCACCTGAGCACTGCAGAGTGAAACCAAAGCAACTAAGGGAAAAGCCTAATGGCACACTGGGCAGGAGCTGCATAGTTTCACACAAACGAAAGACATCAAAGAAATCCCTATTGCTGGCACTCGGGATTTCCACCTAAAATCAGGAATGCTTTCAAATCCCATCTCTCCAGTGGGGAACACCATCAGAACACCAGCACTGTTGCTGCAGCCCCCTACACTGGGTGCAAAACCAGCAGCAACCCAGAGGTGTTGGCACATGCAGAAGAGCCTGAGGGACCCCAGCATTCACCTGAGAGAAAAGCAACTCAACACTCCTCCCTGCCTACTGGAAAACTCACTTTGGTGCTTTCCAAAGATTATAGTCTTGATGCTTTTTGCATTCCTGGAATCAACATGACACATCACCGGTGGGGAGGGCTGGGGCAGGGAAAATGCTGATAACAGACACTATTGTAATGGCTATGCTTTTAAGACCTCCTGGGGATGAGGTGAGATGCCACAGTGGGTAAAATATACCTTTCCTTGGGGAACAATTATGTGAGGCTTAAAGAAAATCAGGTGAAGTACTGAAGGAAGCCCCTGATGGTGTGTACAAGGGCAGCACTGAAACAGAGAACAAATCAGGATACAGTGAGGCAAGGTTATCTTGGCTTGGTACAGTAATATGTGCAGACTTCTCCAGAGCACATCTACTTACAGCAAATGATATTTTCAACAATTCCAGTGATAAGAATGCATGTTTTTAATGCTCGGGAATTACCCCCCTCAGACT
The DNA here is from genome assembly GCA_013389985.1 of Dryoscopus gambensis. Lineage (NCBI taxonomy): Eukaryota > Metazoa > Chordata > Aves > Passeriformes > Malaconotidae > Dryoscopus > Dryoscopus gambensis. The sequence goes on from WEIT01001484.1 coordinate 238,581, forward strand.
GAATGCTTCCAGGAGCCTATCTTGTTTTTTTCCAAAGCAATGTGACACTAAACATTCAGACTTTCTTCTGCTATACTGTCTTTTTTGGATTGTTTTCTTTGTTTTCAGGGCACCACAAGCACATCCAAAGTGCAGACACTGCAATAGCAGACAGGGGATTCAAGCACATCTCCAGTGAGGCCGTGCTCTCCCTCAGGCTGGCACGGCAGCAGGGAGGTGAGCGCTGCTCCGATACAGCAGAAATAACAGGACCACAAACGTGGTTATTCATCTTCTCCACAGCTCACTCCATCAGCAGAATTACACACAGCAGGAATCCACGCCCAGGCCTCTGGTAGGACCTAATGAACTTGAGAAATTCTTACAGGAAGAATTAGTTTGGTCCTGTGTCAACGGCTCCTTCCCTCTGAAAAGGCCGCTGTGGCATTGGTTGCTTAGCTAGGAAGACTTTTCCTTATAGGCAGCCTCTATCTCCACTCAATTCCACCCCATTACCCTTGTTACAACCCTGGGCACCACACTGCATAACCGGTGTCTTCCCTTGATAGTTACACCCTTTATGTGTTTGGGAACTGCTGTGGACCCCTACAGACACTGCTCAGCCCCAGACGCCTTTCCACACCAGCGTTTGGCTCTTCCCCTCCCCCAGCAGTGGGATGACACAGCCCAAACTCCCATTCAGAGGCGGCCTGGGCAGCACCGGGGGCGGGATGGCCCCAGCCCACAGAAGCCCTTGAAGCCTTTAGCTTAAGCACACACAGGTTGAATCCAGACTTTGATAGAAAACAGGAACATACCATTCAAACATCACACTCCCTCTCTCCCCTGGCTTCTTGGCCCATTTACAGTGCTCTTCCCAGGCATTAATAGGGAAGGAAAGCTCTCTGTCTATGTTTATTACGCAATTCTGTTCTATACAAGCATATTTAACTTGTTTATGCTGAACTCTGCTGCCTTAGCAAAGAACCATTGAGCAGAGTTTTAGGGGATTACGTTCAGTATTTTCTCTTAATTAGGCTGCACTGGCTCCTAAGATGCTCTGCGCCGCTTTTATCTGCATCCTCCCACAAACTGGAACTGTGTATCTCATTATTGTAAAAATGTTTTTACTCTTCTCTGAGATAAACCTAAAGAGATTAGACTGGTCAGCTTCTCTCAGGTTCTTGCAGATTATTACGCATGACCTCACTGCCCTCATGTACATGTCCCTTATCTCCCTCTAACACTTCCTGGTTTTGAATGCTTCTGATTATGTGATAGAGCCTGAAAAATGGCCAGGGGCTCCCTCTGTGATTTGCTCTTTCTGAAAATGCTCTCATTTGCTCATTCTTGCCTTCACCTGTTCCTTTTTCAATAGACCATTTGGGACAATAATCTGAAAGCATTTATTGCAATTGGGCTGGTTTTCTGGAATAATTTGGTCTGCCAGTTATTGAGATTCATCACAGCGCTGGATTTCAGAAGCCTGGAGGCAAAGTAATGTCCAAGCTTTCCTAGAAGTCATAAGAAATCCAAGGACTAACCTCTACTGCCTGACCTAGCTCTCCTTAGGCTGCACTACATTTCTCTGCAGAGATGATGACTATTTAATATTAACATCAAGAAAATGTGAGGCTATAAGTCACCTCAGAATCTTTAATCATACTTTCAGACCAAGCAGTGGGAATCTAAGTGTCAATCGGACTTCACCCTGCAGACACCTTTAAGCCCAAAACACTGTCATCCTGCCTGGGCTCCCACATCAGGCAGGTCAGCTGGCTGATGGGTATTTCATTCATGTTAAATCTTTATTTAAAACATTCAGCCTTGCATATGTAGGGCACAGAAGTTCCTGCAGGAGAAGTAGGTCGGTGAGCTGGCCCTCAGGTCATTGGGAGGTAATTTCTGAGATCAGACATCCTAATGCAAGGCAGGGAAATTATGGCTATTTCAGGATAACACAAGCCACTGGCAGAGCCTGCCAAGATCAGCTGGGGGAGTTCCCAGCCTCTGGCACAGTGTGGTGGAGCTGTCAGGTATCGATTCATAACATCAGGCAAGGGCTGGGAGAGCTCAGTTTCCAATTCAGCCCAGGATCCCTGGGTACCAAGGGTCTTCCTGAATTATTTATTTGGTTCAACAGGTGATCTTTGGTCTTTAGATTATCTTATTCCACTCAGCCACCTCTCTAATGTATTTTTTTTCTTTTTCATCTTCTGCCCAACTTTCCCTATGAAAATTAATTTTCTCTCTGCTTCCTTTGCTCAGCCATGTGCTGAATCCCAGATGACTGTCTTTTCTTAGAAGAATATATAATAGGTGTCCATTTTCCCAGTGGCAACATCTCATAAATGCACAGCTTAGAATCACAAGTACTAGAGATAAAACATTCTTGAATAATGTCAATATAACTTTCCAACTAGTTCAATAGCAGTATTAGTTTTAGTATGACAATGCCTTATTTTCAAACAGTTATTTATAGGGCTTTCATCAAGTTACCTGGGATTTTTTTTTTTTTTACTGTGCATAGCTCCTTTCTCCTTAATATTCAGCGTAAAATATCTCTAAAATCAGAGCTGAAAAACCTCCTGGCTAATTTGATGTTTCAAGTGTCAGTACAGTTTCCAGAAAGTACGAGAATTACTGAGGTCAAACGAATCATTTCAACTTAACACCTCAATGTTCATTCAGAATGAGTTTTGAGATACCCTTTGGGGACAAGATGTTCCAGCCTCTTTCAATAAATGTAGCTTTGAATTTGGGTGACCACTCACGATTACCTGAGCTCCTGTTTGAACAGTTTAAGTGACCATCACCACACCGCTGGATTCTGTTCATTATTCTGCTCCTTGTTGTGGTTCACACTCCCTTTCCCATCTGTCTGTGAACAGGAGTACACCCACCATCAGCAATACATCCCCAGGAGAACAGAGCTTACAGCTGAAGGCTGGTGGGTCCATAAACTCTCTCTAGATACTCACATACAGCACATCATTAATACATTCCAAGTGTTGTCACTTCAGAGGCTGAAGGAAGCAGTTCCAAAACTGGCACAAGGGCTAAAACTTTGATCTTGATTCTCACTGTGGGAACTGAAGGAGCCAGTAATTACCAACTCAAGTGAGGCATCATTTGTTTTGTAACTGCTAACTTATCATCCTGAGTGGACTCCTGCCTGTGCAGCCATCCAGGAGACACCCACCGAAAGCACCGCTCACTGGTCCGGCTCCAGAACGGCCGTCAGAAACGCGCTCCGTCAGCGTTTCCTTATCAAATCCATCAGCATGCCAGCCAGTTCAGCCCTCAGAGAGGAAGAGGAGTGGGAAAGGCATTTATGAGCTTGACAGGATTTTAGAGTAAAAGAAAAGGGAAGAGAGGACGGTTTGGGAGAGACACACCAGAGGACAACTGACTGCTGCAGGTCCAGGACAATTATATGGGGGTCAGCCACCACCGAGGCATCTGTCTGAGCTGCAGCGCTGCACTAATGGAAGGCACTTGCTTTCCAAGCATCACTATGACATATTTAAACACAGAAGAAAATGGCTGAGCTGTATTTGGATGCCTCTGTGAGGACTTTTAAGTTTCCTGCTGACTTTCTATGAAAAATGAATTCAGATGTATTAAACACTTACTACATTTGCGAAGTTGCCAATAAACGAGAGCTGTGTTTGGGTGTGCAAATTTTTCTGCCAGGTGTATCTCCCTGCCAAAATACCATAGGTTTAGTAATGCAAAAATACAAGGAAATGCAGCAGCTCTTATTAAAATTAAGATATGTGGCCAGTAAAGGCAGCACTGTACTTCTTAAATCAGAATTAAACAGCTCAAAAAGATGGTTTTGGCCACAGACACGGACAAACCCTTTAAAGCAGTAATCTACACTTGAGAACACATCTTTAACAAGCAATAAACTTACATAAAAAGGCTCATGCATTTATGCAAGAAACTGTGTTACAGAGATTAAGCCACCTCTGCAGGAGAAGGAGCGTGCCATCAAATTTATTTCCAAAATCAGTTTCATGCTAAGCTACAGTCTCATTCACCTAAAAATAATGAAAGAGGAAAAAATAATGAAAGAGGAAAAAACACCCAAAATTATTATTAAAATGAACAGAACAGAACACTTACCAGATGTTCAGGCTCTCCACCTACCCTTTATCCTTCTTGACATCTGACACTTCTTTTCATTTTAAAAATGCATTAATAAGATCATGAATCACAACAATAAAACAGGTGGCATTAAAACCCTCTAATTTAGGCTTCTAGTTAAGGCATGTTATAGGCACTCACCTCCTTCCATTGACTATGTAAGGATGTCAACCTCCCAGCTTTAAAGATTAATGGGAACATCTCTACAGCGTCTTTCTTTCCCAATTTTTCTTTAACCTCCAACTTATCCTGCTCTAGAAGCTAAACCATTCCCATTCATCCTTTCTTTGTCATGCTTAGTGCTCCAGTCTCTACTTTAGCCAGTCCTACACATTCCTGCTGAGAGCGACGAGTTCAGTGAGGTTATTGCTTCTACCAGGGTTGGAAGGTGTACAGCGAAATTCACATGAGTGGCATAATACTCAGCTACCTGCCCTTTCTCCACCTCATCCTTACCTGAGCAACACACAAAGCAAAGTCAGGAGCTGCTGAACTGCCCCACTCTGGGTGATTACTCACTCGCATAAACAATACTGCTGCCTGCCCTTTCCAGCCCCTGCTTGGTGCATTCCTTCAGCCAGCCCTATGCCAGTGGTAAATTGGGTGCTTTGTTTACCTACATGTGACATTCCTGGATGCATCCTGAAAAAGTAGGGAACACCGTGCCAGGAAACCGATGAGGGTCACCAACTGCCCATATTTAGCTTTATGGCAAATGAAGGAAGAAGGGGAGCAGAAAGAGGAATCAACAGCTGAAGAACCACACATGGAGTGGGGGAAAGGACCATGTACTTGTGGTACTTCAATGCAAGGACAAGACCAGCTAAGCCATCAGTGAAAACAACACTGAAATAAAGAACTATTAACACTTCTTCAGGAAGAATTGCAAGATCACAACAGCCTTTGCCAAGTGAGAAGCAGGCAAAGACGGGACACAGGAAGAGGACATCATGAAAAGAACAAAACCAGGGGTCATGAATTGTCAGACTAATATCAGCAGGGATACCACCTCAAATTGGCATGTGGAAGAAGGTAAGGCTGGGCTAGAGAGAGAAGTTTTTTCCATGCATTGAAGCAGTGTGGGACATTGCCCAAGGAGCACAGGGACGAGGGGACCAAGCGGGTGGCTGAGGCTGCCGTGGGAGGCAGCACAACCCCACAGCGCTTCCAGAGCAACTACAGAGGCTCACCCTGGAGAGACACAGAGGCAAGGACGAGCTCAGCGGGCTGATGCAGCCGCGGAGAGGCAGAGCTCGTGGGGCTGCATAGGAGCACTGTCATTCCTGCGAGACGCGGAGGCACATAAAATATTCCTTCAGACAACCTGCCAGCCCCGGCAGCGCTCCCGAGCCCCGGGCGCTGAGATGCTGCTCTGTGCCTTACAGGGGTCCTGCACAGGCACCGGGGCATTCTTCTTTTCAAGGGAAGGTTTGAGTTCACACTCCTTCGACTCTTAACACACTTTACACAGCCACAAGGGAGAGCCCAAAGCAACAGAATCACAAGCCGGGTGAGGTGAAATCGAACTGCTGCATGCAAGATACCACCTCTGAGGCAGGAGAGGGGAAATGTGTGCAACCATTTCTTGCTTCTGCCAAGCATCAGCCAGATTTGCAGAGCTGGAGCCTCCTCTCATTTTTATTGCGTTTTTTTTTTTTTTTTGCAATTCTGTTAGCGAATCACTCCTGACTTCCAATGGTGTAAGGTATTGCAGAATCAGATCTGAAACATGCTAATGTCACGAGAATAATGATTACAAATCTTGGAGGCACTTTGTATGCTACACAGGCGCATCTCAGATTACAGCCACCCTGAATCTGAATTTGTTTTCTGATTTTGATGCCTTTACTTGTGCTTTCTGGTATATATATTCCACTGTATTTTTTTACTGCAATATTTCAGTAACTCCTTTTAACAAATTACAGTCTTTTTTTTTTTTTAATTTGTGGAAGACTTCTATTTTAATTAAAGTTCTTAAAACTTGCTGCCAAGGACTTTGAAATTCAAGGATTTGATTTAAGCTACCAGAAAAAGGCATTCATGATCACACTGGGATCCTAGTTTCTTCTTTTCAACACCAAAGCGCAATTACATCTCTGTAATAGTTATGCTGAATATTAAAGGGAGCGATTATTACGGGACATTTTAACTATCTGAACATTAAAAACCTAAAAGCACTAATCATAATTCTTTTGCCATATTAAAACATCATGAGTAAAGCAGGAGCTGCACTAAAGCAATTGTCATTAATCAGTATTTAAAATAAGCCTGTTGCCAAATTATATCTTAGGCTTAATTTCCTTGAGCAGTATCATCCCACAGAGAGAAGTCTGGTGTATAACCTGTCATATTACTGTTCTTCACGAGACCAGGCCACCACTGGCAATGGCTCACCTGTATTAGCTGGCCCCCATGACACTGCCAGAACCTTACAGAGGTGCAAATGTCACATTCAATACCCACCTGCCCTCCAATGCAGCCCACGGCTGCTCAGTAATAGAGGAAAAATTGAATGAGTTATTTTGCCCTAACTCTGCAGGCTGAAAATCTGAATTTGATGCCAGCAGCAGAGCTGGATCCCAGGGAGGGCACAGAGGGCTGACAGAGCCAGCGAGAGTTCTGGGAGGCAAGGCTGAGAGGGGAACAACTGTATTTTAGAGGCTGCTGATTTGGGGCAGCTGAAGGAAGGGAGAATCCATTCTTCAGGCACCAGGGAATGCCAGTTCTGGCTCCTTGCAGGGACTCTCCTGCCTGACCCTCATGCAACACCGTCTTGGCCCCCCATGCCCAAGCAGTTGGTCCCTGCTCCCACAGGCACTGGGAAAGCCCCACGGGCTGGAGAAGAACCCCCTCACCTCTGTCTGCAGCTTGCCCATCAGTCTCACATTCCCACTGCTCTCCATACTCCATACCAATGAATAACCTGGCGAGAAAACACTAGTAAAACATAATTAATCTAACCATTCTAATAAGAAAAGCTTCTCTGAGACTTAGAGGGTGCAGTGTTGTAAGGCAGAGCATATGGTCTTGACACAGGTCTGTGCCAGGCCGGGCACAACTTCCTGAAGTTATGAGCTAAGTGCCAGTAGAAAAATTTCCCACCTGCTGGCGATGATGAACTTCTTCCCTCCTTCCCTGCTCCTTCTAGCTGGAAACATTCCCTGCAGAGGTACTTCCATCTGCAAAGGCAAAAGCCATGCATTCCTGCCTGCTGGAGAACACTCCAGAGTGGGAGTATCATCAGCAGGCACAAAGTGCCATCCAAAACTGCCGTCCCAGGCTGAGCAGACGGGCAAGAGCACGTGCCCTACTCACCACCCAGATGTAGTGCTCCTGCCAGACACGTCACTGGTGATTTGTGTTTGTGAGGTGTTAAAAGCCTCACGTTCAAACAAGGAACAAAAAAGCTGGTCTCTAATGCAAAGATGTTACCTCCTGTTTTATATATACTGCACCAAGGAATAACTGTATCGAGAGCAGGAGTTAGCTGTCTCTTTGCTATGCCTTTCATAAGTTTGCTCCTTCCACTTATCCTCCTTTTTATGGGGCACAGGAGAGCTATCCCTCAGCTTGCCTGCTCTTCTTTCTCCCTCCCTTGTCCATAGCTAATTTTATCTCCCCCATGGCTTCAACTTTCATTTTCAACCAGCACTTAGGCTGTCATAGCTGAAACGTTCCTCTCCAGTCAACACATTATTTTAGCTCATCTCTCCCTCACTTCAGTTGTCCCCACTTCGCTCCATCAACGACACCACTGAGGAGCACTCACGTCTGAACTTCTGTTATACCTTTCTTTATGCCACCCTCCCGGAATACTTAACTGGAATTAATATGAAATATCATTCCCTTCCCCAGCTCTCAGTACTTTCTCGAGATCCACTCCTGCTGCAAGCCTCAGCTCTCCCTCGCAAAACCAGCCAGACGCAACACTTCGGCTGCACGACTCTAGGTAATACTGGCTGTTACTTATTGCATCTTTTCTATCAAAAAATAACCTGGCAAAAATAGCATCACCATCCCATTGTGTCTACTGTTGACCTGCACGACCAAACAACCTCTGCACTACCACCCTTTTCATTGCTCTTTGATCCTCTCCCATTGTTTTGTGCTTTATTACGGTTTTTTACATTTGCTTCAATACTGATAGGCTTTCCCACTTTTGGGAAAGAAATCTTCTGTGTGCATACAGCAACTACATCAGTGAAGACATTACCATAAAAGTGATAAGAAATAGTGCTAAGAGCTAGTTCTACTTTAATCCATTTATCCCACTGTGCCTTCCAGTAGTCAAAATGAAGATATGTCCATGGGACCCGGCAAAGAATCAAATTTACATACCACAATAAGACGTGAAATAGTTACAACTGCAATTGCTTAAGGATAATTCAGCCTATTATCCCCTTCTGTGTTATGGTGAAGTGTCTGGGCTGTGGTTAAGAGCTGATGCACATTAATAAAAAGTGGATTTTATGTGACTAACAGAAGAATGCCTCACTAATTTTGAAGAGTCACGAAGAATAAAAGGACTTTCAAATTAAAAAAAAAGAAGGCAGTTGTCCAGGGAATTTGGATATTTGTACTGGGACCAAAACAATGCTACTTTTAATAAAGCTGCCATCATTGCAGATCATATAAACGGCCCCTTTTTAGCCCAAAGCACCAGACAAACAATGAGCCCAACCTGGCAGTCATTACTTAGGCTTCACGCTCATTAGTTTTTTATCTAAACCATTCTGAGCTGATCAGATTTTCTCATGTGCTGTTTGGGTAAGGATCTGAATGCATTTCATCCGGGTATATCCATTAGCTTTGCAAAACAGTTTAATATCTCTCTAATAGTCAATATAAACAATACTGCAATACACAGGTTCTCTCTTCTAAAGGAGAGAACATTCCTCTGAAAATGGCTTTTACCAGCTGATTAAAGAAGAAATAAGTCCTACAAAACATCTTTAAAGTGAGGAATAAAAGAAATGTAACTCTTAGGCTGCATATCGATGATTTAGAAAGCACTTTCATAATCATGGTCTCTCCTAGTTCAAAGTTGTTATCCAATCAGAAGCACTCACTTCAGGAATGTCACAGGTATTTAGCAGTGAAGCCCAGCCTGGGTGTAGCTAAAATGTAAAGTATGAATGTCTTTATTGAAACCCATCACTCTACCAAATGACTGGGCTGGCTAACGACAGTCTGAGGTAGAAGACCAGAGGTGAAACGAATATGCAGACAGGACCAGAGTTCCAGCTGCAGGTGATCTGTCATCTAAGTGTATTTGGGACACACAGACAGGTGAGACACCTCCACTGACAGTGTCCATTTTGTTCTACTCTGACACCACATATTCCCAAACGAGTCCATCAAGCCTGACCTTTCAACATTGTTCAGCTTGGGGATTAAGTGGGAAAAAAATGACAGTGGTATTTTCCAACAGGAAAAAAGCTCTTTTTCCTAGATTTGCACTATTGATAACTGAAGACCTCTTTGAAAACTGTTCATGTGGATCTGTTTTCATTATCTTTGAACTCACAGCTACCATCCCCAAAGGTGAATGACTCCAGCAAACAAACAGGACAAACTAACAGCTGAAAGTTATTAAACTTTTCTACACTCTCTCTTATAAAGCTATATATATTTATATTTGCTTGCTGTATTCAGTAATTGCATCCAGGCCACTAACTTGCGCAGTTAATTTTTCCACAGTACCTCTGAGAAAATTTTTCTCATCATTAATTTTCTCAATGACCTGCTGGTCAGCATCATACATTCCTATTTGTTTTTCATGTGAACAAATATTCACAGATAACATTTAATTACAAGGTGAAAAACATCAATCACTCGTTAAACATCTCTGCATTTCCCATGTGGCACCTGCAGTTGAATACTCCAGCTTGTGTTTCAGGGTGAAGAGTGCCAAGACTGAACACAGTATCAATGAATCCATGACCAATCCCTGACCAAAGGGCAGTACCAGAGAAGGAGGAGGGCACCTTCAGCCTCTGCAAAGCTGTGAAACCAACCCAAAGTGCTCTATTGATTCCTGCACATTTCAACAGGATTTAAGTCACCTCAGTATCTTATACGTGTATTTCCTTCCAAAAGATCACTGGAAGTTCTTACTGAATTTTTGACATAAATGAGTGTTTAGGTCAATCAAAACAAGTACAGTTTATGTTCAACTTAGCTCATCATTTCATTTTTTCTCCAGTATCTTCACTGTGTGTATTAATGTACATACTAATACACATACATTTTAAGTCAAAATTTATACTAAAGTACTTCTTTAGCTGTTCTACTGAAAAATCTAAACTCTTCCTAGAAAATTACAATTCACACAGCAGGAAGCAAATACAAACGTTTGCGTTTCCCGCTGAGAAGCAGCACAGTGCAACTCTGTAAGGCTTCAAATAAAGATGATATGTAGCTACTTCAAGTTTCTTCTTACAGACATATAAATCAGAAGGGACTTACCTGATGTCATGTAGATTCACCAGAGTGCGAGGTAAAGGAGACTCAGTGAATTAAATTATTGAAGAAGTTTATCAAAACCAGGCTGATATTGTCACGGGACCAGAAAGTAACACTGGGATGGTTCCACTGTGATAATACAGTTGAGCAACACACCACAGACCTCCAGAGGGGGATTTTAATATGAAAACAGTGTTATTGGACCACTATTTTTTTAAAAGACTTCTCATTTATTGCAGAATAAATGTTGCTAATAAAAATACTAGAATCAGATAGTCCCAAAAGCAGTCACTGACAGTTTCGTTCAGCCACTGAAACAAGGTGATGCTATTTCAGATTTTTTTTCTTCCTAGGGAAGAGGAATGAAAGAGCTGGTTATAAAAATAAATTTAAAGCATGTGATTATATGACAATTCAAATTAAAGTATTCACCAGCATTCACAGAACCCTTAGAAAAGACAGGTTGGCATTTTCAGTCACAGCTCTTGGCTTCAGAAGGGCAACCTGTGCACTGTGAGGGACCCAGCTGGGAATTCACAGATCATGAGGCTGAAAGATCTGCCAGGGGAAGGAGACTGGAGGTGCTCAGTCAGAGAAGCTGGCGCTTGCAGGCATGCTCATCTCAGTAAGGAATAAGAACTCGAAGGCAGCGTGCCCAGCGCTCTCTTGCCGAGGGGATCAGAACGAGTCCTGCGGGGATGACGGAGGGGAGGTGAAGAAAGCACCAAAGGGAAGCCCAGCCTTGGGGTTGGGAATGGCAGAGGAGGAAAGCAGCGGAGGCAGCGAGGGGCAGCTGCCACAGCCGGGACAAGGGAGCTGTTCTGAAGTTTTTAAACAAAGTGATGAAAGATGACAAATGCTACATGAAGAGATAATCTGCACAGGAGAAGAGTTGCTACACACTGAGGCTGGAGGAGCTGGAGGGCAGACCAAAGGCAGTAGGTAACTCCAAATTACATTAAAATATGCTTCAATTCTCGTTGATGTCAGTGAGGATAACCAAACAGAAAGTATCAAGGCTGAGATGAACACAAAGCTCAAGGAAAAAAAAAAAGTCCAAAAATTAGGTAACTTCCATTCAAACTAGTGAATGAACTGGCACACAAAACTTCATGTGGGGTAGCAAGTTTAATAAATCTAACAAGACACAAACAATATCATACATAACATATCAGGAAAAATAAATGTCACATCTATATCTTTAATGAGGAAAAAAAGTTATCAGAGCAACTAAAAGCCCTTTCTTCTACACTTAACAGCAGCAAAGCCTCAGAACAATTATTAAGGAAAGAATAATCCAAGACAGTGAAGTTAAAAGTATTTTGGGGAGGAATACCACATGGATTTAATACAGGTAAGGCACACTGATCTGACATCTTTCTCAGAGAAAAAAAAAACAACTTTCATTTCCAGAGAAAGGAAATGAAATTGATCTTGGCAGTCTGATTTTGGGAAAGCTTTAACATTGTGTCACCTGGGAAGTTATTAGTTAAATTGAAGAAGATGGGGGATTAGTACAAAAATTTTAAATTGGCCTGAAACTGCTACAGGTAGGACAGCAACAGCAGCGTGAAATGGAGAACGTCAGGCTGGAGGGAAGTTATTAGCATCACTGCTGAGGGACTGCTCTGACAGCCAGCCTTGGATAATATTTCACCAATTATACTGGCACACAAATAGCTACGGCTCTGTTAAAATTTTACTGAAGAGAGAAGCTAAATGACATTTTTATACAAGAGGAGTGGGACAGTGTGGAGGAAGATCCACACAGAGCTGGACTGGAGTGTGGGAGAGAGGCTGCAGTTCAGAACAGAGCATGGATCACGTATCTGGAGACTGAAAACACCCAAAAATCAGCCTTGGGAAACTACAGGGGGGAATCACAAGATGAAACATTATGTGATGTGGCTGTGAAATAAACCAGACAAAAATGCAATTCAGGAAGGTTTTAGCTTAGAATTTCCCTCGAAGGTGGAATGCAATTGCCAGTGTTTTACAAAGCCCTGCTAAGACCCTCTCTGGTATGGTGTGTACAAATGACACTTAATTTCCCAAATTCAAACAAAAAGAAATGCAGAAGAAAAACAACAGGGCAATTTCGGGAATGAAGCTCACATTTTGCAAGGAGCGGCTAAAAGGTTTCAATATGTCTAGAGACAGGAAGCTGCAAGGGATGTCTCTCTTATCATTAGAGAATAGAGATGGTTTTTTCCCATAAAGAAAATACCAGACAGCAGAGCTTTTAGCACTAATGGAAACTTCAGCAAAGATGAGACAGAAGAAAACACCCATCCACTCAGCCTGGGAATGATTTTCAAGAGGAGAGGATGGGCCAGGCTTTCAGGAGTAATGCAGATCATTTGCCCAATGCCCAGGCAAAACTTAATAATGTTTTCAACTGGATAATACAGTTGCCTGCAGTTTCTGTGACTGTAGTAAGTCCTGTGAAGATGCCACGAGTGTTTCATGTGTGAACTGGAATAGGCAGTGTGACAGCTCCCCTCTCCCTCGGCTGATCACACATTAATTTTCCTTGCAAACCTTCAATTACACAAGTGAACCAATAGACAATTATCCTAATGAAACCTCAAATTAAATGCAAATTAAATTCAAGACCACTGAAAAAGTGATCTTTGATTGCAAGTAGGTAACTAATTGGGTTTTGTCTTTAGCAGCTCTTAATGGGTTTTCAGTAGTTCTGGGGTATCAAAGGAAAGATAAATTGGCTTAAGCAATGACTAATGTAAACCTACTAAGATAAACACTCATTTTTTACAGTTTGTTGCAAAATATAATTCAAAAAATGCCCACATTGAACCAACATATTTGTTCTTAGTAGCTGCCTTTAGATGAAAAATGCTGCTTTTTTTTCCAATCAGTGCTGTTTGCAACAGCTTCAATTTTGGAACCAAGCAAGGCTGGCGTGGAATCATCACAGAAGTGGCCCACTTTCGTTTCCATACAAGCCATTAGGAGTTCTAATCAATTGAATTTAATGGAAATAGGAAAAGGCCCATTATTTAACAGAAGAATTTACCTCCCAGCAAATTAGGAAGGATGGGTTAAGTTCCATGATTTAGTTACCCTTATACACATTAAACAAAATAACAAAACCAGTAACAGTTTTACGCAGTAAAACTGAAAAGTGGAAGTCTTCCCTAAACAAAATCTATTTACACACTGCAAGTTACACAATATAAGTAAAAAGTACTGAAAATAAATGAGTCTTTTCCCCCCAAAGCATAATGGAGGGACAGAACTCTAACAGAAGGAATTTAAACTGAGGAAACAGAAAGCACAGACCTTTGACAATAAAACAATTTTACTTTAAATAGAATTACATTTTCTCAGGTTATACTGGCCTCACCTGGCTCTGCTGTAATCAGTTTCTGAGAAGAGTATTTCCTTCCTTTGGATGCTTGTAATACAATCCTGAGAGCATATCATATTTGTGTGACTCTGAGACATGCTCCAAACATTTGGTTTTTTTCCCATTTGCAACAAAAAACCCGTTTTTAAAAAACAAATGTTCCTCATTTCACCATTTAAATGATGCTCCAACAGTGTTGCAAGTACTATTGGACACATTTCAGGGAAGCATGTGGAGACTGATTGTTTCTTTCATTATTAACTCCATTGATAAACATTAGTTGGAGCCAAAAAAATTATCTTTTGGTTGTTTGAATCAAATGTCATCTGTTGCCCATTCAGCAGATTGTATCACAATCCAGCAGAAACATGAAAATTCCTGGTACATGAAATGACTGACTATTCTATAGGGAGCCCACTTTTTAGGGCTTTACAGCTAACTTGGATCCAAGGTCCCACCTTCACTGAATAGACCAAAAAGGGGGAAACCTTGTTTAAATTAATACTGCATTATAAAAAAAGCTGAGCCAATTCCAGGTGTCTTAAAAGTTAATTGGAATTTGCCTTTATTTAATTAAATGATGAGAGTTGGGCCAGACACATTTGGTTAGAACAGCACAGTAGTTAGAAGAACACTGGGTGGAAAACAGGACATAAAACTGGTGTTTGCATCTGCTGCCACACCAAATGCCAGGGATTTATGGGAATGCTCCAGGAGTGAGGAGCTGCCATGAAGTGCCAGCATATCCACCAGGCATGTGGAACAGCTGGAGCACACGTCCCATCTCCCACCAAGGGCTGATCATGGGTTCAGGCACACATAATTCGCTGGGCGGTACAAGGGGAGGTGGAAAATGAGCCATGCAGAGCCTGGATCCAAACCCAACCTTCTCACAGTCGAGTTTCAAGCACAGCCTTTTGGTACAGGATGCTGTGGGAAGAACTGCTGCCTGATGCTGCTCTGCATGAAGATGAAGTAACTCTCTTAACATCACTAGCAACTGAAAGAAAAGTGTCCCATCCTCAGTTTTAAACCAATGCCTGCCAGGCACTGATTATTCTTTGGATTTAATCACAAATTAATTTTCACTCAGGTGTAGAGAAATCAGGTGCACAGAATCAGCTTCACTAGACTAAAAGAGATCTGCCTAAAATGAATATTTTACTCCAAAACAAATAAATATTTTACTGTTATCAGAAGGACTTCAGAAATCATCTGTGCTCCCTTCCCTTGCCAAGCTCTCAGGTACCCTGGTATGCTACATTATTATGACAGGGTGAAAACACGGAAATGAAGTTAAAAAAAATATTTATTCTAACTCTAGCTGGGATTAATTTCTGAGGTTAGCATGCAGATATGACCCAAATACAACTTGTACTTCGAATTTGCTATGTGATAAGTAACTAGGCTGAAATGTTGCTGTTTGCATACAACTCCTGTGAGGATTCTTATTATGCAAAAGCCAAGACGTGAGAACGCTGATGAAAATCTGCGAGTCATTTATCAAACACTGACCTGAAATGAATATTAAGAAAAACCTCTTTTATATGCAAATGTTTAATCCGACTGAGTTTAATCATGACTTTCCTTTCTCAGGCCCGATGAGTTGTGCATGTACTGTGCACTGTAAGATACAATCTTACACATCTCACTCTCAAAAAAGCGAGTTGTTTTGTCAATGGTTGCTTGGGGAACTCGCAGAATAGAAAATTAATCTTTTCTCACTGTTTTATTCACCTGTGAGACTCTCCATAAAGCCTGTTTTGTCTGCCCACCTGCTGATCACTGGAGTAGTATTTCCTTCGAATGGACCAAGTACTTCCATTCTCTCAACAAGACAAACTCAAAGCATAATTGATTTCTCCAATGGATTTTCTAATGAATATCTATTGTTACTCTAGTTGCTAAAGTACTCGCTGGTTTGTGTTCCAACAAATACAAGTCTGTTTATTTACTGTCCAACTTCACAACCAGCTACAAACTGGGGAAAAGCAACATAAAAAAACCCATCGGTTCCCATAGAATCTGAAATGCTGGCTACAAGCTGGCAGAAAGAAAAATGTATGTTCCACATGGCCACTTGAGAATACACAGAATTTAAATTAAAGCAAAAGCCTGGCTTTATTTTAAGGAAGTTTGAAAATCCGCACGTTGATAAAGAGCCGTATGTTGGACGTAGTGACCACTAAGCATTCCCGATCAAACCAAAACCAACTGAGGGGCCTCAGGAATGTCCAACCACTGCAGCTGCAGGACCTGGAAGCATGGACTGAGGAGCAAAGATCTTCTAATATTGAATGAAAAACATGGACTCCATGTATTAAATACAACACTGTATAACAGCATCAACAAACAGACACTAATTCTTTTCACCAGTTAAATATATATACAATAAGACATTACGAAAGTAGCATATGACTAGATCTTCATTCCTTTTCAAAGTCTTGCTTAGAAGAGACTGCGAAACCTTTTCCACCTTATTCTTCTTACTCAAGACTCTTCAGAACAAGAATGAAGTATCTTTATGCCTGGTAGTTAATTAGAAAGTTCATGAACCTTATAATGTCACTTAGAGAAGGAAAAACTCTCACTTTTACTTAGTGAAGTAATAATTTAAAATTCAAAGTAATAATTTAAATCTAACTTATAAGAGCATAAAGGACATTTAAACTTAACAGATATTGGAATTTGAATGCCAACTGACCAGCAAAGCTGACAGATATTATTTGTTTTGGCATTTCTAATGGCCAAAGTTCATGCTAACTAATATTTGTCCAATTCTCAAAGTACTACAGAATAGCATAGATAAAAATCTTTCTGACTACCCAAAAGACATCTACAGTTTTTATCTAATGTGATATATGACATTTTCTACATGATTTTATAGCAAATCATTTTAATGGGTTTTATTAATGATTCTAAGATATTATTTCAAAGAAAAGAGTTTAAAAAAAAAATAAATCGAGGAACAAATTTTTGTTTAAGAAACAATGAAGCCTGTTCAGTGACAACACTGTAAGTACATATGGAGTTTTGTAGGAAAAAACTTAAAGGTAAGGTTCAGAGCGGTTGGGTGTTAGGTTACACCTCGCATGGAGGAGAGGGGGGTTCCTGGAAGGACCCCACTGGTCTCGAACAGGACTGGGACTCAGGGAAGGCTCTTCCCTTCCATCCCACCCGAAGTCCCACGAATCACAACTGAAACCACAGCCAAGCTGAACTAACCAACAGAGGGCAGCTGACTCACAGCTAAAGGGAATCCTTGTTCCTGCCAAACCCACGGCAAAAGCCCTGTGCCATCAGTGAAATCCAAGCTGACCTCGAAACCTTTTACCTGAAAACTATAATGCCAGGACTGGGCAAAGCTTTGCTAGTGAAATTAGCACATATTTTCAAATAATAAAAATATTTGAGAAAGAGGGAGGCAAACCTACTGAAGTTCAAAGCAGATGAGTGCTCTGTCTCAAGCCAGGCACTCCTGCTATCACTTCAAAAGTTGAATTTTGCATAATATATTTATTCTTCAATAGTAACTCATATAGAGAAAAAAGGGTCTGTTTTTAAATTGCATGCTGGTGATAACTTTAATTAAGGAAGAAACACAGCAGCAACCTACCAACAACAACAAAAAAATCCCCCAACGACCAAACTAAAACAAAACACTAAAACTGGATGTTCTACTGTTTTGACAACAGCATGTGGTCCAGCACTAGGACCAAATTAATCCTCCATTAAAATCTACATAACAATTTTAAGCCTGCTTTTTAAATTATTAATGTGTAGCTAACATCTGTTCATTGTGAAATCACACGAGTCGCACTCCTTTTAAAATTAATCTGTAACTCCACAAACCACGTAGACTACATTTGCCATCAAACTGTAATTGATGCTGGATAAACTCTATTAAGTGCACTAATATTTAATTACCTTTGGCTCTGAGTTTGAACTCCAAAGTCAATCTGGCAGCACCATGGGCCACATCTATTAGTGAATCCAAGGGCTCACAAAATTCTCCCTTCATAAAAGGATGCAAGTTTCCTGGTTAAGTTACAATATGGGAAACAGCTGACTCAAAAATAATATAAATTATAGACGGATTAAAAGCTCTTCTAACTTTTAATTAAGCAATAAATCACAACAAACTGCACAGGAGTGCTGATTTATGCACTCCTCCAGTGAGAAGCAGTAAATAAAATCAGAATGGATGGAATATACATCTTACTGGAGAAGAAGAATCTATCCTTTGGCATTTCATTCATACATAAAAATCTGCTCACCTTTGGTTTTTCTAGTGGTGGCTATAGCCTGCAACACACTTATTTATAACTCAAAAATGTATCATGATTTATAGATAATGAAGAAGGATTAGCTGAATTTGTGCAAACTCTTATTTACAGCTCTTTTCCTGGTATCCCTGCTAAAACAAGGACTTCAGGAGGCAGGGATAGCCCCAGTCCGCTGTACAGGGGAGATGTCTTGAATTTTTCCTTTCTCTCCCCAGACCCACCTGAACACAACTAAAGAGTATTTTGACTTTGGTTAAACAGCCCTTGCAAACAGCCCTCCCCGACACAGGAGCTGTATTTGACAACCACTCAGAAAGCTGTAATTGGGCCTTGAAATTTGAAATCTCTGAGTGGTTTATATTCCAGCCAGCAATCTGGTAATGCTGATGATCTTGGTGCTGTCATTTAAGGAAGATGCAAAATTCATGTATTCAACACGCGGTTCAAGTGCACACATTTAGCTGACGGCAAGCCCGGCACAATCCTTCCAGTCACGCGAGGGGACATCAAGAGGAGGACAGAAGGTCATCTGCACCTTTACTCTGCTGTCTTGGAGGAAGAAACCAATTAAACAACATAAAAAGAAAATGAAGTCTATTCCTGAATCTATCAATCAGCTACACAGCACAAAACAAAGCAAACCCAACAAATGATTTGGTTATAATTTCTGAGCAATGGCCACAAGAAACGTCTGCAGCAGAAAAAATATTAACACTTGTTAAGTATTAATCAATGAGAACTGCTCTAGACAGAACAACACAGCAGTATTGAATACTTTAGAAGAGGCAAGACCAGGGTTATTTTAATGACCATCATGCAAGAGTCACCTGAGAGTTCCTGGGCTGCTCAGAAGCTCTGACAGATGAATTTACACAGCATACATCTTCATGTCCCTTCTCCCTCTTTGAGCAGCAACTTCATTTCCAATTATTCTCTCTTATTCATAAAGGAGAGTCAGAAAAGTAGAAATTTTCTGCTCTGAATGCTCAGGGTATGTTCACAGCATGCAGGTGAGTCAGACGATGTTTAACAAACTCCTGTTCCTCTTAGGAATAAAACCATCCACTGGAATGGGGTCAGCTTTAAACTGGGGACACACAGAATCTGCTACATATTTATGAGAAAATTCACTCCTTCTGAAGACACTGCTGGCAAAATGAAAGAAGTGACCAAAATCCTCATTAATAACCAAAAGCTTCACACTGGTTTCTGATGGCAATAGATGCTAAATCAGGCCAACACCAGCACCTCATTTACCAACTCAGCCCAACCTTTGTTCAGGCTGGAACCATGAATTCAGATTTACACAGCAGCTCCCTACACTGGACAGATCCGGGCTGCCTCTGCTCAACACGCTCCTGTCCAACATCTTGCCACATCTTGTTGCATTCCCACTTCAAAAAGTGTTCAGGTTGCTATGTGGCAGGTTCTTAGAACTATAAATTACTGTCACGAATTTCATGACTTGGCTTAGAATCTATTTCAAAAGAAATTTCCACATACATGCCTTGCGTTATAGCAAACAATGTTTTGCAATCAACAAAATCATAATTTTGAAATTAATTTTGTACAGAAAGGAGTTATAAAAGAGAGTTTAAAAAAAGGAAAACATGTCCAAATCATCATTTAACTTGCCAGAAGCAAGAGAAGGGGTACTTCTGTGTAATTGACTCTCTCTGAACACTAAATCACATGTGATAAAATGCAAGATGCCAAATAACTGTTTCTACCACATGAAAAGGTGAAGATGTACCAACACTTTGTGTTCTGAATATTCTTGGGTTTGTTCCATTAGAGCAGAAGCTAAGTCCTCATTTTAACTGTTATGCAGCATCTCCCCCCTTCTTTAAGAATTGCAAACCTAAAACTGAGAACAAATTACAAAACCCTGTAGAAAAGAAATAAAAAAGCTTCCTAAAAGGAGGAAGGAGAGGGGAAAAAAAAAAAAACAAACTAACCAAGATTAAATCTGCTGCCAAGGAACAACCAAGGCATCAATCCTTCTTGTTCTCCTGCTCCTAAGACAAAGACAAGCAAGAGTAAGTTCAGTCTCAGTGTTAGACGCTGTCACGCTGATTTATGGCACACACAGTTTGCAGGTCCTCCAACGTGACATATTGTCCACGAGAGATTCAGCACAAACCACACTCCGTTCCTTAAAAAAAAAAGTATTGCCTAAACCAATTGAACTTCAGTTCCTTAGGTGAAATGCTAATACTTTCTCCACTGGGCCACCCAACCTTCTACAGCTGATTTTCCATTTAATTCCATCTCCTCTGCCGAGAAATCAACAGGACAGAATGTTTTACACGTAATTCCTGTCTTTTCCTACACTTCGCAACAAGCTATCACATTAAACAATAAATATTCCTTTCAACAACAAACATAGGAACTCCATTTGAATCAGAAATAATTCAAATTACATTACATTCCTAGTACATTCCTAGTTCCAGAGATGCAAACATAAATTTCATTTAAACCCAAAGCTCCTGCTTTGGTATATATTTCATTTAAAACTTGGTAGTGGCTGTAATAGGCAGCAAAAATGTAGTTTAATCAATTAGCACAAGGCTTCTAATTTTTGTGGGTTTGAAACAATGCCAGGAAGGAGATCGAAGTTGTAACATATTTAACTTCACAAAGTGCAAACATTCTCTCACAATTATAGAAAGCAGCATTACACCATGCATCAAGTTGCTTTTTTATTAAAGAGAAGTTTAAAGAAGCTATGTACAAAAAAAAAAAGAAAGCCAAATGAAAAATACTTTTGAGGAAGTTGTTAAATGGCTCCATTCCTGGAGCTAAAGCTTTTTATGAGTGGCAATTGTGAAAATATGTTTATATGACTCTTTACTCAACAGAAAAGCTGCAGGAGGAATGAAAATCAAGTGTAGATAGCTATTGAAGCTGAATATAAAATTAATACATGCTGGGAATTAGAGTAGACACTACAGGGTTATTATCCTGGAGGAGAACATGGGAACTGGCTCGATTTCCCTTTGGAAGGGAGGCAACACCCACCCACGTGGGGGACTCACTTCAGGCAGGTGAGATACTGCTCAGGCTGCACAGATTTGGCTGCTGCTTCTGCTCATTTAACAAACTAAATTGCAGTTTAGTACCAAAACTTCCAGTCACAGCAAGGAAAGTGTAAAGGGAAACAGGAGGTTCTTGCTCTTTTTTGACACTGAAATTTCTCCCACATTAGTGCAGCAGGCAAAAAACTTGTCATTTTTATGATACTGTAAAACTGCACTAGAATCGGAGGACAGATGTGGTTTATGCTGTAATTCCTTCCTTTAAGGCAGAGTGGGAGGAAATCAGACCTTCTGAAGGTAAAACTGAGATTAAGGATAGGATTTTTGTTTTCCAGAAGTTAAGTTGCACTTGAAGCAAAGGAGTGCTGATAGACAGGGCAAGAGAAAAAATGTTAGACGGATGATTCCCTGCATGGCACAGGAAGGGATCTGACACAGCTGATGGACTGACACAGGACTGGGATCAGGAATGAACTACTGGCACCTGAAATCCATGAGAGGAAGAGATTATGAGTACCTCAAAAAGTTCAGTGACTTTTCTGAAAACTAGAAATCTTTACTATAAAAGAAGTGATTTGAGCAGGAGCTATTTATAGCTAGTACATTAATAATGATACTCGTGAAGACCAATTTCTAATGCTGGAAGGAGAAGGTTATAAATGCAACTCACCAGCCAGGGGCTGGATGGAAGCTAATTCAGTGACAGCAATGAAAGGTGCTGGGTTCAAACTTAACTTTTCACACAACAGCCTAAAAGTTTTGAAAATGCTGAAAATAACTGTTTTCTCTGAAGTGCAAGTAGGACTAAAGCAGCCACTTTCTATGAAAAAGTTCCAGAAACTCACACATCTTCACATCTGCTTCTGAGAGATCCAGTCTGTAAGTGCACCACCACCCTCCTTTTCCCTTTCCTTAAACTCTTGTATGCAATTTCAGGAGAAGTACTTGCAATTCTAATGTGCAAAGTGTCTGTATTCCTCATATTC
Organism: Dryoscopus gambensis; assembly: GCA_013389985.1. Taxonomy (NCBI): domain Eukaryota; kingdom Metazoa; phylum Chordata; class Aves; order Passeriformes; family Malaconotidae; genus Dryoscopus; species Dryoscopus gambensis. The sequence goes on from WEIT01001484.1 coordinate 260,857, forward strand.
TAGAGTGAACACCAGAAAATGTCATTAGGAATAAAATATTCATTTTAATGAAAGCAGTAAGTTTACATTCTAAATACACTACATTTTTCTCCTGCTATGCCTGCCATTACAAATACTCCCAATCCTTTAAAAACGTTTGCTTAAATATATGCAGCATATACAGAGGGGATAAACTACTTGCTATGATATTTGTCCTTCAGCAGTATTGGCTAAGAGAGAGGGGAGGAGGAAGGAGAAGGAGGGAAAATCTTGACAAGAATATGTATGAGAGCAATCAATAAAAAAATAATCCTTGGAATTCATGAGTCTTGAAAATAAGGTACATTTTCTCACAGTAATCCTAAAAACCTATAAAAGAATATTCAAGCAATAAACCCCCCCTTAACTCATGTTTAACCTTTCATCATGTAGAACTACATATTAAATAGCTTAGCAACTGCATGCTGCGTAAGTGCATTCAAAGAAGAGCAGGAATAGAGAAATGTAAATGCTACACCTCTTTTAACATGCACGGCACAGCCAGGAACATCTGCCAGCTGACCCCCTAATCCAATCGGCTGCTCAGAAGCAATCACATCCCCAGATAAGAGCTGCACAGCCCCTACATGCAAAGCCCATTTTCTTTAAGAGATGCAGCAAAATGTAGTTAGCCAGCTCTTCAACCATTTTCAAACAGAGGTACAAGGCGAAAGTAATTCTGCATAATACATGGAGCTGCATTAAAATACTGTCATCTCTTCGCCCAAATATTGTAATTTATCCTTTAATTTCGCAGGGCAGCAACACAGACAGAGTTTAAGGCTGAAGGGACTGTATCAAATCGAGTGATTTTATCAGAATACCAAGAGCATTAAGCCCATGCAAATGTTTGGCACCTCTATTAGAAAATAGCCTGGAATAAAATCTTGAAGGGCTCAACCTCGTCCATCGCATACAATGAGAAGAATAAATACAAAAAAGCTGAATTAATTCTCCTAACTCTGAGTTTACTTCTCACATCTCTTGCAAAAAGAGTGGGCTGCTTGAGAGGCACTACAGGCAGATGAAGACATCCAAAAGAATGGCTTCAAGATACTCCAGAAGAGTCAAAATCTCTGTGGAATAAGGACCATAAACCCTATGGAATATCATGCAGTAACGGGACATGTCATTATTTCTGTATAAAATCAAATTTCTGCTAAAATATTCTACCCTAGATACACAAGCAAGCTTCTCTACACTGACTGGACAAACTCTTGGATGACAGTCTTTTACAAAACAGTTTACGTGACTCAAATAACTAGTTATATTCATAAAATAAATTGTTTTGATCATGCAGATTGTCACTCTGTCCAAAGCAGTAGCTTTAGTAAATATCTGTATTAGCAGAGCTCCACACATGGTGGGAAATGGAAAGAAAGAAAGAATTGCTAGAAGAGTGTTTCAAGTAACACTGTCTGTAGTTAGATTTATGTCAAATATCTGAAAAGCACTGAAGAAAAGGATATACGGGGTCTGCCAAAAAGCCTGGACAACACCCTGCACAAAAAGAGGGTGAAAACATTATCTGGCTTAACAAAAAGACACAAACTGACCGAGGGATTTAATTATAAGACACTGGAAAAACGGAAAGTTCTCCAAAGTAATTGATTAAGCAACAGCAAGACCAAACTTCAGAAGTAATAATCAAAACCAAAATAACTAAAGATACTGGAGAAAATAAAATGGAAATCATAAGTAAAATCTACTGGCACCTGGAGGAATTCATTATTTGTTCCAAGTCATCTAAAATCTTATCAAATGCATGAAACACAATATAACACAGTAGCCAGTGAAAAGTGAAAACTCAGCACCATTGTGATACAGTTTTCCCACATCTGATACCAAACAAAAACCAGTATTTACTGCAGGTATTTAATCCAGATTATACAAAATAATTAGGATGTCACATTTTTATATATAATGAATCTGTAGAGCTTTGCTGTAGGATTTAAAACCTGCCCGGACCAGAGGGAACAGCAGCAGACAATCTGCCTGGCAGTGGATTAACGATATGTGTCCGTCTGAGCGAAGCAGCAGTGCCATCAGCTAATTTGCTTTGCCATCTGGGTAGGCAACTTGTGCATCCCGCAACGTGCCCAGGGACCTCAGTGTGTTAAATCTGGGCTGCAAGTCCAACTCCAGTGGGTGCAAAGCTAAACTCCTCCTGAAGCTCACAAAGAATTGAGAAGCATTTGAGGAGGCAAGGAACAGAATCATGGGCACTGTGTGTGTACTTGTGTGCATGTCTAAGCGTAACACATGTACATGCATATAAACGCACTTTCCTTATTAGCACAATAATTTCTTCTTACCCTAAAAGCTCTGAAATATACAGAATTGGACTCAATCATTTAAATCTGAATTAGAAGATAATCCATTTGTATGCTAAACCAGTTAGAAATAGTTTCCATTTCATCCTTAAAAAACCCCCTCAAACTCACAGGCAAAGAAACAAAAACTCCAAAATGCAAGCAAGCAAAAAACTCCTTGAAAAACAAGAAGTCACAAGCCTAAAGAAACAGATCTTAACTCAATTCTACGTTATTTCTACTACAGCCTGCAACAGAAAGCCTCTAATGAATTCAGTGGGTTTTAGATCACGACGCGTGCTCCTGGTAAAGAGGCAAAAAGCACCAACCACGTTTATATTAATACCAGCCACGGCACTTTGCAAGCGCTGTGCACCAATAAACTGTACAAGGACATAACTTCCAAGTTTGAACAATTTCTTGCCTTTAATATCCTCTGAAAGGCTTTTGAAACTGGCAACTCTAATGTGTGTGGGAATAGGCAACACATGATAGCAATAAGTTTGCTATTAATGGAAGGAGGCTGCTGTGTCTGTGGGTAACAAACCCCAGTATCTTTTCATTACAAAGGAGCTTATTGTTACCTTATCACTTACTGTGGGATTTCACTTTGCCTCTCTGGTGATCTGTCTGATCTATTAAGAAAAGCACTGAGCTATGGACAACATACACTTTATAGCAGTTTTATATTTTTGTAGTCCCTGCTGCTTCTGTTAGCCTACTTCCAATGAATTTCAAATAGAAATAAGGAAAAAGAAGAAGGAAAAAAAAATCCAAGGAGTATTTACCACGTTTCTCATAGGACAATAAAATTAACTGTGAGTAAAATGAGGCAAGTTCATAATCAGGAGTTGGAAGTGGTGCTGCATTCCAGGACACGACTGCTGTAGCAGTAGTTGTGCAGAAAAACAACTGAATCCACCAGCTCTAGCACCTACCAAATAAATCTTTGTATGATACCACTGAAGTACTTCTATATGTCACATATTTTACACATATACATATTCATATTATTCATAATATATATATGAAGTTCCTTAGCGTGACTGTTTCTGTCCTATTAATTAATTTTCATGGCTGAATCTGAAATATAGGGCAAGCAAAACTAAACAGTACTTCATCAGTGTTAATTAGTGCTGAGAATTAATCAGCAAATGTAGGAAATCACTATGCACTTTGCAGAAATGCATACAGCATTAAGGAGCATTTAAATAGATGCTGATCTCCCTTTAATAGTAGCAATTTAAAGATTATTTTCCTCTGATGGGACACTTCAATATTGAATATACAGAGATTAATATTCAAGGGACTATGATGTGTTGAAGGGAAATGTTGCTAAAAATAGCAATTTTTGTTTAACAAATGTTTCTACAGCAACTGTAGTCTCAGAAAGAATTAAAAAGTGCTAAAATATCCATGACATCTGAGCTCTCTGATGTCTACACACTGTCCAAGTGGGATTATTAATCCAGGGCTTCCTGTGCTCTGGGAGATAACAATTTCTTCATACAAGAAATATGGTATCTCAGGTCAAATTCTGCTGACACGTGAGCATCTCTCCCTCAGCCTCCAGGAAGGTCAAGGATTGCCTACAAAATGTGACCCACGATGTGGTCCCAGAGATAACTCCTACTTTTAACTTCTTCACCAGCACAGTAACTTTGGATCCCGACCCAAAACACAGCACAGAGAGATCACTGTTGGCTATTGGAATGTCGCTCACCTGATTCTTGAGATCCAGCTTGGGGCAGGGACGACCTCCATTGTAGGGCTTCTCCTTAAGCCACTTGGATCGGACTCTCACCCCCGGTCCACAGGAGGAGCTGCAAGGAGACCAACTGGACCAATCGCTTAATTTGCAATCAAACGGGCAAGGGACCGTGCAAGGATCTTCAATGTAACCTAAACCAAAAATTTAAGAAAGGTTTTAATCACCGCAACCGATGAACTCCGATCCTCTGATGTAACCTGTGCAACCAACACGAAATGAGAACTTCTTAAGGAGAAGGCATTTGGCAGACTGACAACACCATCCAAGTGTGAGGTTATGGCATCATTTGTGAAGAATACCAGTGACTAAAATTAATTTCTACTTGGTTTAGTCCAATGAAGGCAGTGATAAAATGGAGTGATGTAGAGGACACAGGTTGGAAAAAGTATCTGTTGTGAAGCTGGTGGTCACCAGCATGTGGTAGTTATCTTCCCTATCAAACTGTGGCCATGACAAATTCTGGACAATTAAGTGTACAGCCCAGTTCTGTACTCCTTCTGCATTACACTGGCCATCTCCAGAGCTGGCCCAGGCAGGAGGCAGACACAGGCTCTCTTCCCAGTAGAGAGAACCACAGGATGGTGGAGGCAACAGAGCTCTTCTGGCAGCTCCCACCAGATGTGTGAGGGACCTGCCTGCCAGCTGGAGCAGTGTGGGATTTGTTCTCGGGAGAAGCAGATGAAACCTGCTTCCCACATCTTACAAGTTCTCTTTATAGCTCTTTCCAAATGCTTTGGTCATTCTGGGTTTCAAAAATGGCATTTAAAAGCTTTGCTTTCACCTTAAGCTGGTTTGACATGAAAGTCCTCACAAGATCATCACTGCTTAAAATCACAACACCAGACATCTGCAGGACCAGCACCTCGTGAATTAAAACTCAACAGGTTCCTTCTAAAAGGCACAACCCCACAGCTGTTTTAGGAGCTGGCATATGGGAAGAGAGATTTTGCAGAGCCCAGCAGTGGCCGTGGAGCTCTTGGTGTGCAGAACAGCAGTGGGGGGTGGCTGAACCCTGGGGGTCTCCAGGGAATTACTGGCAGCAGCCTTGGGTTGGCAGTGTGGAATAATTCCTGCACCCTCCTGCTTACGATGCTGCGTTCATTCTCCCCTGGTTCCTATTATCTGCTTGTCATGTCTGTATGTATTATTTTAATTTAAACAAAAAAGAGATTTCATGTTAGATCCTGAAAGCCAGTGGCTCCTCAGATCAGCCTTTATTAGAGGCAGCTTCATCCCTCTGACAGCTCTGGCAATGATGGTTATGGAAATAACTGAATTTTCACCCCTACCACATTTCTGGTGTTTCTCATTTTTATGCCCTTTATTTCTGTTTGGTTTTCATCACGCGAACACTGCCTCTTGATTCCTCACCTACAGAATACCAAATTAACTCATTTCATGACCCTTTTAGGAAGGGCTTCCCCACTCTACCCAGGTGACAGTCACTGCAGCACGGAGGGAAAAATCACCTGAACAACAAAACTCAACCCAGAAGCAGCTGCTGTCCAAAACCCCCAGACAACCATGAAACACCAAGGTAGAGGCATGGAGATTATTCTGGTTCAGAGCTGGATTTACTGGCTGAACCATGCCCAAGCCTGCTGCTCACTCCAAACCAGACTTGTGTTACAACCTGGGCATCAACCCACAGCCACAATTTGCTGCCTCCGTCCTGCTCTTCACGCTGAAGTCAGTATCAAGAAAGGTTTCAGGCTTATTTAGGCATCCATCCCCCGGAAAATATCTTCCTTCTAGAGGTACAAGAAATACTGATGTTGCTTTTGTAAACAGTGCCTTAAAAAACGGCAGCAGCAACAGCTCCTTCAGCTCAATGATGCTCTATTTCTCCTCTCTTGATTCCCTGTGATGGTGCTGTTCCCCGTTTCTTTACAGCGGCCACCCCGCAGCCTGACAGCTGCAATCATTTCCCCACGTAACTCCCGCTGTAACTCTTCCCTAACGCTGCAGACCTGTGCCCACACAGCGTGCTCTGGTTTTCTTTGCTGCCTCTGATCTCTGTCTGTTGTGGTGCCTCTTCATTTGCAGCTCCAAAGCCACTGGAATTGGGTATCTTAATTATTTCTGACTTAATCCATTCCAGTGATGTTGGAATGTTTGAGATATTTCAACTTTGTATGCTTTGTATGCTCACCTCGGTGAGACGACACCCATGCACACACATATACAAATATTTCTAAAACAGATTCACTCTTTTCCCCCAAATAAAACTCCCAAATATGCCACTAATATTCTGTTCCATCTGCTTAGGTTGCCACTCAAAGCAATTCATGATACATTATGATAAGTAAAAGAAATTTTCTCATGATAGATTTATGAGAAGCATTTCTTAGGCAGTTCTCCAAAGAGTTCCGTTCCACCACCATATGAAATATCATCTTTCCTTGGGCTGTGTGACAGCCTGGGTAATTAACTCTCAACAGAAACAAAGAAAGTGCCTTGTTTCAAAGTCGGATTAGTCAGAGGGGTTATCAACTTATCAGAGAAGGCAAAATGGGCTAAGTCTTTAGGCAGCTCAAGATCTACGTCTATAATAAAGAAAAATATAAGACAAAAAAATAGACTACAAAAGAAAATATGGAAGATAAAGGAAAAGTTATACTAAACAATCTTTCTTATATACAAGAAAGAAGTTTTTCACAGTGAGAGTGGTAGAACACTGGCACGGGTTGCCCAGAGAAGCTGTGGCTGCCCCATCCCTGGAAGTGTTCAAGGCCAGGTTGGATGGGGCTTTGAGCAACCTGGTCTAGCTCATTGCAGGGGGTTCACATGTCCCTTCCAACACAAACTGGTCTATGAAGACTGAAGAACCTGTTATATCCCATCTCGAGGAAATGCTGTGACTTATCCCTCAGTGAACCACAGAATTTCCAAACACACTTAGAGGCCGATCTTTTCTTTTTGAGTTTCATCACTCCTATTTCTTAATTACATTAAATATAAACAAATACTGGCCAGCTACAGAGCATTACACGTCCATATTGTCCAGAAGAAGCTGATTCTCCATACTGAACAATGCTACAATCCTGTTTACACCAGGAAAAGCATGGCCAATACAGCTCCGCTCCGCTCCTCTCAAAATCAAAATGGGAACATAACTTTCCTTCAAGCTCTTCTCACAGACTGCCATTTCTCTTCTACCAATCACTTAAGGTTAATCCTATGCTGAGATACTCACGGAGCAAAGATTGCATTCAACCAAAATTCTCCTCCAAGAATGTTCCTGTGATGCACCCTCTGCTCAGACAGAGAATGCCTTTATGGCTATCTTTTTATGATAAGTAGTAAATAACACTGTACTCAGCTCATCCATTCCTGTGAGACCAGGATATTTTATTTTCCTGTAGGAGCCAAGCAATGACTTGCTGTTGTCAGGGGACTAAAAAGAGCCACAATAATCCTAGTTTTGGCATCCCTAGAAAACTCGTAGCTTTGGCATGCTGCACAATACTAAACAAACAAAAAACCCCAAGGGCAATATGCTATTAAAACAATCCATTAATAAAGTATTCTACATTCAGGCTACTATCCAGAGAAATATTCTTACTGTAACAAAATATGAATAAAGGAAATAATATTTCTGAGCTACTGTTGCTCAGCTTGGGAGACCAACTCAAGGCTGAGTTTACACAGCTGGTTTTGTCAATGTTATCCTTAAATGTCTCACTCATCCATCACATCCCCCATTTTTCTCCCCTCTGCAAAACCTGGTACCAAACAATTGTTAAGTTTCCAAAACCTTCTACAGAATAAGACGTTCTATGCTCCCCAGCCCTGCTCAGCCTGCTTTCCATGTGTTCTTAGATTATTTCTTGAAGCTTCCTTTAACCACCTTTTTTATTATTATTACTATTGTTATTACTATTATTATTACTATTTGTGGTCTGCAAAATCTCAAACAATGTTAAAGTAAAGCTCATTTAATTCAGACAGAGCAGTTGAGAGCCTCTGTTGTACCTGAACCAACAGCAGGCTCCTGAACAGCACAGAGGTGGAGCTGCACACACAGATGTTACAGGAGGTACTGACAAGAACACCAGGTTATTTAAGGGGGCACTTTGAAACCTGCTACTGGGAATTGGCAGGAAAAATTGATCTGAATGACCAAATAAGCCTTTTCTATGTTTAAGTGCTACTGTTTCTCTACTGAGATACTGTCAACATAATGGGATGAACAAACGCTGCACCGCTCATTTTACTATGATTTATTCATTAAGAACAGTGTGCTTGTTGCTCAACAAGCCACAAATGGAGTCTCTCCTCTGAAGTGTGTCTAGCAAACAAAGCACCCACAGATCACACAGGATGCCCTGGGAAGGCTCAGACACTCAGTGTAGCAGCCATGACTCACCTCAGTTCTCCTGTGCAGCCCAGAGACAAAGCAACAGCAGGTGGATAAAGTGAGGACTGTGGTCTGGTGGTGTCCTGGAATCACAGAATGGTTTGGGTGGGAAGGGACCTCAAAGCTCATCTTGTTCCATCCCCCTGCCACGGGCAGGGACACGTTCCACTATCCCAGGTTGCTCCAAGCCCTGTCCGACCTGGCCCTGGACACTTTAAGGGCTGGGGCTGCCACAGCTTCTCTGGGCAACGTGTGCCAGTGTCAGAGAGACACAAATACATGGTGCAAAAAGTATTACTGTCCCATTTTTGCTGTGCCACCCAGCAGAGCCAAGGCAAGAGGAGGCAGCTGGGTGATGGGCTGGGGGGTGTCACTGATGCCAAAGGAGGTTATACTGGGAGATGCAGGACATCAGCAGGTTTACAAGCAAACATCAGACACGCTTCTACCTGACCGTTGTACTTTCAAAAGATAAATTTGCTGCGGGTGTGAGGTCTGCACACAGCGTTAAACAACAGTGCCAGCAGCATTCCAAGAGGCTGGCTTAAAAGTGATGCGAAAATAAACATTTCTCCGGCAGCTTTGGAAACAGATGCACCTCTAATTGAATTGGCTTTAAACTCATTTGTGTCCCCTCTAACATATTTCATGGTTTCAATTAAGAAACTTGTAGCAGTTCTACCCTTGTTAGTAAACCTTGAGGTGCTTCATAAAACTCAAGGTCATTACTGTGAGAGGGACAATTCTGTGCATCACCACAGCTGCCACTGGTAATAACACTGCTAATTTCCCTTGGAGTCTGTGGGACAGGAGAGATCACCCTCTAACAAACTAGGGAGCAGCAGAGTGGACAATGACACAGGAGAAATGTTTCTAATTACACAGACCAAAGGTAGAGGTGGGAAAAAATTGATTCATTTTGCAATTAATATTTACATTCACTTGGTTACTGACTGTGAAATACCACAAAATAACAACAGTAAATCCAAGCAGTGCTAAAAATCTAATAGCTAAAGACTTTATAAGGGACACCTGGTGGACCACAGCATTCGGTGGGCCAAATTCTGTTCAGCTCTGGGATCTCCTGCAAGGCAAACCTCTTGCTTTACGTCAGGTTAACACTCAGCATGGCGCACACGCTGCAGCTCAGAGACTTAACTCCACCAGCTGATCATAGTTCTATGGCCGAGGCTTCCCCAATGTGCCAAGAACAAGGCAGCTACTGGCCACGGGCCACATGGCACAACCAAAGGCTCCAGAAGCTTGTGAGCTACAAGAGGAGAACCTCGTCCCAGATAATCCCAGTGCAAAATCTAAATCCTGCTTCAAGGGAGAAAATTATTAACTGGAACCAAGCACAGTAAGTCTGGGAGACTTAAGTTGCTAAAAACTTGAGTTGCAGCTGAAAAGGATTTAATCTTGCCACAGAACAAATGTTTAATCTTCTTTTTTTTATAGTACACAAGGATTTGAGAGATTTTATGCATTATTAGTTTGCTGAGAAATTTAGGAGATAATCTAATGAATACATTCAGTAAATGCACAGCCAAAAAAACCAAGCTAAAATAACTTCCACATCAAATATTTTGCAAGGCTCAAATAATGGACCCTTAGCTAATTTATTCCCACTTGCTCAACAAAAGATGCACACGCTCATGTTATCTCATAGCAGACTGATTAGAGATTCTAAATAGACCAGAGAGGACTTGTAAAAAAGGCTGGTAAGTTTAACTCAACATTATTGTTATTGAAATTCATCCAAAGGTTGGTTTTATTGCTCAATTTCACAGTCTCTATAAATCCCAAGGAGGCAGTTGGGTTGATGCTGACTTTGCATTATGATTTCTAATTTCTTTTGATTTTGCATTACAGTTTTCTTTTAAAGAACTTGCAAGCATACGCTTGGAGTTAGATACAAGCCCTGGTGGTTGATATATTTAATCTTTTAACTCAATAAGGAAATCTCCATTAATTAGCACTTCCCTTGTAAAAGATTGCAGAACAAGCTGAGAACTCTTCCGGAGAAGGAGCCTCGTCTGCTGCCTCTGAGTGCAAATAAATAGAGCAAATAAATAGGACTTCAGAGTGTACATTCATCTCACAGGGAACATGGGATGCAGGAAGGCAGAAATGCACTGCACAAATCTGTCCTGGCTCCAAAAACAACTGTGGAAATGATGCTCCCTTTTCCCAGGGCTGCTCTCCCAGGGTGAAGGGCTGGGCTGGCTGCTTGGGAGCGCTGACATCTTAACAAAGTCCTTACTCAAATAAAAAACCATCCACTGGGATCAATAGAAGTTCGGGGAGTAGCTCAGCTGTGTTTTTCGGTATACTTTGCTCATCACTCTGCCGCTGGGAAAATCATCTGCGTTCTTCAAACAAAACTGAGTAGTTTTTTTTTTTCTTAGCAGAGATGGAAACCACTATATATCAGGAAAGAAACTCAGCCCACTGTACTTTATTATGGATTGTTTACCATATATATTTTTTCAGGCTACTCAATTCATAGTACAACCGTGTTTTTAAAACAAACCCAATACTGTTTATTTTTTATTATCATTATGGTATTTATACAAGAAAACAAGAATTTTTTTAAAGCCTTAACACAAACTGTCCACGGACCATCAAATTCCCTTTTCTCCTACACCTGACTTCTCTCAGAGGCCTGATGGCACAGCAGCTCTGAAAATAGATGTGCACTGCATTGTGCTCTGAAGATCGATACAGACTTGGGCAATTTGGACCAGGCAGGAAGCATCTTCCAGAGCCAAGGGTCCATCACTGGGAGAAAGCTGCCGCCAAATGTCACTGCAAGCATCTACGCCCCTCAGTATTTCATATGTGTCCTGAAGGTCAATGGTTTCAGGCTCTGCTGGAGCACACTAAGAAACTCAATTTCAGAGTTTGGGGCCCTCCGTGGAGAGCATCTTTCTGCCAGTTCCTGAAGCCGCGACATTGGGCCCTGTCAACACAATATGCCACCTCATTTCTGCTGCCAAGCTGTGACCCCAAGACACAGACAAGCCTCATTTAGACAACTTGTCTTGGACAACAACGTGATGGTTTTCATTTGACAGAATGGGACATGCTGATGCATCTCCCTGCATCCTGATAATTAGCATGTATTCTGCATTACAACACTGCTTTTATTTCAGACAAAATAAACCACCAGATGACTCTGCAGAAGACAGGAACACTAATTAGATCAGTGTGCAATTAATATTATCAAGAGGGCTCACAGCAGCATGAGGTTTTTTGCCTTTAGATGTACATTCCTAGGTCTTTAATTTACAAACTCGAGGGGTTTTACCCAGTGTAAGGGCCTCTGTTCACGAGCAGGTGACACAGGCACTGGAAAGGCAGGGGAAGGTTGTGAGCCAGCAGTGACCTCCACGGCCCCCTCCCCAGTGTCACGGGAGGTGAATGACACAGCGACCCCTCCCTGCCACAGGACGTGAGTGACACAGTGACCCCCCAAATATATACATTTAAATCAATATTCTGCCTCAATTCCTTCTCCCATTGACACTCAATGAGAAGCCCAACTGCACACTTTAACTATACAGGTGCCATTTTAAGGATGCCACTAACCATTACCAGCACCAGGAAGCTCCATGAATGCTTTACCAAAATCCAGGTAGCTGCTGCCAGGTCCCATCTGCTGGCATAAGGAGTTTCACTCCACCTATGAGAGGTCACCTTGCTGCAGAAGCAGCTGACCTTAAATAAAGCTGTACTATAAAAAACATCTGACGAAAACACGATTTTAAGAAAGGGAACAGTCCTGGTTTTCCACAGCTCAGGCACAGGGAGAGCAGCAACTCATTTAGATGATGGAAAACCTTGAGAGGGAAACAGGATGTTTTTGTGACACTAGCAGGCCCCAGCATAGAGCACTGATGTACTGAATTTCTGATAGACTTTTGTTTCAATTTTGCAATGTGACTTTGAGCTCTCTAGTTGTGTAGTTCAATCTCCTGTGCTGGAGGACTTCAATGAATTCAGAAGCAGAAGGCAATGTAATCCTGTTAAATAACATTATTTTTAGTGGTCACTCCCCCATGTTACCAAATACAAATGAGAGCCAATATTTCACAGTGGGAATCTCTGTCTGTAGTGAGGGATATTAGAAGATTTGCAGACCAGGCTCTCAGTAATTTAATTTACACCATCCTCATTTGCAAGCCTTGGAGGACAGAGATTAAAGTGTATTTCAGGCCCAGGAATAGACCAAGGTAGGATAAATTCTCAACTACTCATCAGTATCACTGGGATAATCCTTAGAGCAGACCAAGCTGAAGTTTAAGTTTAATTAAGTTGCTTCTGAAAATCTTTAGAATACATCAGACATTAAACCCTTTAATACTCACTGAATTCCACTACAACACCTACTATGTCCAGCTGCCACAGGGCTCCCCAACAGTGGTAAAGCTATGGAATTGTCACTCTTCACTCAAAATGATTTGTCATCCATTTATTTGCCTGCAAGTCCTGCTCATCAGAGCTGTATAAAAGGCAAACAGGTTAAAAAACACTGCAAAAAACCCACGTAAGACATGAGAGGAATCCTGTGAACTACCTCCACATGACACCTCCCAGTGCAGCCACACATCTGAGGGATCATGAAGCTCTCCATGAGCAGTAAAAGCACAGAGGTCTTAGGACTAGAATATATAATTCATGAACAGGATTAGGCTAAAAGGGTATTTCTTCATACTTCCAATATAGCATATTAAATGGAATGACACATAGGGAGAGAAAAATGTTAATTCTAGGTCTATCTTTGTATGGTAACATTTTATTAGAGCCTTGCCTCATAACAGGCTGTATTTGTGACAAATGTGTTATTAAGGCCGAAGAGACGGGCCACATTTCAAGGAAATTCTCTTTCCATAGCCTGCTGCAGCAATCAGGGCAGGAGATCACCCAGTGCATTAACCTGCTATCACAGCTCTCCTAAAGCTCCCATAGACTATTTCTACACTGAGTTACAATTTCTACACTAAAAACATTCCTGAGCCCCATGGAAGAGCTTTAATCAATCTGTGAAAAACCAAAAGAAACCCCCTAACTGAGCCTAATAATAGAAACAAAGGGGATGGACAGGAGCAAGGGTGGGCATGAGCAAGAGGCAGCTGACAGCAAATGTCAAACATGAGAAAGTCTGTTTGAGGTCAGCAAAAAGCCATTCCTTCATAAAGTCTGGAACTGCCACCCCTTCAAAGGGGTCACTTTATGGAATGCAGCAAAAAGCATAAAAGAAATTTGGGCAAGAAGATAAGCAATAAAGATGTGTATTTAGAGCCAAGGAGTAACAACAGACATCACTCTGACTAAATGCAGCACTTACTTGGATGCTGCTCCAAAAGCCAAGTCTCTAAATGTAAGATGCATGCTTCCTTTCTGTAAGAAGATAAAGACCCAGAAGAATGTGCATTTCTGTGTACTAATGCCTCAGGGGAAGTCTTACCTTGCTTTAAATAAGCTTCTTTGATAGCCAGTTTGACCCATTCAGAAATAACTTTTTTGATGGCTGTTTATCTTTGATTCTGTTGCCAGGAAAACACAGAGAACTCAATGTCTGAACAGTTGTCCTGTGATCCAATTTCATTTGATAAATCTTTTCACATCCATAAAGGAAGAACCATGGCCAAATTTTCTTATGGTGAACATTTTGGAAAAAAAACCCAAACAAACAAAGGAAAAGATAAGGAATAAATCAAGCTTCTTTGAGGACTGTTATGGGAGCAATATGTAAAAATCCTGTAGTCAAACAAGAAATGGAGGGCAGGTCCTTCCCAGGCTGTGTCTGTGTTACAGCTCCCCTGGCAGCCACAGCTGTAATTAAAAGTGTCACCACACACCCAAGGAGACGTGTAGGAATGTCGGAGAGAGTCCAGAGGAGAACCCAGCCAGGATTTCAGAGCTAAATTTAGAAGCTATTTAGCTGTGAGAGAGCAGAAAACAGTTAAAGGTGGCAGTGGCTTTGAAGAGTCCTAAGTGGGGACTCGAGGGCAGGACAGTCCTGTGATCCAGCCTTAATTGCCATGCCAGAGGATGGGATAGGCAGAAAATAAGGTAAATTTTTAGCTGGAACTTCTTCCTCGAGCAGTCTTTGAAAAGCTCTCTAGTAGTAATACAGCCATTAATAAAATCCAGTCATGTAATAAAAAGGCCACAGAGGGAAACTGTGCAGATTTTGGCTGGGGTAGAGTTAATTTTCTTCAGAGTTTCTGGTATGGGGCTGTGTTTTGGATTTGTGCTGCAGTGTTGATAAAACAGGGATGTCTTTGTTATCTCTGGGAAGTGATTACAGAGAGCCTAGCTGGGTTCTGAAATTAACAGGTTGTACTAAAAAATGAAATTTCAATATGAAATGTCACTCAGACTAAGAATGAAATTAAACTTTGGAATATTTTCAAAAACACAGGGAAGCGTCTGTTCAGAAAAGTTTCTGTTTCTGAAGACTTTCAAAATCAGGGGTTTCTATAATTTCACTCTTCAAAATAAAATTTACTAGATGCAGAAAAATGTATACCACAGTAATTACTACAATTGATACAATTCCAAAAATAAACAGGCATCTATTCAATGTTGCATTTTCAGCTTTTTTTTTTAATTTTTCCCCCAAAATTGCTACCTTGTCCGAGCAGCAAGTTTGCTTTCAGGCCAGGATAGACCTGACTCACATTCCTTTAACCTGTTAGGCTCTGCTTATGGCTTTTTGAGCTATACAAATATAAATCCACAGAATGCTTACTAAAATCTAGGTATTAAAAACTACCTGAAAACAGCTCATTTTCTCCTAAAATGGGGAGGGTCAATCCCAGCATTTTCATTCTAGGATGGGTTTGCCCACCAGCAACTGGAGCACACCCAAGGAGATACTGCACTGTTGAGAGTACGGAGGTATTTGAGCATCCCTGCTGTGCCCTTCATAAATTCAGAGATAATTAAAGTTTTTTAAGGTGAGTGCAGGTCACAGCTAACCACTCTGTGATTTAAAACCAGGATCTATGTGTCTGTTGTGTCTTTTTCTTCCAGGTTCCTGTTGTTGCGAGCACAGCAGAATTTGAATAGGATAAGCACTCTTCATAAATTCCTGCTTTCCATAAATTGCCCGTCGGATCAAAAGCAGAACCTCCATGCAAGAGCACAGAAATCTCCAGCCTTTGATTTGGAACAGATGAGGCACCCTATGTTCTGCTAAGATTAAAAAAAACCCTGTTGGCATCGCACACAAGAAAGAGAAGCAAAGGGATGACGGGAAATCATTCAAAACAAAGGAATGGAAATTCAAAAATAGTATGAGCAGCTCAGATGACAGATTGAGAAGCGGATGAACTGCAATTAAAAGGACAATTTCATGGCCAAAGAGGATGCTCCAGACACCAGTTGGAAAACGGAAACCCTCTGGACCAGCAGGGAACGCAACACAATATAAGCAGTCTTCCGACGGGAAGGGAAATTAGGCAAACCACCAAATTTTGTAATGTAGTTAGAGATAGTTACCTCTATCTGTGATTTCATAAGTGCATTTCCAAATTAAAGGAAGAAAAACAAGGGTGAACCAAATCTGGGAGAAAATCACCACCTCAACTGGAAAATGAAGATCACTCACTTCTCAAGCTTAATGAATGGGTGATCAAGATAAAAGGTGACACCACCAAAACAATGCAGTTTATCATAAAAGCCAGCCATGAAAAAAAAATAAAAGTGTACTTTTTTCCTGAAGAAAAGATTTGGTATAAAAAGGAATAAAATTCAGACAAGCCTGTGATTTGTATTTTTAAGCTTGTCATATCTAATGGTCATGAGCTAACACATGATTGATAGCAGTGAGGATGGGTAAACCAGTCAGTTGTGACTGGTGTGCCCACTTCAGCTGACCCAAAGTGTTGACACCAGGCTTGCTCAGCTCTGGTGGGTCAGAGAAGAGGTCCCTCTCTCCAGCCCAGGTCTCAGATCCCGATAGAAGAAGCAGTAGACCCCAGGGAAGTTGATAGAGAATTTCCAAAATGGAACAGCTGGAATGCTTCCGTCTTCACTGTTTCTGGATTTTGGGATACTCTGCTTGCAGTAACTACACCAGTGGGGAGAAAATACTAATTTCCAGCAGATAAGGATAAGTTCCAGGGCTCAGGACAGTTAGACTCTAGATTGTTAGGAAACACAGACGAACAGACTGAACGGGGTTTTTGGTTAGGTTCCCCCATTGCCCTCCAAGCTGCAAATGCAGAATCACGCAGAAAAGTCAGCGCAAGAGCAGGGCCTCAGATCCTGAACCCTTCTGAGCAGTTTATTTCTACACCAGACTCAAACTCACAGTACATGCATTTGACAACTTTGATGCACTCACACAGTAGGTGACATTGACCAAGTGAAATAAACCCTACTCAAGTCTAAGTTCACAAGGTTTCAGTCAGGGAAAATGAAAATCACTGCAGCAGGAAGGCAAAAGCCCAGAATTTGCTCTATAGAAAAGCTACAAACTGACCTTCTGTTCTACACCATTTTTATTGTCCTACGCTGTGTACTCAGGACATTATCAAATCTCGTACAAATTTACTCCTACTCCTGAGGCACAATTTACATCCTTACATCTCTTTCTACATTTTGCAGTTCTTCAAAAGGACCCATCAAAGAACTGAAGTCTAAGCCTTACAACTTCTCACTTCTGTTCTGGTTCAAGGGAAAGGAAGGAAAAACACTGTCCTGCAGAAGGAAAAGAGCAGAAAACAAAGAGAAATCAGAAGATCTGAAAGGCGTAAAAGAGGAACCTGCTTATCCCCACCTCATAAAGCAAGAACAATGCCCAGATATCACAGTGACTGGCATTCAATATATAAGACAATGGATTAATTAGCCATAATCATGGCCAGCTAGCAAATGTTAAAAGGTCACCTGATACTAATTATAAGCAAGATAAACTGAGCTGCTTAAAAAAACCCACTGTCATGAATAATTTCTCAGGTCTTAGCAATTCTGCATGCTTCTGTAAATTGCTCTTCTCCATTATGGTTGAAAAGCATTCTGCTGATTATTAATTGGATAATGATTTGTTTCTATCACTAATTCAATAAGGTGCTCAGAAGTGCATTTTGAAAGTTCCCAGCTCTAGAGACCATAAATATCAGACTTGTCTTCATGTAACCTTGGAAGGCAGGTCCCAGGTGATGGAAGTGGAGCCTATGGAGCTTCTGCCCATTTTTAGTCCCTCTATGCCCAAAGTCACTGACCACCCCTCTGCCTCTGATGTGAGCCCTGTGCCAGAGCAGTGTCACAATCATTTCTGCTCACATAAAAACCTGAAGACAAGAAAGCCAACAATAATCCCCTGGAGCTACCACTCCCTTCTACCTCCCCAAGAGAAGCCAGACCATTAAAAATGCCACATAAATATCACTGACAGAAAACAGGCTTCAAGGTTTTTTAGAAAAGCCCCACGCACAGACAACCTCCCCTTTTTAATAGTGATAAAAACCTTGAGTCTCTCAAAAGAGCGAGTCACGCCACAGGCAAACCCGCCTTCCAAAACCCAGCAGCTCCCTTTTTGCAGCAGAAAAGGTAATGTGGGGGAAAGGTATACTACTCCTCCTTCATGGGCCACAGAGGCATAATCAATTGGTACAAAAGCACATTGTTGAAACACAAACCATGGAAAGCTGCTTTATGAACCCGTGCAGCCAGCTGGAACAGCCATCAACAGCTGCAAGAGGAATTCACTCCAGGACTGAATCACTTCATTAGGGTGGAGGTTTTGTTCCTTTTATTACATGCAGCTCAGGCTGCTGATCCCCATCATGAAGACCCTCCGGAGAGCTGATTTGTCTGCTCCCTTACACCCTCAGGAACATTCGTGGTGCCCACTGTATTACTTAATCTCCTCCTGAGACATCATTTCTCTCCCTTCCATCACACAACTCATCAGCTCACATCCTGCTCTGTGGTGTCCCAAGCCCTTTGACTGTAAGTCAGAGGGCAGCAGTGGTTTGGGGGCAGCACAGGTACAGAACTTGCTCCTAAAATAAAGGCTTATGCCGGTGGTAAGTGATAGGACAAGGGGGAATGGCTTCAAATACACACAGAGGGCAGGGTTAGATTAGATACCAGAAGAAATTCTTGATTGAGGGTGGTGAAGTCCTGGCACAGGTTGCCCAGAGAAGCTGTGGCTGCCCCATCCCTGGAAGTGTTCGAGGCCAGGTTGGATGGGGCTTGGAGCAACCTGGGCTAGTGGAAGGGGGCTGGAACAAGATGACATTTAAGGTCACTTCCAACCCATTCTATGACTACAATGAACTGCATATCGTGGAAACTGGGAGAAAATATCCAAATGGAATGGAATTTCCTGCTTGCTCTGCGTTTAATTCTGCTCTCTTTCTGTTTGATATAGGCTACTTGATTACACGTGAAATATAGGTGACAGCACCCCAGCAAGCAATGACAAGAAATTCATACTCTATGAATTTGAGCTTAACTCTGGCATATAATTGCAAGGAGGAGACCACTGGCTGCTGAAGCCATGTGTGCTTAGCATAAGGGACAGCAGGTGACATCACAGGGATTTTGTAATTAAATATAATTATCTCTAGAAAATCCCAAATTCCTTCACTTGAAAACAACGATGCAAACCTCCAAACTTAGTGAAAGGGAATAAAAATTTCTAGACAAGTAAAAGTAGAAGTAGGAGATACCTTCAAACAAAATGCTGATTGAAATAAATATACCTCCTCCAAAGCTTATACTTTTACGGGATTTTCAGGGAAATAAAAGAAATGCCTCCGGTATGCTGGCAGCATAGCCAACTTTAGCCCTCTTGTGCTTCATTTCCAAAGCAGAAATGCCAGCAGACCCTTACACGGAGGGAAACCTCAGTATTAAGGAGCAATAAGAAGATATTCAAAGAACAGTTTTCAACACCCACGGCAAACTCATGAGAGCTATTCCAGCAAGCACACACCTCGGATAAGCCCCACAGTGAGCCACGGAGCGCTATTCACACGTGTTGCGGGCTGTTTTACATCTCCTTACCCGAACTGCTACAGCGAGATGGCTCCACCAGTCTGCCGGTGCTGTCGTAGCAGGCGATGGCTCGCAGCCGCACGCCCTCGCCGCACTCCCTGGCCACTCCCTGGGACGGCATTCCCGGCTGCAGCTCGGATGGGTCCCCTCTGATAATGCAGTCAGACCAATTTCCATGGGGCTGGGAGATGAACACCTCGCAGGGGCACGGCTCTGTTTCAACTTGAGGATAAACTTCTGTGTTCTGGCATTTGTCTCGCTTTCTGCTTCGCCCTGTTCCAAGCACAGAAATCTGCGCGTTAGCTCAACATCTGCTCCTCTCGATAACAATACGTCATATTACTTATACTTGCATGAATTCAACACATTAGAACCAAGACAATCTGAATGTTAATATTCAGGGATGTTTCTGAAGCGTCTATTAGTTGCTGCCAGTGCTCTGGTGTGCAAGGACAACGTACTTATCTCCACGGGCAACCAGAGAACTTGGAAATACTGTTCTGATGGGTAGATCAAGGAGTAAAATACAAAGTCTTGCTCTAGGAATGGTCTGCCCAGAAACCGCTTTGTAATTTCATATAATATCATTTTCCTCTAATTATCTGATGAAAATAAATTGATTGTTTTGTCTCTATTTGTTCACAATCAGTGGTTGCCACGACAACTTCCAGAGGACTCTACATTAGCTACAACTTCTTTGAGATTTCTTTACAAATTAGTTAGAGACGCACTGTGCACACAAACCGTGCTTTGAAGAAAACAGAAGATAATCCTCAGTAAATTATTAGGGCTGGAAAGCATTTCAATGGTTGTATTTGCTTTTATGTTTTCCTTTGCTCTGTTCCTTCAACAGGTTTTAAAAGAAGGCTCCTTCTGTAGGTTTTAGGAAGCAGCAGCATCCAAATAAACTCATAGTACAGCTCTCTCCAACTGCACTCCCAATGCCCTCCTCCTGCAGGACTTCAAGGCATGAGAAGGGGTCCTCAGGGCAAGAAGAAACCATGCAAAAAAAAAGAGTTCATGTTCCCTGCATCCCTACAACTGCTCAAGGGAACAAACGTAGGTACACAGCCTCTAAAGATAAAAATCAATGCTTTTCTTGGCACAGGTCAGCCAGTGTGCTGTGGAACAATCTTGATGCTGGCTGAGCTCAGGAATGTCTTTGCATTTGGCATCGGCACAGAAGGGAGAATTCATCTTCAGCAACAAACTGCATCTGTTATCCCATCCTCAAAACATTCCTTGGGGATCTTGGATGCACTAAAAACACTTCTGCAGAAGGTTTTTAAAGCTTTGATCCCAAAAGAAATCTTTTCCCTTTATCGCACACAAATAAGACACTAAAACCAGAAGATTGAGTTATATAACTCAACAAGCCCCTTTCTAGTCTGGAACCAAGAGTCATTTCACCACACACAAGCCAGGTCTTGTTGGTATCTGTCTACATATAACCATGTACCTCCAAAGTAAAGGCCCCTGATTGCAGACCCTTAACATCACCACCCTTCAAGCCCCAGCTCTTTCAAAATTGTATTGCCAACGTTCTGGGGAATGTAGAATTTGCCAGCACAAAGGGATGTTAAATGCAAAGAAATCAATTAGTGCCAGCATCTTTACAGTTTGGTAGATAAATGTATGTTTATATTTTTATGTACATCTTGATGAGGAAATGCAGGTACAACTCTCCACATTTCAAGGAAAGTCTTTTAAAAGGCTTTAAGGAGATTGGGAGCTCTCTAATGGCATTTCCAGCATTTTGTGCTTGACAAGTCATGAGGAGCCCCAAACTCTGTATGTTCAGTTTGATGTTCTGCACTGCATTAGTAAACATGGGAATTTGGGATTTGTGCATGTTTTGCCATCATGACACGAAGCACAACAGACTGAGGTAAGGATGCTAATAATCTCACACTTATGTGACTGTTTTTTTCCAACTTGCCCTGCCATCTGTTTTGTTGGAATCTTCCCCCTAAATGAAGTTGCTATGAAAGCCCTATTTTGAGGGGAAAAGTGACATTGATCCCACACTCTTCACAAAGAAATATTTTTAGAATTAGTGGTAGTGATATTTTTATCATCTTCACAGACTGCTTTAAAAATCAGTGCTAAAAATACCATCTCCAAAATTTTTTGAGGACACAAACCCATCAATTAAATAGTTGGGTTTTTTAAATTATATTTCTGACTACTAACAAATATTATATATATTAAATATTATCAGGTAATACATACTGTACATAAATGTTATAGGAAACACTAAAAATATAGAAAGTGCTTTGCAGCCATAATACAGTGGATTAACTGACTGTATTAATTAACTGAAGACTCACCTAAAAACTGTGTTTTCATTATAATGACTTTGAATTTTGATATGTTCTGTAATAAGTCTTTCGCTTAAGTAATGACTAATTTTAAATGTAGAGTCAATGATGAATTACAAAGTAAAATGAATAATACTATTAAAAACTGAGTGGAGGGCAAGCAAATACTTAGCAAACAATTAGAAGATTTCCACTAAATGACATTGTTAATGAACTCTTGTAATGAAACCAAAGCATTCACTTGAGCATAGACGCACACAGTCATAAACAAGAGGAGCAATTCATGCACACTCACGGAGAGGTGAAATGCAAATGGATAAAGGACTCTTTTAACATCACAAAATACTTTTGAAAATAGTGATTTCCTTAAATCTTTGGACTGAGTTCCAACAGATGAGATTTTTTTCCAGACTTGTCTACCTCTATTTTTCAGGAAGTTTTTATGCAAGCACAAGTTGGCACCAATCTCACTGACTTCCCCTTTTGAGAGGGAGCCAAACCGAACCCAGTGTCTGATTTGGCTGTCCCTTGCTGCTCTCTGGAGCACTGTCATGTCCCCGCCAGGGGCACTCACTGCACGTTCACCACTTGCATGTTCACAGGTGGCTTTTCAGGCCACCTTCACTAGGCATGGGCTGAGACCATGAGCTCCATCCCAGCAGGAGAAATGGAATCCAGCAAGGTCGCATGGGGAGAGACTGGTGGTGGTTGGTCACGAATGCAGTGCAGGTGAGGACACTAACCAGCAAAACCTGGGTATCACAAACCATTTTTGGTCCACTTACTTTAACAGATCTCCATCTGATACAGAACAGAGTAAGAAAGGGGATAACTAGGGCTGTACACTGTCTTGTAAGTTGCACAACGTTCATAAAGAAAAATCAGATTTAAAACTACCTGTAAGTAATCATTCATTAATTTTTACATATTTTTTGTAAGATCAGGCACCTATTATTTTGCTGGGGATCACGGATTTCTCCAACTATAAACATACATGCACTGGTATAGAGAACATTTTAGAATATGCTCTTTACCAGAGACTGCAGAGCATTGTATAATACTGGGGTTTTATGTAAAAGGAAAATCTTTATCCTTTAATGAGCCACGCAAAGGAATGGCAGCTTGAAACCAGTATAAATGTGTGCTGTAATTGTTAGTTAGTAAAACATACAGAACGTTCCAGCAGTAACAAACAGAGTAAGAAGACAGCCATGCAGCCAAGGACAAGTGAGTCTAGGAGGAAGGAGCAGTGGTAGCCACCGTATTTTGCTGCCCTTCAGATCCCAGCTTTTATCTCAGCAGATATTCTTACAGCAACTTCAGCACTCTACTCCACAGTCAAAATCTCTGAAGTTTCACCTCTATTAAAGGAGCAAACTCAAGCCAGGTACACCATTGCTCTCAAACACAATGCAGAAACGTGAAAAGTTGTGAGTGTTAAGAAGAACAATAACAGCAAATTTCTTATAAACCATGTAAGAACAGTATAAGTCATTTTTATTTGATTTAGCTAAGCATGTGGGGGAAGGCAACTCCCAGCAAAACATGTAGTTCCAAACTATTCATGCTAAGGAGTTTTAAAGCTTTTCAGTTTGGTCAGCATTCAAATAACATAATAACAAACCCCAACAGCAAGTACAGGAGACTGCTCCATCAAACGGTTTGAACCAGTGAGTTTAATGAATACGTGTAAAAGATCAAACAAAGCTGTTCTAATGGTACTGAGTTTTCTTTATTCATGGTATTAATTTGCCCTGTTGAACTAGGGCATACTGCTGAGCACAAAACTCTCAGTTTTAAACTTCCTCCAAAATATCACACTGATTTGTACTCTTGTATATGTATTTTCTGCATGCTCCCCAGATTAATAGGTCAGATAAACTTGCAGAAAGCCTGGTCACTGTTTCATTTGGTTTATGTCTAAAACCAGCTTTCCACCAGCGAGTTTTTCTGCACTGTTTTTGTACTCGAATGTGTGTAAGGCCGGCAATGATCAGTACCAGATCAAAAACCAATTAAGGATGGGAACCGTTCTGTCCAGATTTTCCCACCACCCCAGCATCAGTCCACCAACACTCCAGAGGCAACATCACAATCAGACAAACATCGTAAAAGATTGTACCTGTGAGCGACCGCCTCCTGCTTCTGGTAGTGTCACAGTCAGAGGAGCACGCTGTGAATTTGGACCAGGGGGTAAATGTGCAGTCATCCTTGCAGGGAATGAGGCACTCCTGGATGAGGGCTGGCATCGCCCCTGCCCACCGCACGCAGTCGCCGATGGCAGCAGAGCCACCCTGCTCCGACAGGCACGTCACAGCTGCAAGCAAAGGGACACGGATCTTTATATTCTTACATACATTGTATTACTCCCTGGGCAGTCAGTCCTGCTGTTCTGTGTGAGATTGACCCCCCTGCATTAACAGAATAAAGCTGATTTGGTTTTAGGGCATTGTTCATGTGCCACTCAGTGATGTGCTGGAAGCTTCACAAAACCATAAAGACATGCTCTTATTTGACCAGTGTGTTATCTAAATGATGATATGAATTCAACATTCGCAAGGAGGCAGTCATTTTAAAGGTTGTGGGGACAGTTTAACCAATGATACATTGTACAACCAAGCAAGAAAACACATAACACTGTGGCCATGTGCCAGTAAACATATTTGGTTGAGGCCAGGATTCACAAGCTGCGATGCACTTGCTACTCATGGAATTGAAACTGCTTCAGAGTGGTTAAAAAAGCCCCTAAAAAACATTAAAGAAAGCTTCCTTCTCCAAAACCATCATCTTTTCCATATTTCAGATGAAGGGAATGACTGAGCAGATGCTACAGCTAAATGCTTCTTGCAGCGAGGTGTAAATATCAGGTCTGGCCCCTCCAAACTGAGCTCCCTAAATATTGTGATACCTCTTATACTCTCCCACTTTGGCTGTTGTCCTTTTTTAGAACTAATAATTAATATTTCATGGTGGATATTGGTCCTGTATAGCCATGACAGGGAACAAAAGTATTTAATGCATAAATATGAGTCACAGGAAGCCTAGGATAAAACTTGCTAAATTCAGTGAATTAATAGTAACTAATTATAATAAATAAAAATAGCCCACACATCATGGAGTCTTTAATTTCATTATAATAATTAATTCTCACAAAATCTCCAAGATTATAGGCTATTTATATCCTCCAGTGTAGGTTAAACAAAGCAAAGGTAGGTCATGACTTGATTAAGGTAATAAACTCAGGGACAGTAATGAACTGAATTTGGCCACAAGAGTTGAGTCGTGTCGGGCTCTCTGATTCCAGGCAAGTCCACACATTGCATCATAAAGCTACTGAGGATGAAATTATTTAATCCAGGTTTTATTATTTAACTTTAACAACCTGTGATATTATTTTATGACAGTTGCTAAATAACTCAGGGTTTTGAGGATGCATATATTTGCCTTGTTACCAGCATTTAATGTGAGTAAGAGTGCATGAAAAGAAAGGGGAAAAGAACTCTGTTTTCTTACAGTTAAAGGATTTACTGGGATGTAACTCTGCCATGAATACACATATTTGTTTTGGTTTTAACAACAGTACTCTATGGGAGAAAGGAATGGGTTGGCAACCACCTGGAAATAAAAAAACATCTCATTAAAATGTAATTAGATTTCTACGGAAAAAATCAGCATTTTGAAGAGCATGCAAAGGCAAGCAATTGTTAAAAGTCTCTTTAGACTCAAGTGACAGCAAATCAGCATATTAATGACCACCTCTAAACTGCTGATCCTTGCCTTTCACTTCCAATCCCGTGACCCTTCCTAGCTCCCAACTCCAGCATCAGACTGGGAGCCGTTGCCCTCCTCAGTTACGGGAGGTCACCGCTCTGTGCGGGGACACAGCGTAATTGCCCTCTTCAGGAAGGTTAAACAAGTGACAGACTCTGATGCCCAAGGTCTGTGTAGCCTCATTACCTTCAGCAAGGACACCCCAGGTTTGGCAACACGGCTGTGCCCACATGAAGTCTGGCCAAGGGGATGCAGAGCATCTCCTCAGCATCGCGACAGCTGCTGGCAGCGACGTGAGCTCCACCCTGCTCTGCCAGCCCCACGCAGCAGGAGCTGCGCTTGCAGAGCAAACCACCCCGCTGCCACGTTCACTAGGAGCTGGCAGAAGGGCACAGTTCATTTCTGACATTTATTAATAATGGCAGCACAAGTGATGGAAGTTCTCGGTATCGATGTCAAACCAGACATCCCACTGCTGTGATCAGTTATTATCTAACAGCCCCATTCCTCTGCACAAACGGCCACAATTGTAGGCGTACAAATAATTCACCAAGTTCCCTGAGCCTATCTGGATGCTTAAAGAGATGGATATATATAAAAGGACGTATGAAATCAGGGAAAATATTTGACAGAGATCACAGAGCTTAAAGAAATTAGTGACAATGGAAACAAGAGTAGAGGAAAGTTAAAATAACAAATAATATAGTGGATTAGATATGTATAAGCATGTAGACAAGGAGTTGAAAAGAATATTTAATAGATAGTCTAGTAAGAGACGTTAAGACCTAAAGGAGGGGGGGAAGAGAAGGATCTCCTGTGATTCTTCCTACATGCTTAAAACCTTGCTTGAGGTGAGCTGCATGAACTGAAAAAATAAACTAAATAATAAAGCAATGCCCATTAGGGCATTTTAACAGATTGGGAAGGGGCAGGCAGAAAGCAGAAGAGATGATGGACTCACTCCAGTGGTTCCATCAGGAACCAGTCCCCCTCATTCCTGCTTGCTGCAAACTTCCCAGTTTACATAGCTTTAACTCCTAAGAGAAAAAATATTTTCATATACAGGCACTTCTGGAAAGAGAATGAGAGAAATTTGTTTTCAGTGAACCTTCAGGAAAGTAAAATTATTTATCCTCAGTGGTTTCAAACCTGATTGGTTTGGCTCATATGTGGTTTACGCTGCATAAAAAATATTTCTCCTTAATCCTCAGTTCTGTCACAATGGTTTTAAATAAACTCATACCACAAAGCTATTTCGGTTATGTCAACATCTCTTTTGTTTTTTCAAGTGGGATACCCCTAGAGAGCAAATGAAGTCCATGTGCAGCCCTATGTGTTGAGAGAAAAAAAAAAAAAATCAGAGTAATAAATCCCTTCTAGGCATAATGTGTGATTTCTACCATCTCTGCAGCATTTAAAATGGCCACAAACATATGAATAAAACAGCTAATAATAGGACACTGCCAGATAAAGGCTTTCAAATTACAATATTGATTCCCACAAAGAGGGGAAATGCAGGATTTCCTTTTGAACTCCCGCTATTCTTTTTTATTACCACCGGTCAACCCCACCAAACTGGAATTAAACACTTGGGGCCAAACTCTGGGATGACATTTTAATACCGTTCTGTTGATATAAAAAGAAAACTGCTGTCACAAAAAAAATCCAGAACACCTTCTCTTGTAATGATAAACATGAGATCATGAATTAAACTGAAAGGTAGCCAGGTTTAAGAGGCTGAAAGAAAATAACTTTTTTCCAGGGAAGGGCTGGAATTGTTTAGCAGACTGAGTGGATACACCTGCGAAGGTGCCGGCACAACACAGCGATTAATACGAGCAATGAAAATAGCTGCAGATGCAACTGCTTTGCTTCAAGGCATAAGTCAAGTGTTAAATGTAGAGCTTGGGGAGCACATCGCCCTTTCTGCTGCTACAGGGCCCCGCCAGGAGACTGCGCACGGGCTGCTAAGGGGATATTCAGTGTGACAGTCTCCGTCTCCTGGCTTTGCATTCCCGCCCACGGGAGCGTGTCTGTGTGCCAGCATCTCAGCATATGGCACACAGAAGCATATGGGAGCTACATTCTGTAACTACATTACTCCTAAATTGAAAGTAAATAACAGACACTTCTCCTATAAACTTTTACATGGTGAAATCAAATGTTTGCACACTGTCAGATTGCAGAGGCACTGAAGGCATCCTTAGATGATGTTACATCATCACCAAACAAGCGTGTCAGCATCAAACTGAGGGAACTCAGGTGCTCTCAGGTGCATGTGCCTGACTTAAGAGCATTGGAGATGATCCTAACAAAAGGAATTGTATTGAGAATGAAATACTACAGGCACAGTATCACATCCAGTAAGGAAACATAACATAAATTTAATTCCTCTTAAGTAAAAATCCAATTACAGACAGCCTCTGTAATCACATTCATTTACCAAAGTTACAATCAATTCTCCTTTGAAAATGGATTCCAAAGGGTAAAAAGCTAAAGACTGAGAGTATCAGCTATGAACCAGTAAAATTATATTGTACCATGGCACTTTCAATTTGAGAAAAGTAAATTAGTGTTTTCAAAACTCTGGAATTAAATGTCATTAGAACATCTGAAAACAATGACTGATAATTCCAGGAAGGTACACTCAGGCCAAACACTAAAACTAAAGCTATGCAGTAGTGCAAATCAAATGACTGGAATTAGTACATGAACAATAGGATGAGCTATGAGGCTAGACAAGAGCTTTAATGCCAAGAGGTGTAGGCAAAACAAGGTAATAATCTTCACTGTCTTCAAATTCCAAGAATGTTTGAAAAATCGAAGCCAGCATGTAAAGTCAAAGAAATTATTTTAACATAGCTGTTTACCCTCTTGTTCAGAAAAATCCTCATTTCTGTTGCATAATTATTCTCAGTATCCCTCAGTGTAATGGGATAACATATCATTTCTTACACATATCATTAGTGGCAAGCGAAAAAGTTAAGGGATAATATATTAAAAAAATAAAGAATAAAATAACTTTAAGGGTCTAGACTTGCTCACTGTAAGTATACTCCCATAACTCATGATGCCTTCATTTATTTTCTATATTGATGCTCCTTCATACTTACAACAAGTTTGTTTCAGAATCCCAGGTGGAACATTTACACTGCTCTTGGTATGTTAATGCAATCCCTAATTACAGGAGGCCAGAAGCAGACACAATAGAAGACATAAGATAAGGCTCTGCTGAGACTGAGGTTGAAGTTTAAAGTCCTGATTCTATAAGGACATAAATACACACCTAATTTCACCCCTGTGCAGCCCCCTTGGATGCAGCAGCTCTCCCTGCCACGAAGTGTGGCCAGAGTTCTGGACTTACAGAAACACACCGTAAGATAACCATTAAAAGTAAGTCTGAGGAAAAGAACAAATGATGCCAAGAAGGACATCACAGACACAAATCTCATACAAATAACTGAGGAAGAGCTGGGCCAACTAGTTATTCAGCAGGAAAACTGTCTCCGAGGTCACCAGTTTCCCATTTTGTAATTATTAATGATATTGACAGTAGTGCTAAAGGGCTGACAAATGCCACCGAGCAAACAGAGCACTGAATAAACACAGATCCCAACCAACAGGCTCCATAAACAAACAAGGGGAGCCTGAGATGAGCTTGGGATGCAATAAAGATGGTAAATACCAACTGAAAAGATAAAGGAAAGCAACTGAAATGATTTGCATGAAAAGGGGTCAGGGAAGAAATGGGCAGAAAAGTTGGGTGCAGAGGATTAGCACAGAGAAGAGATTGTAATGGGAAAGGGGAGAAGTTTGGGATAGAATTAGAAGGGAGGGGGAAAAAGCATGCAAAGCTGTGAACATCCTTCTCAAGCTAAAGGTCCATGCTGTAGCTGCTCTTTAGGTTGGTTTTTCTCTGCAGCCTTTCCACGCAAGACATGTGCACGGGGTTAATGTAGGCACAGGAGCCTCAGAAGGAACCCCAGGTGCAGCTGAGGGCCAGCAAGGTGGGAGGGCACCTCCAGTACCATTTAATGCCTTCTACTGGACTCACTGCTGCTCCACCTAAAATAACTCCTCAGAGTGCAATTTTTCTTGGTACTCATGCATGAGGTGATCAGTTATTTGGTTTGGAATACGGGACTGGAATTGCTGTAAGAGCCGAGCTGCACATGTCAATTTTGCCAAGCCGTGTGACTTGAGGCTTTATTTTTCCTCGTCTGTGAACCAAGACTGCCCACTGTTTGAGGAGAAGCAGGAGAGAAATACGTTGCTGTAAAGCCCATTCCTCCTCCCAACCACACACTGAATGCAGAACACAGGACTGACATATTAATGTTAAGCACTATTTTCATACAAGTGTTTTCTTATTCTAAGTGGTTCATACTCTGCCCGGTCAGAAAGGCAAAATAATATGAGTTTTTAATGTTTCAAATTTACTTTGTCCAGAGAATAACTGCAATCTGAGTGCTTCTACGTTATGCAATCAGTCCAAAGAATCTTTCACAATTTTTCCCTTTTCCCCCTAGCATTATTATAGGTTTTGAATTGCTTTTACTTTTTTTTCTATTAAAAAGAAAATCAATGGAAGTGCATTAGATGATTAATGATAGAAATTATGCTCCTTTCAGAGAACATAAAATACAAACACACGTTAATTTTTTTCCTCTTTCTGTGGCCCACAATTACCAAAATTACTCGAGTTCAATTTCTTTGTAGCGCCTATCATCAAGTTATATTTAAAATGAATTATTTATTGCACAACTTGAAAATAAGACTAAGCCATCCTGCTATAAATACACACATTGAGATGACAGTAAATACAGAGAATCGAACATGCCAAATAACACGAGAGAGAGAAAATGGAAAATAAACACAGCATTTACAGTATTTCTAGTAAATCAAGTTGGAGAATTACTTAGCTGATTAGGCAAGCACTGACTTTCTTTGTAGTGAAGCACAGATACTGAATCCAGTACACAACACTAACACACCCACACATTCACAACTGCCCCAACATTATATTAAAATATGATAGTCCAAGTAACACCTCAAGACTTGAGTCCACCCTTCCTCCTCATCTCCCCATTCCCCAGCTCTGGCTCTTCTCATTCTGGTGTTCAAAACTCCCACTGCTCTTGGCCCCTTGCTCAGGGACCAGTAGCTAAAAGCTACTGGGACATACACAGGCCCTTCAACAGCTTTTCAACTCATCCTAATCTATATTCCCCTCATGGAAACTGCTCTCAAAGTTTTCTAAAGTACCAATGGATTTTGTATATATGATCCTGCATAAAACTTTCCACTTCAACTATCACTTTTCTACCGTAAAACACAGATAAGAATACTAAATGCTTTGAGGTCTGAAGTCTGGCTACTCATCTCCAGCCTAAAACTGATAATACAACTGAAATTACTTTGACTGAAGCTAATAAAAACGCATACTCAAATAATTCACGTTATCTAAATTAAGTATCTTTCAGCCATCAAACAATATTGTCCACCTCATGAGAGAAGAATAAAGATATTGGACTTGAGATTCAAGGGTCAGCACAGTTTAAGTACAGTAAAGACACTGTACTTAGATTAAAGGTAAGAGAGGCAGAAAGAGATTGTGAAAAATTTCCCATCCACGGCCTTGAAAAATGAAATGTTTGAGGGTTTTCAGAAGATTTACCCAGTGGGAAAGCTAAGTATGCAGATTGGAATCCCAGTAAGAGCAAAGTCACACTCTGATGTGTGGGAGTTCCATACATATATACATAATATATAAATTATACATCCAGAAAGGCTTTTCATACTTCTTCCTAAACATTTCTACTGTGCAGGGGAAAAGTGTTTTTTGGAAACCCTATGTCAGGGCATCTATTCTTTGTCAGGAAAAAAAAAAAAGAAGACCAAACAAAACCAAAAAAGACACCCAAATTCCCTGGAAGAGACTAACAGTCCAAGAAGGGTGTATTTCTAAATTGGGCATACAAAAGACTCTGATTCCCATAAGAATAAGGAGTGGTATTTCCCCTGCCTCTTGCTAAATGAACTTTTTCTTTGTGTGAACATAGCAGATCCAATAGCTTTGCCTCTTAAAAATAACAAAAATAATTACACCCATCTTTCCACAGGTTTGTTGTTCAGATCCTTCTCACTGCAAGTACATTCCTTTTTATTCTTCTTTTGAAGCTAACAGATCTAAAGGGACTATTTGTTTTTTCCTTCTAGTTTCTTAAAAACAAGCCAGAAGATCAGAGAAGATGCAAAGGGAGATATCTTACAGGACATTGTGATTTTCATGCAGTGATCCTCTCCTCCCTTCTTACGGGCAGAAGAAAGGAGAAACATTTCTTATTTGGCTGCTGCTACTCATCCTAAATTTGCACTAAATTGTTGTAAGGGGGGGGAGTTTATAAAGCCGATTGTATTCCTGCTGAAACAATGGGAAAACTCACAATTTTTTCAACAGGAAAACAACAGATCCATTACACTTTCTCCTTAATGATTCTTCTACGAATAAAGCACTTGTTTGCAAGCATTTGTTTCTAAAGCAATTACACAATCCAAACACTGATCACAATAGGATCGTTCATGTATAACAGATACAGCATTTGGACACAGAAAGTTCTCTATCATGATTCCTTTACCATCGGTTCAGATCACAAATATTGATGGTTTACTTAACTGAAAAAAAGCAATCAAATGCAATAAAAACAAATTAATACAATAGAACATAAATTGCATCAGACTTAGATGGAACCTGGATTTCCTAGGTGGAAACAGTTTCTACCCTGCTGAAAGATTATTAGTATTTTTTAGCTAATCTTCATTCCGGGCAACCACAGGCTGGGACACTGCACTATGCACTATGCTGCATTCTCTTTTATTACAGTCTTTCCAGCACAAATCATTTTAATCTTGGCTATAATAAATCACCAGTTAGATTCTCAGCTTATACCCTCTTTTCACCTGTGAAGTTTTGTTCATCTTTGTTGGAGCTCAGAGCAGTTTCTCCCATAAAATTGCTCTCTGCGTGAATCTTTCTAGATGCAGAAGGTTTCTGCCAACTGTCATTACAAGATCAGAGGTTCAAATTGAGGAGCACTTAAAGCAGGGGAAGGTCATCTTTGGAAATTAAGCTGGAATAAAATTTTGTAGAAGTGGAGGTGGCTATTCATACTGTGCCACCGCAACAACAGCGGACCCACCATTTACCTCACACACGCCTCCTGGCTCGTCTGAGAGTGGCTGAGCCACAGGGATTTATCATCAGCTTCCACTCTTCTGTACCAGCAGAAACACCCTTCACAGCCCTGTCCACACACAGCAGCAGGAGCTGTGCTCACCTGCGGAGAGGCAGGACCCAGACAGCCAGGGAGGGCATCACTGAGGAGCACATCAGTGACTCAAACCTTATGCCACCTCAGCGACACGAAGCCCAGAGGAACATCTGACCCTTTCTTCCCTGAAGAGGGAACAAAGTCTATCTCCAACCATGCCCAGAACTACCACGACCTTTAAAAACAAGGGGACATAACCAGAGGGACTTCCAAAATTTCCCAAAGCGGTAATTATTCCTTCCATTTTAGAATAAGTTATTTAGGAAATAAAATTCAATGCAAAACCAACTCAATACTTTGAAAACCCATCAAGATTCACATCACATTTCCTTTTCAGAAGCGAGAACTGATATTTGGAATTTTAAGTGTGCATTTCAAAGAAACAGTAAATAGCAGCTTTTTAATTCATCAGAAGCCCAGAGGAAAGGGAACTTTCCATACAAATGTGCTGTACTTGGGAGACCAACTCTTGCTGTTGCTATAATGAAAGTATAAATACAGCATAGCAGGAATTCATAGTAATTTGTTTCTATGAGCAAGTTTGACATGGCACAGCCAAATAAATTCAGATTGTACAGCCACACAGAAGTGAGATATTCTCTGAGCTACTGCACTGGCATTTTGCCTTTCCTCCATCATTCATCGCATCAGACCTTTGTCTCAATTTCCCTCTAAACCTTTGTCTTGTCCTTTTTGAAGGCCCACGCTCCAGGGTTGTATCTTATCAGTTAATTAAGTTTTAGAATGGAATCACAGCAAAAATGACTATATAAACTTTTGCTCATATATATCAAAGCCAATGTCAACCAGTGTGGTTCCTGTGTACCTAATCCAGGAGACTTATAATAAAATCTCATCTTCCATTTACAGCCTGAGGCAATAGTGGGTCTTGCAGAGAGAAATGCGAAGTGATGAGGTTTAGTAGAGCAATAACATTGCTCAACAGTTTAAATATTGGTCTAGCTACTGAACTTTATGCCAGGAGGTTCTGGCATTACATTATTAAATGCTAATATTTCATATAAGGTTTTCACTTACTCGGAATAATGCATAATTCATTTCAGAATAAAAAAAAAAATTGAAACTTCAGATTTTTTTTCTTCCCCCACCACCCCCCCAAAAAACCCCTTGAATGATCTATTTTCAACAGATCAAGGCAACACTAATGGGGAATTATGGAGATTGTGTGTGTGTATAATACACGAGTTCTTCACTGCAAATTAAGGAACAATTTAGCAACAACATCCTAGAAGCAATGAAAACCATTGCCTTCATTTCAGGCCTATAAGGTCGGTGCCAACAAGTAATAAAGGAGAAAT
This sequence comes from Dryoscopus gambensis, assembly GCA_013389985.1. Taxonomy (NCBI): domain Eukaryota; kingdom Metazoa; phylum Chordata; class Aves; order Passeriformes; family Malaconotidae; genus Dryoscopus; species Dryoscopus gambensis. The sequence goes on from WEIT01001484.1 coordinate 295,082, forward strand.
CGATTCACCTGAAAGTTTGCATCAACAAATAAGGAAGAGGAGGATCCTCGGAGGCAACTTTGATTTTTATTTTACTGACTCTTCACCTCACATCAGCAGATCTCACTGATGTGCACTAAAAAAAATCTGGGGTAAGAAGGAATTGAACAGGAGCCAGTGTTTGAAAATAATTTTGCCCACAGTTCAAAATTTCCGTGAAAAACCCAGCACCGCACAAGATGAAACACAGAAAAAGAATATAGAATCTGAATGGGAATTGTAGCCTGACAGGCTGGGAGCATCCAGCAGCCCCTTGCTCAACTCCAAGCACGTCTCTTCCACCCAGAGAGGATCACATCCTCGAGCTCCTGACTCCTATCATTCCAGAAAAAAGGTGTGATCCCCATCAAGATATATATAAACATATTATAGTTTACTGCCATTCTTGACTTTCCAGATTAATTATTTAAGGGCAAGGTTAAATCTAAGTAAGTTTATTAAGACGTTTTCTAAAGAAAGTTTCACCAAGACCAGTTTTTAAAAGTCACGAAAACTTCTTATCATTTTGTTTCAATAAAATGCAAGAGAACACCCTGCAGATTTAGATTACCATATCAGTACTTTTGATTTACTCACCTTTTCAACGTGAAGACAGGCAATTCCCATATATAACTTTATTCCAAAGCTGTGACCTTGACTTCTACCAAAAGTTCAATTGTATGGGTATTGGTTTTGAGGCAAGATGAAGGAAGGAAGGAGTTCTCACAGATAAGATAATAAACTGTCAGCTGCAGTTTATGAAATACTACTGTTTCAAATAGATGATCTGATTTAATATATGTTGACTGTCAATGCAAAACTTATGACTAGGTCATTACGTAGCACAGTGACTACAGAGCTTGCATTACTTTGTTTGTCTCATAAAGGATTAGCTGTGTGAACCAAAGACATCTTCACAGCCTTCCATGTAAGGATCCAAAGTAACAGAATAATCCCAAATTAAATTAAATACCACATATTGAAGATATATGGTTAGCATACACAAATTTGGGCTTTGTCTAGAGGTAAAGAAAAAGGTATTGAAAAGTACTATTGGTAGAGTTACTGATTACATCAAGATGAAAAATAAAGTTTTTCTCTAGCTGTTGAAAATAATAAAGGAATGCATAAAACAGCCATTTTAACTATTAACCCACTGTCCTCAGTACTCATACAACTGTAAAAATACAGTGAAGTTTAAACAAACCCCAGCCCAAACCACATTATCTCCTGGGAGCGATGAGAATTGTGTACTTGTATAAACTACATACACAGGATGTAATCTCTTTATTTTTCTCCACTCAACTTAGTAAGTGCAGTTTTTTCTACTAAAAAGAAAAAAAGATGAGCTACCAACACTGATGTGTCTATCAATAAATGAGAAATCTTGATGAGACTCCCATGTTTTCCAGTACAGTAAATACACAAAAATCCCCTGAGATTCATATGGTGCTTTGAACGGATTCTTGTATCTTACATTGTCCAATATAACAACAGCTCATTTCACATTGTTACGAGAAATTATTCTAAAAACCAGAAGTGTTCACTGGAAGTAGGGACACAGGCTACATTTAAGTTAGAAGATGTAAGATTGGCAGTTCTCTCACAGCAAAAGGATGAGCAAAGATTGTGAAGAAGTAAGGAAAAGTTTAACTCTCTAATGTTTCAAATGCTTCTCTTTCCATCACTTATGTTTAAAATGCAGTTTAATACACTTTCCAGTACAGTGGGAGTCTTCAGCAACAACCTCAAACAAACATGGCATATGGAATCACCTCCAAAAATCAAATTCTTCTTTATCAACCTAAAATCTGCTATACCTACAAAAATGCTGAATGAACAGCAAACAACAGTCACCTGCTACCAGTGTGAAACAACTCGTCAGAGTAACTTACCTGAGGAAATAAAGAAGTGGGGCCTGATTTTTGTCCCCCACAGGCAGCCCAATGTGCCTACACTCTGTGAAATATAGAGGCAGTGCCTGACGGGACACCTAAATCCCTCCCCCAAGTTGTAATGCCTCCTCCATCATCTTCACATCACATTTCGGTTAAGATAACTAAAGTGTCACAATAAGATATATTTAATTAAAAACAGACTGAAAATGTTTGCACAGTCATCACATTAACATATATTTTGGGGTGAAACCCTGTTGTAGCCAGTATTTAACAGGTGAATTCATGTGACTGGAATAGTAACACAAAGGGGTACAGCTCTTCTGTAAGGGCATGTAAATGATGGTGACATGTTGGATTTCACCTATAAATTTTACATCTTTTCCATCTTTGGAATAGTCTACAGAGAACAACTGGTAAAATTTGGTGTGTCAGGGTGGAGACAGAGTAAATTCCACTCAGTGTAGAGCGTAACCCATGAGCAGGAACCACTGGGGAACAGGTGGGATGGGCAGGTAGACAAATACATTCCCATACATATATTTGCATTAAAGCTAAGGAAGGTGTCCTGGAAAGCTGGGCTGGCAGGACAAAGGAAACTGAAGAAAGGTGCAGCTCAGAAAAAAGAGAAAAGCCCAAGTGGAAGCTCTCCTATGAGGGAATGGGCACAACCACACTGGGGATAACCTGGAGTATGAGAGATCAGCTGAGCTCAGTCAAAAGCTACTCACTGCCCTCGGAACAACAACAACAAAAAAGGTGAAAATTAGGTCAGGTTCCTGCGGATTAGCAGAAGGCTGCAGACAAGCATGAAAAATCAGAATTAGCAATGGGCATTTAAGGTAATAAAGGATCCTCCTGCAAACGTCCAGGCAAAAACCAGACACCCTCCACTCGCCCACCCACCTCCTCAAAACCTGGCCCAGGCTCTCACCACCCTTCATGGGGCAGGACAGCTGCGTTCCTGGGAGTGGATTTCCTTTCAGGGAAAGGGCTATCAAGGATAAACCAGCTATTTCAAAAGCGTCTGTTCTAATGAACCTTGGCTCTAGCAAACTTAGAGAAACCGATCTTGATGTGTCAGGAGGCGAGCATCAGCTTACTTTTGATTTGCACAAAAATGTTGGAACAAATAATCATTCAGCAGGGACAGATATACAAAAAAAAGGATAAAAGTTAAATACATCAACTTTCTGTAATAGATTGATGGACACAGCAAAACAAAAAGAACAATGGCCTTATTTCAGAATAGTTTGCTTCCTTGAGGACAAAAATCCAAAAAATGCTCATCACCGTGAATCCTAAATGACTTCCTTAGTAATTAAATTATATTGCATCAAAAAGCACATGCCTCCAGCAGTTTGATTCGGCTGTGCACACTCTAACCAGGAGTAACTGGGTAAGCAAAGATTGAGTGGAATTGACATAAAAACATATAGAATGCTTAGCACTAAAGAAAACCTCTGAAATGGAATAGAGCCTTTTGCTTTATGACAATCTCTGGGACTGATTCACCACTGTTTTATTACTGACTTTTGTTATTGTATCTGAATACAATTTGATTTTATGAGATCTTAAATATTACCTTTATAAACATTTCATGGGATGTTGACTCTCTATCTGCAAATTGCTTATTTGCTTATTGTATCTGTTCATTGATGCCACTGCAATAGCTTATTTTTGCATTAGCTTCTTTGTTGAGTCTGGTTTATCTTCTGAGAAAACCCTGAGATGAAATTTTTAATAAGAACTCCTAAAAAAAAAAAAAAGATATAACTGTAACTGGTAAAGACATTTTCCCTTATAGCGTTCTGTTTGCAGCATAATTCAATCAGGGTGTTTATGCCAGTAACCGAGACTTCAGGAAAGTATTTTGTTTATCATTTAATCAATATGATTTGAGCAACCCAGAAAGATTTTTAAATAGTAAGCTAAATTCTGTTCACTCCTCCTGCAACTCTACCCAAGTTTCAGACTTCTGCTCAATAAAGGCTCTCCACACATCATTTCTTTTACTTCCACCATTCTGACTGTGCAAACGCAACGCCAATAAAAACCTGTGGCTGAATTCCATCTATGGAACACATTAACTCGTTTGCAAGTAATGGAAGATGATGATGACTGCACTGGGAGAAAATACAACAGGATCATTGGGCTCCCCCATCAGCCTATTTGACAGCTGTACTCATATACCCATCACTTATTCCACTGCAAGCCTGAACATTTACATTCCACAAAGCATATAATCAAATTTTATTCAAATACAGCCCAAGAACTAACTGTATTTAACTTCTGGAAACACATTAGGTGATTATTTCATTCAAAGTAAAAATGTAATACTTGCAAAACCACAGAACCAACTGCAAATTGCTAATATGTTTCATTATTATTAAGTCTGCCCCTTGGAAACACCAGCAATTAGGGTCAAATGAAACTCCATAATCCTTCTAAATTTCTTTCATGGTTGCCTCCAGTATTTACATTTACCTGTGAAATTCATCTCACTAGGAAAGACAGGCATCTTTGAAAGACTTCAGATAAGACAATTTGAGCAGACACATTTTGCCCCGTTTCTCATCAAAGCATTTAAAATTACAAAATTTATGCTTTTATATCAGATTTGCAGAGTATTAACATTTAACTAAGCTTAAAAAGGGGGCCAGATACATAATCTAAACTCAAAAATTAATAAAAAGCAGCCATCTTCCTATAAACACTACAATTAATCATTATGATGAACAGAGAGGAAGCAATCCATCTCACCATGCCATAGAGCTGATGTAGCTCTTCTTTTCACACACCACACAAGTTAATTATTATGAGCAGATGTGCTTAGATTACGGGTAAATTTATATTCCATGAAACCAGGCACTGAAGATATCTATTTTGAAGCACAAATTTGTCCCTGTTTGTTTGGAGGTTTGCTCACATGCGACTACATCAGCAACGTGGCCTGCACAAAACCCATCCAATCTCACAGGACTGAGTTCTGCATTGCTTTTTGTGTGTTACACTAACCAAACATTTCAAAAAGGTACTGAAAAAGCATCCACTGATCAAAGCAACTTCTCACAAACAGGGCAGTTCTGCTTTGTCCAACAAATTTTCCGCCGTGCCCTGAACAGCGAATGTCTGCCGTGACCACATCGTGTGTTCTGGGGGTTAAAATGGAACAGAAGAGATAATCCCCCAAATGCTCTCAAGAGTTCACGTCTGCAGTAGCTGCTCACTTCTGCAGGCCCATTTACGCTTGATTTTCTCAAATGCTCTTAAGTGCCTATTATTAAGATGCCCTCCAGGAGCACAAGGAATAAATAAGCGGCAGCGAAGGCCCGTGGTCAGCGAGGGCAGTGGCCGGGGAAGGCCACGTGCTCCAACCACAGGGCTGTGGCTGGGAACGCTGCCCCGGCACGTCCCACATCCCCCGAGGATGTGCTGATCTCCTTCACCCCGAATTAAATGGATGCTGAAGTAGATGGCCTTGGACAAGCCTATTACATTTTAATAGGGTGGTAAGATCCCCTCACACTGCCTGCCTCGAGTTCAGGCAGTTCCTCTGCCTACACAAAGACCAGGATAAAAACTAAGATGCAGAAAGTTGATACCTAAAAGACAGCAGAAAAGAGAGAACTCGGAGAAATTTCAATCACCTTGGGGCACATCACAGAAAACAAATTTATGATTGCAGGGCTGAAACTTCAGTGAACTGTCAAAAAGTAACAATAGTACTGACCAGAACTGATCAGAAAAGCCATAAAAAGTAACATTTGCTACAAGGCTTCACATCCAAGATCCAAATTTAACACTACAAAATACCCTACTTCAGGACAACTCTGTCAAACACCAGAATATATTATTCAAAACTTTCCTTATTTCACAAAGCCAATATCAGCAATCCTTTAATAAATGATGCACGCACCTGGCAAAACCAGCAGCTGCCAGCAAAAAAATTGACTTTAGAAAAATCTTTGTTAGAAGGTGACATATTTTTCATTACTATCTATTGCCATCAAGGTATAGAGATAGCTTTTTCTTATGTAGTAATTTTATTCCAGGGGAATTCCAATTTTTTGGATGAAGTTTCACTTGATTTAGTATAAATAAAGAAGACGAAATCTTCTCCTGAGTCTTTTCAGAAGGAAATCAATGATGATAAGGGAAGTGGAGAAGGGTTTTTTCCAACAGGAAAAATGTTTGGAAGTATTACTACTGCAATCATCAGACTTGGTTTAGAAAGTGCTAAACACATCACTCAGCATTTTTAATATTTCTGTACATATTTAGAAATAGTGCCAGCAGAAAAGAGCACCACTGGACACCCAAAGCAAATGTAACATTGACCAGTTCACAGGCACCTGCTGTATTCTCATAAGTGCGAGCACTTCATAAGCATCCCTGTCCCTTCCAGTTACTCTTCTGTCACTTCAGTGCACCTGTGTGAAAGAGAGATGCTGGGAATTTAGAAAGACAGTTTGATTCAAGGTTATTAATTTATTCTGAAATTGAAAACTCATGTCTAAAACCTCTCCTGCAGACATAAAGCAATCGGAGTAACATTAATATACAAATTCTGAGTCAACAAACATGACATCAGGATTCCTTTTACATCTTTGTGGCATGTCAGTTTTTAAAAAATCTTGTGCTTGAAGATTTACAGTAAGCCATACTGATGAGCTCTGCCATTTAGGATGCCAATATTCATGGTGAGTATTAGTTCTTAATTATTGAGCAACACTTGACTCAACAATTTCCATTAAGAAGGGCCTTTTAAGTAATGCAGAAAAAGGGAAAACACAAACTGCAACTTTTATCAAGTTTCTCTGAAGGAAATTCCCCAGACAGGTCAAATCTTAGGAGTCTGACAATGAACAATATATGCCATAAATCAAACTCTGCATTCCTTTCAACATCTCCATTTTCCTTTCACCAACAGCTGCGTTTGTTTGCTGATTTGTTTTTCTGTTTGTTGGTTTGGTTTTTCGTTTAGTTTTCTTTTGTTTTTTGGGGGTTTTTTTCTGGGTGGTAGGGAGGTTGTTTGCTCATTTGGGTTTGTTGTTTTGTTTTTTTTTTCCAGGAGGTGAGAGGAGGAAGTCCAAACAATTGACCGAGTCCTTGAATGTTTCATTGATTTAAGCAGGATCAGCATTTCAACCCAGCACTGTCTATTTCTCAAATTAAACCCCTTTGGTACTACCATACTGTAAGAATAAACAACTGGTCTTCATCCTTCCATTTAATGGCTCTGGAATGTCTCACAAGCTGATAATCCACTTTACTGCAAACATTATGGACAAGAAAGAGGTTATTTGGGTAAAGACTGTGAGAGTAACATCTCCAGTGTTTTCCTGACAACTAATAGTATAAAAGTGTTTTAATAAACTTGCTACAGTATAAAAGCTTTTTAATAAACTTGCTTATTTTTGGTCATGCTTCAAGCTTTCCTGTTTAAAATGTCTGTTTGAAGAAAAGTCCTCCTTAAGGCCATTTTCAAGAGAACCTGGATCTTACCCTGCTCAGCTCAGATAAATTTTTAACAATTTCCCTACGAAGCGCAGCGGTTTTGGCATGAATTGTCTTTGGAGTTGTAAACAGCACAACTGTGACACGCAGGAAATTAAAATTTTATAAAAGCAAAAGTAGATCTAAATCAGTACTGAATGAGCCTGCCTGCACATGGAGAGGTGAACAAGAGGGATGTGAAAGTGTTATATAAAATAGCAAACAAAAAAGGAGACCAACCAGGACACAAATGCCTCAAGAACAAAGGATGACTCAATTAAATTGAAAATCATCAAGAAACTAGAATAGTTCACTCACTGCAGGGTTGCCCCATCGAACTGAGGTATGCCAGACACATACAGGGGCTAAAAACCAGCAACAGTTACATGACCTCATTTAAAATATTAAGGATTAGAAACCCTTGTGTTTCAGGCTCTAAGTGAAGAAAACAGAGTTTTAGGATGAAATGGTTCCTGTATTTCTGATAAAGAGGACACAAGGCTGTGTGAGCAGGTCTGCTTACAACCATCCTGTGGCCATAGAAGAGACTTCTGTTCTAGTCTGTAACATCCTCTGCACAAACCATGACGTGTCACCACTCAGGCCTACAGTCCACAGAATACAAATTTCTCAAGATTTGTGTGAAGAGTCTGAATCAACTGCTCATAACTAGGATTTTAAATCACTGGAAGCTAGTGGTAAAAACAAGTCATAATTGGAAGGGCCTGTCTCCAGTTTGAGGGAGAGATTGCTCTTCATTATGTCTCTCATTAAGCCTTTCATCCTCCTGAGTAAGTCTCGGCACAGTTTGGTTCTCCTTGGACCTCTTTCATCTACTATACTCTGTTTAATGACAATCCATCATTTAAAAAAGGACCCCAAAAACGAGTTTTGCCAACGATAGCTGCTTAGATCATACAGACTCCACACTAGATAAAAGAAATCTTGGGAGGACCAAAGAGAGCTGAACTTAATCAGAGGGATGAAAGACAAAATGAAAATCTATCTACCCTTACTTTTAAAAAAGGAGTTTCCTGCAGATAAGATGATCTCGACTCTCTCCCTCTGTGCCTGTTAAATATGGTGTGAGCACTGTCAGATCCTGTGGGACTTTTATGATTGAGATGCTCCAGCAATTCCTGTAAATTGTACACATTTGGATGGTGCTGTCTGAGGTGACCTGGCCACTTCCTATTGATCTAAAACCCTTTCCCCCCCGTTTCTTCCCTCCTTCCTCCTAATCAAGGCAGAAATATATAGCCTGGCAAGCTTTGATGTCCCTCTGCTTTACTTCTCATTATTTTGATCTTTTAACAATCCCTCTATTGGTACATGCCCTTAGCGTGCATTTCCAGTGCCCGAGCCCTCTGGCTTCAAAAGACTGTTTTACTTGATTAAGGCATTTTGTTCCTTTCTCCCAGAAAACAAATGCTCTGTGTGGTACTAAGATGCGGATATTTGTTTTGTTTATCAGATAAGAACAGTATATAGTTAAGCTAGAGAGCCTGCTTATTCCCTTCTACAGAGTGGAATGCACGGTCCCGGTTTTGAAGGAAATCAAATACATGTAATTTATCTGATGCAGTCTTCATCATCTTTATTTTACAGAAAGTCTACAGATCATTGAGTTGCCTTTGGATAAAATGCTGCACCGTAGATTGCTGTCAGGACAAATTCTCTAAGAGTCTCCTCAATTTTTATGTTGCTGGCATAAGGCTACAGTGACAGAAATGACTTGGAGTCTCTCCTGCTATTAGTTCATGTCTATAAAGTAATGTCATGCCAATTCTCCTCCTGCCTGTGAAATACTCTTAGAGCAGCTCTACCTGAGGTGGAAGCTGGGCAGACCCAGGCTGAAATATAGTTTTAAGTGTCCTCTGATGCCTGCTGACATCCCCGATTAAAAACAGGAGGGCAGTCCACCATCACTCTTCTGTGAACAACCTGTCACTGGCAAACCAGTATCAATCTTTCTTCCCCTTGTCCTATCAACTCACACCCAAAGAAAGAAAAATTGGTCTAGGGGAACACACTACCTAGAGGATCAGTGGGATGTAATACAAAATGAGGACAAATTTCCATGCCCCACTGCAGTGCCCAGCTGCAGATTCCAGCTGTGCACATTTGCACAGATATCTCCACTACAGCATCACGTTTAAGAAATTGGCCCAGGATGACTTCTATGCAAGCAGGTGATTTTATTTCTCATAAATTAAACTGCAGGAATATCAAAGGCAGCCGAAATGCTCAGAGAGACTGATCCACTACACCTCACATAGCTTCATCTATACCCTCCCCTCCCCTCCTGCTCCCAGTCAGTTCTAATGCTACAAAACTGAAATTAAACCTGTGTAAAATCTCTCTGGGAGAGGATCTCTTACTCATTCCACTGGTGCAGGGAAGGCTAGGAACGCATAGATACATGCATGCATGTCATCAGTACGGCATATTTGTCTCCTCCTCAATTTTTCCTTGTTTCCCCCTTTGTGAAACACTGTCACACATTTTTGCATGAAGCACATGCACTATCAAATCCACAGTCAAAACCAGACCAAAGCCTATAGGTAAACTGTTAGGAATCTGACACAAGCAATCTGAACTCGTGCAATCCCACATCCCTACTGCAGTGATCATTCTCTCCATCTCCTGTGTGCACATATACACAGTTCACCAAGAATGAAGATTAGTTTTAAATGCAAAACCAAGGGTAAAGTTTCATTAAGCTCACGAGATTTTAATTTGTTCAGTGCTATTCACCAGAGGTAGACTCCTAAATACTTAATTTCTTTCTGTTAATGAAATTTGGGTATTTTGAAAAAAAAGGCTCCTAATCTATTCTGAATCTATTGGCAAACCAGGAACTGGAATTACTCAAGACAAAGTTTTGGTGGTTTTATCTGACCTCAACTGTTTGTCATTACTTATAGTGGCAGAAGGTGTTATGGAACAAAAACAAAAGGGAGGATTGCCTGTTGAATCTATTCTGGTTTATGAAACAGAAGAATAAATTTCAGGAACTTGGAGATGAGAAGGAAAATGTAAGCAAAACATGATTTTATGATGGGTGCTTTTTTTACAACGGGATAATGCCACTCATGTACATCTGAATTCCAGGCTTTCCTGTACAGCACCTTTCTATAGTGCAAGTGCTGCACACTTTTTTCTGTAATGAAAATTTTGCTTTTCGGAACATGCTTGAATTTACTCAACATGTATTTTTGGTCTGCCTTTCAGAGTACTCATGATTTGCACTTACCCAGATGTGTTCTCCAGTTCACCATCCATACTGTTAGTGACAGCACTGACGACAGTGCAGAGTGCGTGTGCCCCGCGGGAAGCTGTCACGATCTGATCAGAAGCCATCCAAAACAGCCCTCCTGGCTGACAGCAAAGAGCTGATAACAGGGCTTGGAATGGGTCTTTTCAACGAGTTGCACAACCTCGCCCTGCATTTCTCTAGGTCATACCTTCTTACTGCACATGGGAGACTCTCACGTGGGACTGGACTCAATGTCTTCCTGCAGTCAAGAGAATATTATCTCTTTTCACTTACCTTATTGCCTGATCTCCAGCCTACTGCTGTGGAGGCTGGTGGGCCTGCTGGACAAGGAACAAAAGGAGTCCTATGGTGCGATAAGTTCTAGGTTCCTTTCCAGCTTATGGTGACTGAAAAGGCTTCCCCCAGAAAGCTCTGCTCTGTCCTGTTGATGTACCCCAGTTCTGCTTCCCTGGTTGGCTCCGTTGGCCGCCACACCCCTTGTTACCTCATACGCCCTCAGAGTTTCTCGATTGGTTCCCTTACTCTGGACCCCCCCGTTTGTTCTCCTGGACTTCTCTGGAACCTTGCACGAGTGCAGATGCATTAAATCTCTCCTGTAGAACCCATGCGAAGACCCTTTCTGCTCATTCATCGTCGGACTGCTTTGCTATCCAGTGAGAGTGTACATGTGTGTGCAAGTGTGCTGGCTGCACAGAGAGGCTTCCTTGGAGGTGCTTTTGGGAAGGCCACGGCATTTTTCCATGCAATATCCCCACGACATACTGCCTTGTCAAGGAAAGAATTCAGATTATCAGAAACAATAATAGCGAATCAATTCTGGTTTGCTTGTTTCTTACCACCTGACTACTCTCCATGTGTTTATAAGCTAAAAATTGCATTATCAGCAACAAGAGGATAACAACACAACGCATCCTTTGTGAATTTTCAATATGATGTAGAGTGATTATATCTGTAAACTGTTGGTGGAGCCCTGGGCAGGCATGGCTGATAACCAGACCAAGGCTCTTCATCCTGGAAAGGCAATCTCCTTCCTGAACCTCAGTGCCATCCTAGACAAACTCTGCTTCAAAAACTTTCTTTTCAAATGGATCACAGACAAGACTCCGCTCCTGTCTTTACCCTGGTAATTATTTTCCCCTCAGTTGTTTGCTCCCAGTGCCACCAGCTGCCAGGTAGGTGTCTTCCAGACCAGGACTCTGGCTAGGACCAGTCAAGTTCAGCTCACTGTGCTCTGTCTGTGTCCCTGTAACTGCCTGTTACACCCTGGACTAGAACCACCAGAAAAAACACTGACCAACTAATGAATGCCCAGCATCACTCAGAATAAGGCTCAAGGTGCCATTGTCCTACCTGTCCTACCTCCTCCCTAATACTGGAGGGAGCTGCTGATGACAGGTAAGCTGCTGTCAGCTGGACAAATTGACACACGACTGCAGAACAGAGCCCTGCTCGGAAAACATCACCAGCGAACTGAAGCAGTTGAGCCTCTGCCATGTTTACTATCATAATGGCATTCCTTGTAAACTTCAGGTTATCACATTGCCTTCAGCCTGTAAATTGTCACAGGATTCTAATATGTACCTCCTGAAATTGGTAATTCTGTGCAAAAGCATTCTGCAACTCAAATCACAGTGATGTGTTAATTTAGCTAATCAGCAGTTATATTAACTACCTACAAAACAGGGAATAAGAACTGTTGGGTGACTTATCTTATGAGCAAAAAAAATATGGTAACACTGATGCTTTTTTGATGGCATATCTCATTATAAAGAGGTTACCATAAAATAACTGCAGGAGAAACAATAACAGTGTACATGGCCATTACTGAGTTACTGATGGATGATACACGAGATAATACAGCTAAAGGACACCTGCTTGAAATATTTGTGTAGATGCAATCTTAACAGGTTATATCTAAACTCATCCTTTCATCTTGCTTAATATGATGCATTAACTTGATCACTATTAGGATTGTGATCACAGTACTGCCTATATTTTATATAAGATTTCACTGCAACTATCACTACATTTAGACACACTCAGGAAACTCAGAAGATTGTTACCATTTTTTTTTTCTTATGATGATAAGCTCTTGGTCTGAATCAGTCTAAAACCAGTCTTGTCTGCAGTGTCCCTACATCTATCAGAAAGCTCCGGAGCAAGAGCCAGAAACCTGCAATGAAGGAGACAGGAACCTTAAATTGCTCGAGTCTGGTGCTGCCTGCATCTCACGTATTCACTGTCAATTCATACATCAACTTTTCAACTGTAACAGATTATATTTAACACTAACCATCTTAGCAAAGTCCATGTGGTGTGAATTTACAACCCAGCTAAAGTAGGGAAGGAAATACAGCCTGTGCGGTCTGACAGTAGAGCAACCAAAAGAAATGCACTCCTGAGATGCTCAGTGGGGCTGTCCAGGATCGATCCACCCCGTGACCTCAGTGAGACAGGGCAGTTCTGTTCTCCAAAGCAAAGGAGTAGCTTCTTATTACTGAATTGGTGAGTCTACATTGTTGTTTTCCTGTACATAAATCAATAAACTATCTCTAAAAATATTTCCTGCTCTGTGTCACAGCATTTCTGTATTCTTGTGATGGGGAGCCACAGCTCCGAGAAGGGCTTACTGTCTCATTAACAGGGGGAAATATGGTCAAATCCTCCAAATGAATCAAAGCAAAGTGGCAGGAGCAGGAGAAATAAGACACGGCACTTTCCATTGCTGCAGCTTCTCCTTGCTTTTGGAAAGTAACTCGTTCTTTTATAATCGTGTTGTCAGTGTATTTCCAGGACTAGTTTTTAAAGCAGAGTCTCATTAGACCTGTCTGGTCTTTAATACGTGTCTATTTACGCTACCAATGGCGTTTGAAGCGGCCTTCAAAGATCCTTGCTTAAAACAGGCTTCCCATCCACTAATTAAACCTTAACAATCCCTTGTAACGAGCAACACTTTTTTTCCCAAAAACTGTGTATGTCCCAGGTGGCTCTTTAAGTCAGCACTGAAAGGGGAGGTCATTCCTGAAGGATACTCCATCACAAACATCTGAGAACAGGAAAGTCACCAAAGTGCCCCTGCAGAAGAAGAGATTCTCATGAAATCATGGAATGGTCTGAATTGGGGACCATGCAGCTCATCTCGTTCTGATCTCCCTGCCATGGGCAGGAACACCTTCCACTATCCCAGGCTGCTCCAAGCCCCATCCAACCTGGCCCTGAACATCTCCAGGAATGGGGGCATCCACAGCTTCTCTGCCAGGGCCTCACCACCCTCACAGTTAAGACTTTCTTCCAACTCTACTTTTGTCACTTTAAAGCCAATCCCCCTTGCCTTATCACTCCATGCCCTCTCCAGCACTCTCAAAGCCCCTTCAGGGCACTGCAAGGGGCTCCAACATCTCCCTGGAGCCTTCTCTGCTCCAGGCTGAAAAGCCCCAACTCTCTCAGCCTACCTCCACAGTAGAGGTGCTTCAGCCTTCTGAGCATCTCTGTGATTTTCCCTGGACCTGCTCCAACAGGCCCATATCCTTCTTATGTTAAGGACTCCAGAGCTGGATGCAGAGCTCCAGGTGGGGTCTCACCAGAGCAGGGCAGAGGGGCAGAATCTCCTCCCTCACCTGCTGCCCATGCTGCTTTGGATGCAGCCCAGGACAAGGTTCAGTGTCTGGGCTTCAAGTGCACATTGCCAGCTCACCCTGAGCTTCTCATCAACCAACACTCCCAAGTCCTTCTTCCCAGGGCTGCTCTCAATCCATTCTTCACCCAGCCTGTATTTGTGCTTGGGATTGGCCTCACCCCCATGCAGGACCTTTTCTCACAGTCTTGACACCTTCCAGTAAACTAGTCCCTGGTGGAGGGAAATGACAGCTGTACAGCAACACAAAAGTTTGCAAAGCTCCTCATTTACTGTTTGAAATGCTGTCTTATGTAACTGTCAAGCAACAGCAACATCCCCACCCTGTTTTACTCGAGTGCCCTGTCTTGGGGGCTTTTTGCCAATCATGCCTCAATTAAGTTTATGTAACAACTATATTTATTAATTCTAAAGGCTACCTTTCCCTTTCCTATAGGACTGCTTGCTGAGTAAGTTAGTCCACTGAAGCTGATGTAAAAAATGAAAGGCTATTGCAATTAGTGTAGTATCTTTCCAAGGTAAAACCTAAAAACTGCAGTTTCAGACAGCTGTCATCTCTTTGGCTATTCTGCTTATTATTCACAGACAAACTCTGATATATTCTGCATATTACACAGTACAGTTACATGCAATTTCAGTGAAAACACTCATGAAATAGGATCTCTAAGTATCTATCTCAGAATCTAGCCGAGAGAAAGAACAGAGCTTGAAAGTCATTTCAGACCTCATTTTCCCTCAGTACAGTCATTGTCCTAAATAGGTACACATAAACACATACTGATTTTCTTCAGAAATAATTTATATGAATTCAATGTTCTTATCTAATTGGCGAGATATGACAGTCACTGAAAACTAAAATCCTCTTTTTTACACGACAGTCAGGGTACAGACAGAAAAAAAAAATCTAAAAAATGGATGCTCCAAGGAACAGTGAGACTGATTATCTTCAGAGGTAAAAGGGTAATTGCTGTCACATGGTAAAAAAGGAACCAGGCACATTCATACGAATACTCTTTGGAGAAGAAGCACTTACTGGCTAAAGATGCTGTACATTATGTAAGGCAATTACTGTGTGGAGTGGTGGTGATGCCTCGAATGCAAGCTCATTCACAGATGCCTGAATATTGCAGGAAGGCATCATCTATCTCTCACCTGGGATTCTTCTACTGATGGCACAGATTCCCCTGAAAACACCCACAGGCTCACAGTATCATACAAGGTAATTCAGGATGGAAGGGACCTCTGGAGATCCAACACCTGCTCTAAGCATTGGCCTCAATGTTAGAAAAGACTGCTCAAGACCATTTTTGTTGACTGTTCAGTATCTCCAAGGAATCTATAGTATCTCTGGGCAACCTGGGAGTTTCTCTCACTCCTGCCTATGATTTACCTTCTGTTAATTCACTGTGCACACTCTGGGAAGTGTGGCTCCATCTCATCTGTGAACTCCACACTAGATACTCTCAAGACTGAGCAAGCCCAGATCCCCAGCCCCATCTCACGTGGTAGTTCAAAAGTATCTCAAAAACCCCCCTCTCAGTGAAGAATGACACAATCAGAAGTCCTCCAGTCCTCCAGTTGAGGTTTATGAGCTGAAGAGCCCCTGCAAGGCATGTAAGCAAACACCTCCCTTGGCTGAAGGGCTGCTCCCTGACAGCACAGAGCACCTCTGCACACTCCTGAGGAGTTCAAGTAGCAGCAAGGAGAGGTATTAACAAAACCTTTATGAAAGTTTCCCTTACTAAACACTTCTACAGGTAAGATACAGAATTGCTGAAAACCCAGGAGCTTCTTTTCCAGACACAGCATGGTCAGAGTTAGCAGCTTGGTTTCAGCTGCCTTCTCTGTGGAGATCGCTCCCCTTGTTCATACAAAATATCTTTAAAAATCTTCTTCCACAGCTTTTATCTGAGAACTCATTTTCCTGAGACCCCACCCATCTTCAATAATACCCAGCAGAGTGGTTCTATCACTACATGTAACTATGAAAACCGAAGCTGTTACAAAAGCCACAGCTAATTACAAAAAGTGAATGTGGCACTGAAACAATTTTTGCTTAAACCCACCAAGATATGTTTTTCATGATTACCCTCGAACAGCACACAGCCTAGGTAATTATTGGAGGGCTCTCCACAGAGTAAAAGTAAGTGTGATACTCTTCTATTATACTTCTAATTCTGTCAGAGTAAGATTAACACAAAGTTCATGCACCTACTAGAACATAAAGATTACCATCCCTTCACAAAGAGACTGAACAATACAATTTATAGACTTGAAAACCTTGTGGAAAGGTTTGTGGTCAAAACCTAGTTAAAGATATTTACTCTTTGAGTTTCAGTTTAAAACACATTTCTTCTTTCAGATACATCCCACATACTGTCAGGGCTCTTCTTTCTTTTCCTTTGTTTCCAGATTATATAAGAAATTCATTTCATCTTTAAAGAATAGCTTCTACCTTTGTGAAGGAGTAAATTATTATGTCAAGTTTCCTCAGTTAGCATACCTGTATAGCAATTTTTTTTTCAATAAAAATAACCTTTTGTTAAAGGTTTCATTGTACTTCCCAGGAGACTGATAACAGCCACATCTCCAGCCATCTGCAGGCACCACTACAGACTCTGATGCATATTCTGAACAGTAACATTCTTCTCAACACTTCTGTTCAGACAATGGGACCACTAATTTCTAAGTGCTTAATTACTCCAAGGGCAGGAGCCCAAAGCCTTTACCCATGCTGAACTTCTTCAACAGTCTTAATGAAAATCAGGCCTCAGGCAAATCACTAGTAAAATTCAAAATCATGAGGAAATTATCCTTTCCATTTTTAGCACGAAGAATGGATTAGTTCATCAAGGCCTATAGATAATTCATTTACAGCTCACATGCTTCAGCTTTAGGCAGAAGAGCAGGTTAAGATACTTGAACATCAAGCACAGATCTCCTCCCATACTCCAAACTATTGTGTTAGAGGTACTTTAAAGCCCAGCACAGCAGAACAACGGTATAATGGACGCAGTTCCCAAAACACTTTATTTTATAAAGTACTTCAGTTAGTTTCCAAATTTTCTACTGCAAAAGAGCAAGGATCCTACTTAAATGCCATATCCAACACCTTAAACGCTGGGGGGCTGGATGGAGGAATCTTACCCCTGGACTGCAGCCCGTGCCCACAGGCCTCGCTGTGCCCTGGCAGGCCCTGCCTCACCGAGTCCGGCACCAGCACACAGGGGCTCCAGCGGTGGCTCTTCCACCTGCGGCGGGAACAGCAAACAACAAAGTGGTTAAAACTGGAAGACAAGGAACACAAACCCAGGCACAAACTCTAGTTACGAATCATAATATGCTGTGGGGACTTTGGAGTTGGGAAGCTGTAATTACTCCTGAATACGCACTGAGAACTGAAACACAGATGCCAGGTTCAGCTTCTAGGAAGCCACATCCTCCTCCAACAACGTTCCCCTTTCCCATTTTTGCAGGGCATGGTTCAAAGTGATGTAAGATACATCAGAAATAGCTCCAGTGGGCTTTGTCACCAGGCTCTCCTCCTGTTCTCATACGACTGATGTTGTCCCAGGCTGCTTTCCACACTCACAGGTGTGCCAGCCAGGAACACCTGGAAGCAGCTTTCCGTGGCACCAGGCAGAGCAGAGCGTTGTGTCCCCTGCCTGGCACTGCCTTCAGCTCCACACTCTGCTCCAGGACCACCTCCTGTGGGATGTGCAGGCCGGAGATTCATATGCAAAGATATAATGCTTTTCTACTTACTAATATTGCCCAACAGATGGGCCACAGAATCTTAATGAGGAGCAGTGAGTAACTGCTCTATTGTACTATTTGTCTAATCAGAAATTTTTAAGTCCGTACTATTCACTGGAGTGAGAGTACCAGGGGAAAAGACAAGAGTTTCTGCAATAAGCATGCAATTATGATTGAGGCACTCTAGGGCTTGTGGTCCCAAAATACCTTACACTGATTTTTAGATACAGTGAGGGGAGAGTTCCCAGTTACAGCTTCCTTATACACATCAGACCCTGAGGTTACCATTTCTAGGAGTTGTGTCTGTTGGTGCTTGTTCTGATGATGCCAGATCTACTGAAATCTCCAGTGTGAACTCTACTTTTACACATTTTGCAAAATACATTATTTGTTTCAAACTCTGCATATTCCAACATTATTTTCTGGTGAAAATTGTGCAGGACAAGAGTCATTTCTGGAGAAGTGGACACCCACTAGAGAGTGATTGCAAGCTAACAGTTTTTACCTATACACTGGACAGATGGGAACATCTTCACATTCTCTTTCCTCATACAAGGTATCCGGGCACGCCTGTCCCCAACTGGCAGAATCCTGAAGGATAATCCTGTACCGGGACTGCTTAACTGCAGTGGCATTGCCTGAAAAGCAAAGAAAGAAGTTGTCTTTCAGACAGAGTTGGCACCCCAAGCTAGTGATTTAGCTGCCTTGGTTAGAAACATGCTCTGTGTTTCATTTATATTTTGGAACTGCGAGCACTCTGTAACATTTCTTCCTTTAAAATTACCAGTAGTTCAGCAGGACAGCTGCTGGAAGGTTGATAAATCAACAGCCAAACAGGTGCATCAAAAAACATCTATTTAACAGAACACCAAATCAAGTAAGAAAATAAATAAATAAGAAAATAAACACCTTAACCAAGGAATAGAATAAAACCAAAGGAACAAACTGTCATAATGGAAGGTTTTGTTTCTGAGAACACATTCTGGTGGTCTCAGGCTGCTACCAGTAACCCAACTTTATGGCTCTAGAAATCAGAGATGATAACTTCCTGATAGGAAAACCATTGCAACCAACAGAGGCTAACTCTCTACTTAACCTGAGTTGATGCAAGATCAATCCATCTAGAAACACAGTTCACAAAATCCATGGCACAGAATGCAGCAGGAAAGACAAGAACAAGATTTATCTATTTATCTCTTCAGCTAAAGCAAACACAATCCTCGGCTGTGTAAGTGTAAGTGCAAACTGAGAGCTGGTTTAAACACTGTGTATGGCATTTGTACTTCTCTGGGTACTGATTCACACTTCAAAAACAGGTGCTAGAAAAGTAAAAAGGGATCTCAGGAGAACTCCTTAAAGGATTACAGACCATGTAAACATCTTTATATAGTGGACTTTATCATATTTGTCTGAAAGAGGAAAGCAGTGTGCCAACAAGCCCACTATGACTATTATTTTTCCAGCTCAGAATAAGGGCAAAACTGCAGCAGCAAAATTACAATGAAGTAGAGTAGAAGGAAAACTTACAAGTCACACCATGAACACAAAGTACAAGTACGGATCCAAGAAAAATGTTGGCTTTAAAAATACCTCGTCATACAGGCCTTCACTGGCACATGTGCCACCACTGGGAGATCACTACAAAGAGGCACTGGACCTGCTCACCACGGCTGCTGCCCTGGGGCAGGAAAAGCACATCCAGAGAGATCCTCTCCTGCTTCTTTCACAGCCACTACCTGAGGCAGCTCTAGAGGTTCCTTCAGTCTCCTTTCAGATGCCTGATTTGGTGCCTGTAGAGCCTCACAAAGAACCTTTTCTTAAAATCTAGCCCACACCGTCACTCCTGAAATTAAAGTGTTTCATCTTCTGTCCACTACATGAAGGAGTTTATCCCTTTCACCTGATGCACAACCTTTTCAAAATTGCAAGGGTTTGCATCCATTCTAAGTCTTCCCCTCTCTAAACTAAGCAATCCCAGTCCTTTGTAGGTCCAATTCAATTTCCTCTTGTTGTTCACTTCCTCACAACGCTGTGCCCAAGGACCTGCAGCCTCCCCAGGGCACAGTACAGTGACCCCTCAGGGGGTCTTACATGCAACATGCCCAGGAATTTGACAAGCCCAGTATGACTTTTAGCATTTCTAACTGCTGACTTTCATTCATTTTTTGGTCCATTCTCCAGAGGTCCCCGAGGCCACAAAGACTATTTAGGGAGCAGAGAGCATGTGACACACAGAATAGATCAGGAAAGCTGGGACTCTTCTGCTTGGACAGAAGGCTCGCAGGATCTTATCAATGTGTATTGATACACTATAACGGGCAGTAAAGGAGACACAGACTATTTTCACTGTGATATCCACTGTGAGACTTATCAAGCAGCTGAGTACCCATTTAGGAGTGATTTAATTTAAGCCACTGTTCCTCAGCTTCCTGATAAAAGTTTAATGTGTCAAAAATCTACCACTTCCCTTAATTAGAACAGCTACGCTGTCAAAAAAAGAGGAGATTAATTTTATTGGGCACAATTTTTTCTCAATAAATCCTTACTGGCCTGTTTATTACAATCTGATTCTAGAAATGTTTATATCTTGAGTAATAACATGTTCTTGTGCCTTTCTACATAATGAAGTTGAGATGAGTAATCTACAATTTTCTTGACCTCCCTCCTTTCTCTTTGAGGGAGTAGAGGTGATAGGGATAGTTTTGGTTTGGTCTGCCTTGGAGTTTTCATTCTTTAAGACTTAATTTCTCACCCGTAAGACAGTCACTTGATGCTCTGGCATTACTTTACTACTTCCTTCTTATTCACACAACCTCACTGACATGGGAACAGCAACTCAACACTTCTTCCTTAGTCCATTCTTCTCCTGGCTGCAGACAGGAAACAATGGCACCAGCTGCACATTCCCCATGTTGCGCTTCCCCCATTACTCAGAAAGTACATTTCATTCAGTTTTCCCCTTCCTTTTAATCCATTTATGTGATTTCCACTATCTAACATCCTCTAGCTTAGGTTGCATTCTTGATTTCTTGTTTCTAATCTTTGTGAAACAATATGACAATGCAAAAGGAAACAACATCTTGAACAGTCCTGCTAGGAAGATTAAAAAGGGCTTCTTTAGCTGTGTGTGATGCTCTCTCTTCATGGCTTGAACCCTGAGCTTGCACATCACATACAGACCTACCCAGTGCTACTGACTTGCTGTTAGCACAGTTTCAGAATAGAAATTACAGTCCAGTAGGGCTGCAGCCCTTTGGACAGGCTTTTTTGGAGCTTCCAGGTCTTCTGCACTCCTGTCTGCACAGAACGTGTTCCCAAGAGGTGTAGATACCAATTCCTGCAGTTTGTTGAAGTCTATCTTTTTTTTTTTTAAATGTTTTGTTGATATTGCCATCCTTCCCCTCCAAGAATCGTGAACTCTATCGCTTTGTGATGATTTTCATTCAAATTATCTACCACCATTAGAATCTTACCCATTTCCTTCCTATTAATCAGGACCAAATCTAAATGAGCTTCCCACAGTAATTTTCTCCACCTCAAGAAACTAAATTATCCTCAACATTTATTGCACCTTACTCAAACCCCATTTTCAAAATTGAATTTCCTCACTGGCTTTTCTATTGCATTCCTTACAAATGTTAATGAGCATAATTTTTATATTTTCCGTTAAAATTGCTATAGCCCGATTTTTCCAGAGTAGTAGCACTGAGGAGACTGTTCTTTTAAAGCCAGACTGATTTCAAGCACGGCTCTGACTGTTTGCCCTCCTAAAAAAAGTCAGGCCTCGAGATCTAAGGACCATCTTAACTTGTGTCCTTGACTTAGCAACTCAGATAACGCTGTTTGAGAATTTCAGGGGTGCCTTACCTCTGCTTCCACTCCCCCTCCCTGTGCCACCAGCCTCCATTCTCTTCCCTTACAGGGCCATACAACTCCTACCAACCCACTCTGGATCTTACATCCTTCGTTCCTCTGTCTCTCACCCCCAGGGCTTCCCTGCCCAGGGCTCAGAGAGCTGCATCACCATTCTCAGGTGAGGGACACAATCCCTTTTCACTCCTGGAACATGTGCTTTGTCTGGTCCAGCTTCCACAGAAAACATTCAGCTTCACACTCTGCTCCTGACCAGACGGAAGAGCAGAGTCTGGTCAACACAAGACTCTGCTAACACAAAAAAAAAAAAAAAACAACACCAAACCACGGACAAATTTTCTGAGATTTTCTGAGATTTCAGTCACCAAAATCAGTGCCATGTCAAATACCTTTGTAGAGATCAGAGCTCTTAAGTGTTTCACTTTGACCAGCTCTGGTTGGGTGTTTATGAGGATTGGAAGTGGCAAATCGTGGACTGTCTGCCACAAGGTAGAGGCCGTTGGAATTTCTTGTTCCATGCATTTTATCCACTTTTACCCCATTTTGTTTCAAATCTGATTTAAGGCATGGGGAGAAAATAGGACAGCTACTGTCTAACATTTCATGTAAACTTGTTTAGAGAATTAAGTAACTGTGAAATTTCTAACCTTCCTCCTGGACAACCAATGCCCAGAAGAGAAGTGGTACTTACAGGTACCATCTGTTTTCAGGAGGGAGATGAAAAATGTTATTTATTGTTAGTTGTTTGCTTTTTTTAATCTCCCTGTTTTAAATCTATGCTGACATACCAGGGAGAACCTCACCCATGCTGAAAGCAGTTACCTCTCCAGGCCACCTTCACCCCCAGGAAAGCAGGTGACAGAGGAAAATCTACCTGCTGCTCATTCAGACCATTTCATACTCTGAAACCACCCTACTGATTCTTTGACTCTTTTTTCAATCCATCCTCAAAGACCAGGTAAAACAGATACATTACAGAGACTGAACTAGACAGTTGCCACCTTTAAGTATCTGAAATAGCAGAGAATCAATAACTTGCAACAACCTCCCTGTTCCTGCCTCCCCAACAGGTGCTTGGACTCGGTGGCACTTCCTCTGTGAATTATGTTGTCTGTCCATCTGTTACTGCCCTGAGTTCAGTGCTGTCTGCACTTCTGAGGCAGGAGATAATCTTCTGCCAGAAGACAGACGGTTGTCTGATGACATTTAAATGTAGGGAAAATGTCAGCTTTTTTATTGTTAGATGGTAAACTCGGATGTATTTCCTCAGATAAACTACAGACAGCTCAACTGGTAAAGTTCTGTGTAAAGCTGATTTAGTGATTCCATGTTTGTCTAAGTTCTGATCTTATGCTGGTACACAATTAATTTCAAATCTGCCAAGCAATACCTGTTCCTGCTTGATCTGATTAGTAATTCACCATCTGTATACTGCTTTCATTAAATACAACTTTTCTATTAAAAAAACCAACACCCCAACAACTCACGTATGTATAGTGGCTTTGAAATTTCATTATCATGCTGAAGTTTTAATTGTGCAATGCAAATTAAAAAAAAAAAGAATCTTGCAATGCAGCCATATCAATAACAGATTTAGGAAGAAACAAACTCCCTCATCTAAGAAGTTTTAATTTAGAATTATATTAAAATGATAACACTGCCAAGGAGGTTAAATAATTAATTTCTTCTCATTTTAATTGTAGACTATTATTTAATAAACAAAGTAATTTACCAGGTAATTTATTCTACTCCTTCATAGGCAGCTCATTTAAAGTCTAAAAATAAATTGCTAATTAAAACAGGATTCACTGTTTTAGAAAGCAACTCATTTTCCTGTAAAATCTAACAAGGACTATGCTAAAGCATCCACTGAGAATCTTTGAAGGGCAAGGAAACTACCAACAATAATGAAATATTCTGATAACTGAGCAGACTTTCATCTGAACAATTAATGAAACACACGAATTTGTCAGAAAACCCAACACTAGATGATTATAGAGAAACTTCGTTGTACACGCGGTGCCTCGAAGTTAACCAACAAGATCAAAGAGAGGTTTGGCCCTTGAAAAACCACAAAGCACAGGAGGTACTTGCACAACCCTGTACGTACAGCCAGGTTGGTCAAGAGAACTACATTTCATACGTAAGCAATTCCATGTGCAGCCATACAGCACAGGGGCCTCGGAGCTCTGACTGCAAAGGCAGAAACCCAGAAGGAATTTTTTCTGTGCAGAGAGAATTTACATCTCCCAAGCTGCTCACGAGGATCCCGCCTGCCCAAGCACATCAGCTCAAAAGTCAAGGTCCAAAGTCCTCATGTCCCAAACTCACGCAGATGAACGCCCTAAAAATTGTTAGACTGGTGTGAACTTCATCTGCCACATGATTCTAGGGCAATTCTCTAATTCTTCCCACAAATTTTGACTTCTTAAAGGCTTACCAGGCTGACAGGCTGTGGGACAGGGCGTCCACTCACTGAACAGTGTAACAACACAGTCCTTCCTGCAGGGGAGGAGACACGGCCGCACCGCCTCAGGCCGGAGGGACTCCGGACACCTACGGATCCAAGCACGGGTAAAATAAAATAAAAAGTTACAACCATGGAGAAAGATTTTATTCCTAAGACTTTCACAGAGCTGTGAGCATACTGCCATACCAAAGACACCACTCCTGGCCAGAGCAAGCCTTATTAGCCTTATTTTGCTTCTCCTTCTCACTCGTGAAACCCAGCTGAATTTAGTACACCTCAGGGATTAAAAAAAAAAAACAAACAAAAAAGAATTTTATTTTTTTAAATGGGGAGCTCAGCTTGATGACTACAGGCTAAATGTAGCTCTGTGACA
The DNA here is from genome assembly GCA_013389985.1 of Dryoscopus gambensis. Lineage (NCBI taxonomy): Eukaryota > Metazoa > Chordata > Aves > Passeriformes > Malaconotidae > Dryoscopus > Dryoscopus gambensis. Next base: position 319,880 of record WEIT01001484.1, read on the forward strand.
TCAGAATCACAAAGCTCATGGGAGTAAAAGAGATATATTTATTACCAAAGCAACTGAGTAGTTATGTTTATAAAGTAGTCCTGTTTTAGCACAATATGCAACAGCCTTCAAACCACCTGTCTGTAAGGGCTGATGACATATTCCTCAACTTTCAACCCCCAAGGACCACAAAAATAGTTTCAAGTGTAATACAGCACGAAGAGCTCTGTGATTTTCTTCATTCATTTTTAACTCCTACACAGAAAACATGTCATACATATTCTACTAAAAGCTTAAGACACAGTTAATATATAAGGACTTGAAAAACAGAAAAGGGACAATTTTACGGGATCAGGCAGATCTTGCATATCAAGTAGGTGAACAGGACGGGAATTACTCTTCCTCACTCGTTAATTTCTATTAAAAAGATCACTCAACAATACTTAGTAACGCACGCAACCCAAAATGATCCCATTTGAAGGAGGAATATGCCACTAATTCCCACAAGAAAAAAACGAATCTTAAAACCATGATTCAGCAACTTAAGTGTTTACTTATCCCCCTCAGTTCCATTTCCTCTTACGCACCTCAAAAGTGGAAGGGGCAAACAACTATTTTAGGCATTATATAGTTCTATAAACAATATGTTTAATTAGGCAAAGTTCGAGTATATCAATGCATTTGAGACATACATGAATGCTAGATTTCTTTCCTTTTATTTAATTAACCCCATTAACCTCAAGAATCTTAATTAACTTTACCGAAATCAGCACAGTCTGCTTATATAAACAGGATTGTTTTGAGAGTTACAATAAGAAAGAAAACTCAGTTCTAAGTCTCTAGACTCATTAATGGTGCAAAAATAATTAGCAACATCTTGATTTTTTTGATATTAAGGAAAACATCTGTGCTACTTATTTTCCTCATTTAGTACAGCAAAGCAAAATTTGGGATATTTCTACTGCAGAATGCATAATTTTGTTGTGTTGCTATCACATTATGGAAGTTACATAAACTAACTGAACAATACAGATCACACATATGGTACTGCCTTATTGGAGTGTAAATATAATGCAAAATCTATTTACTTTTTTTATTTTATTAGAGCCCTTCTAATAACATGTTGCTGAACATAATATTCAAACGTATTTTATATTTTCCTCACACCTGTCCTTCAGGGAAAATATTTGCAGAAAACTGTAAATTAGAGTAGCAGAGAAGCTACAGCAAAAAAATCTCCACCACTTAAAGTGTGCATTTTGTCTGGATTTACGTGGAAAGTTAAAATGGGCTGGATATTTGGGTTTGTTACCTGTTACAACATAGCAGTGATGGAGTAGTACCTGGAAAATTAGTCCTGAAATGAAATTTTTTCAAAGCTGCAGAGTCCATACACTTGCAAAAAAAGCCTTTATCCATCGTGTATTTTATAAATAAGCACTAATAAGCTTTCTTTAAATACCTCTTGGGAGTGACCTGGCCAGAGCTGCTCTTCATGCAGAAGACTTTCCTTGTCTGTATGCCCACCCCGCAGGTGGCTTCCCCGCTCCAGCTGACGGTGGCGTTGAGCGCGGTCCCCAGTGCGTCCTCGGAGCAGGAGCTCCAGGGAGATGCTTCCCAGAAGAAATGCACACATGGGTGCTCATTGCAGGCCCGCTGCTCCTGCAGGGCTCGCTCAGGGGGACAGGCTTTTCCACCTGCAAAGGGTCAAGAGAACACCATATCCTTATCTCACGGCGTGCGGCAAAAGGAATACGCTGAAAAATTTTTTAAGAAGTCAGGTTTGCACAATACCTTCTCTTTTTCCCCCCTAAAAAAAAAAATAAATAAAGCTTAAATAAAGCTGTTGACCTTTATGGCTGCAGTAACAACCTTCTAAAATATTGTTTCCTCATTAAACTAGCCTTGCATAAAATTGTATTCCAATGCATAATGGAAACAGAAATAGGCAAAGTATATTTCTGAGTTACTTTATTGATAACTCCTACACACAGCCAAGTTAATTCCATTTAAATGCCAGTATCACTCAGCAAACATGCAATCAGGTTTAAAGACGAATTAAGCATTATTTTTATGTTCATTCTCCTTGCTAATCTCCCAAGGAGGAACATCTCTCTCATATTTGGACTCTCTTCACGTGTTGCCTTAAAGATTTGAGCAGCAGAGGATGGTGAACTGTAATGACAGCAGGATGCATCAAATGACACCCACATCTGCAAATCAAGGAGGGGGAAACTTGAAAGACACTTTTTGAGTATGAAGCCTTCACTTCTCTGAAGCACCATCCTTCCAACTCATGTCCAAAGATTTTGCTAAACTGCTGCACTTTGTCAGCAACTGGTGACAAAGCCCCAAAGCACAGGAGTTTGAAGAGCCTCCCCAGAAGCTGTAACACTCCAGCCAGCAGCCTGAATTTACCCATAAAAGCAGATGATCATAGATCAAAAGTTATGGAGTAATGAGGTGAAATTTAACAGTAAGCACTGTCATTCTAGGAAGAAAGAAGCAAAAATTACTAAAATCAAAACTATTGTCCTCCAAGAGGGAGAATCCAGACAACCTGGGACACAGCCAAAGTGCTGCTGGTTTTGAAAGAGCTGAAGTGTTGGGGCCAGACACCACGAGGTGCAGAGCACCTTTACACCCTACCAAAATCAACCAGAGATGAAGAGATGCCCATTGCCTTGCAGCACTGACTCTCCTGAAATAAGGTAAGGCCCCAAATGGCCACGATGAATAGCAGTGAGAAAAGAAAAAGAGAGAGAGAAATTACCTAAGCCATTGGATAATCATGTCACATTACCATTCATCCTTTCACGAAAATGGACTGTTCCACACAGTGTTCAGTCTCAGAAATGTTTAGTATGACGATGGGGTAGAAAATGCCCCAGGAAACTTATTTCCTGAAGAATTTGACTTGGCAGGAAAAACGCAAACCAGTTATTTTTCTCATGTGCTTGAGCACATCTTACAAATAAAGAATTGTAATAAGCAATGGCAAAATGCCCGATCCATTTGGAAGGAAAAAAAAAAATCTAAAGAAAATATCCAACTCGAATTTTGAACTTCCCAGGGAAAAATTAGGGTGGCTTTTTTTCAATATTATGTTAGTTACAATAAGTTAAGGAAGCTCTCCTAAACACAAGAGAGTAGTCATGAGGCAGTTTTAACTTAACACAGTAAGAAATACCACGGCAAATCCAACCTGGCCTGCAACACTGCAAGCAGGAGATGCTGTTTATAAAGAGCACAAGGTCCTGGCCACTTTCTGCAGTTCATTGACAACTTTTGAACAAAGCAAGCAAGACAACATGCCTCTGCCTGGCCATCCCAGTAGCCATTCACAGATTTTTTTATGATGTTCAGCAGTTCCTATAATTCATTTTACACCTGCTGGGAATGCCTGCTCCACAATCTCCTCTTGCACCAAGCTTCAGAAGTTTGATGCATAAAGAATTATCTTTTAAAACCTGATTTCAATCAGGTCCCCCAAGTTTCATCAACGGCTTTCTGGTTATCATATTCTGGGAGCAGGTAAAGAGCTTGGAGAAAATGACTCAAAATTTCCATAAGCCCTCCAACAGCAGAGCCACAGCTGACACTTCCTTCATTGACAGAGGCCAAAAGAAATGGCCCTGCAGAGGTACCAGAGCTCTGTAGAAGTCAGGTGCTCAGCTGTGAGCTGGATATGAATAAGGTAGAGAAGCAGGTAATTTAACATTGCCTTAATATTGCAGTGGTAATGGTATTAACTCCACTTCCCACTCTCCCAAATTTCAATCACTGTCTGTACACAGATATGTGACTCTGCACAGCAAACTGTTACACTGTTGCTGAAGATGCACAAAAAAGTCAGGGACTTTGATTTTAATAGTTAATTTTTCCTTCCTGAGAAACTTCAATTATTCAGTGCAGAGTACACCATTTTTAGGTGTATGAGATGACCGTGCTTCGGTACTTCCAGAATTCACTCCTTCACAATTTCACTCTCATAATCCCATGTTTTAGCTGTTATTTGGATTTCATTACTTCCATGGAAAACATGAAGTCAACCGCATTTTCATTTTAATTATTCTCTAGCTCATAGACTTTTTTAGTAGTAGTTATTATCATTCAATCGACAATTATTTCCATCATGAAGGGTCCCAATTTTCTTCACAAGTGCTTATGAGGATGTTTATGTGAAAACAGACCTTTCACATGAGTAAGGGTTTGCAAGATCAAGTCCTTGCATTAGCCCAGAAACAGTGGGTGGCTTTAATGATAATTTACAAAATAGCACTTAACAGAGCTTGTCCTGAACTAGATTTGCATCTAAAAGTGTTTTGCTGCTGCATTAACTGCCCCTAGTTTCAGCACTAGCAGGTATTTTGTGTCAACAAGGTTTTAGTCTGTTGGACCTCTTCACGTTTTATGAATTTTTATGCACTTGATCCAAGACCTTTCAAATCCTGTGTGATAAAGTAACACATAAATTAATTACCATATGTGTAACTGTATTAAACACTACACTTCTACTACAAAATGGTTTGTTTAAATAGCTGTATCACTGATGTTAATATGTTAAAAAACAGATACATGATGTGTCCATGAAGATCCAGAAGAAATGACATACATTAATCAAGAGGTATTTACTGACTAAAACAGAAAAACGAGCAGGTCAACACATTCCGGGTCTACATTTAAAAAAAAAAAAAAAAAACAAACAAACCAGGTCCTTTTCCATTTCCTAATTTTTCCCAGCTCACTGGTTTTAAATCATTACTAACATGTTCCCATATAAAGACACTTGCATGCTGAGTCTGTCATGCAGCAATTTTACTGGTAGAGGATGAAGTGCTCCAGAACCAAATTCACACCCAGACAGGCCCTCAATAGACAGCAATTCAGAGGCTGAAGTAAACAGTTCTGAACCGTGACAGAATTTCTCCAAGTGACACATGAATTCCAGCCCATCAAGATCTCTTAGTCTCTAAGCAGAGACAAGCATTCACCATTATCCCTGATTCCTGTGGAACTCGGACTAGCCTTGATCTAAACACAGTTTGTCTCAGGAACACAAGTCAATGCATTAAAGCAACAAACAGGGATTAGTCCAGAAATGTGCAGCACTCACCCTCAGCTGGCAGGGCCAGGATGGACCTGCTCCTGCTTTGGCTGCCCTCGGCGTTTTTGCTGGAGCAGGAGTGGGAGCACGGGGACCACGGGCACCACTCGCTGACGACACAGTCCCTTGCACAAGGGACTTCACAGGCCACCACCTCGGGACGGGGAAGCTCTGAGCAGAGGTGATGTGGTACTTCTTCACCTGGAGCAAATGAAACAAGACAGACATGGAGGGAGGCACAGCTTGGTTCAATACCCACAGCCTGCATCAAACAGACTGACTTCATGTCAAACGTCCACCTGCCCGTGGAGGAATGTGCTACAGAACAGCATGTGGCGAGGCTGCAGGCTGGAAAGTGTAATACTTGAACAACTAACTTAAAAATTTATTCAGGAAAGCAAAGGAGAAAAAAAAAACGTGTTTCAAGCTCAGCGTGTGACATCTTGGCTGCAGTCCACTCTCTGAAGCAGGTAAGCAAAAGGAATGAGATAATTTCATCAACAGAAAGCTGTAATATACCAAATATATCAACAGAACTAATGATAATTGCCCCATATTTTCTAGCAGTCTCTACCTACAGAACCTATATTCCACAGTACAAATTGTGCAGGTCCCCAGAGAAGTCAGATTTCTTTTTCCTGTAGGCCAGATGGCAGATGTTTTGGTCCTTCCCCTTCAGCCTCACCAGAATGAACCACTCTTACTTCTGACTCTTGCTTCTCACTCAAAAGCTTGGAGATCCAAAATTACCAACCTGTTGGGCCAGCCCCATCCAAGGGAAAAATACTTTCTGCTGCAGATGAACCAAGGCACCTGGACCAAAGCATATTTCCTGAGGAGAAGCATCTTTCCAAAAGCCCTTTCAATATGAAGGTAAGACAGTGGGGACGGGTGGGGAAAAACCCACCAACCAAAAGCACCACTGCCAGAATGTGCAGCAAAAGAAGGCACATGGAAGATGTCATGTGGAATACACCAATACAACACAAGGAACTATTGTTTTTAGAAAGGAAAATAAAATAAACTTTTTTTTTAAATAATAAAGGAAAAGCCCAGAAATTTTAGTAATTACATAGAATTTGCAAGGACATCATCATTCATAAAAATTCATAAAATGTAACTCTTTTAGTACTGAAGTACACTTAGTATCTTACAAATCTATTTTAAGCCATGAAGAGTCATGACTGATTTTGCTGCACTGTTCTATTACTCAGTATTTCTGGATCCTCACGAAATTTCAGCTACATATCTGAAACTTCTGGAAGCTCAACTGTTTATAAACGAAAGAGTCACACCACATGTTACTTCCTCTTTTGCCCTTATAATAGTTAGAAACCTCTCCTTCAAGGTTTCCTTAATTATGAACCCAGGAAAAAAACATAATGTCTATCCAGGCTTAATTATAAGTAAGAAAAAAAAAAATTAAATTTTATAACGGCAAAAAGTGCCTCTTTCACCTCATGCTCCACGAATAGGCTCCATAACAAGGCAGCTCAGGAAGCAATTATAACTGGGAGGGTAGAAAACTGTGCTGCTTTTACGAGAGTCCACATCTACAAGTGAGTAAATAAGAGAGGCAGGCTGTGAGCACATAAAGCTGTCAACAGCACGGCGCTATTATCTGCAGTTGCATCCCTAAATGAAGACAGGCTCATCGCCCTCGAGGCACAGATAAAACTTTTCAAGCGTATTATGAGAAGGAACAGCGGATCCAGCAGGCAATCAGACTGCAAGACATGGTTAAAAATACTTTAGTTTTATACTCCCTTTCCTCAGTGCTCACCTGGAAAGGCTCGATGTGCCCAGTTTTTGCAACACCTCCCCATACACAGCCCCCATCCATCGGTGCTGCAATTGCTATCCCAGGAAAACCAAGCTGAATCTGCTTTGACCAGCCCCTGTATCACCACTGCTCCTTTGGACACTCACCTAACGCTGAGAACGACCTTCAGGAAAAAAAACAATGCAAAAACAGCAAATAAACCTGTAAGCCCTATTCCAGCTGTCTTCCCGAGTCACTTAAGCGTCAAAATCCCTGCGAACGTTTTGACAGCTTGTCTGTACAGCAGCAGGTAACAGAGGGCGGCCTGGGCAGGCTGATTTAGGAGTCAATGGTGCAGCAGCAGCAAGAGATTACATGCTTTGGTGAAGCAGGGTGCAACACCTGTCCTCCTCTTGCATCACTGACAGGGAAGCCAGGGACAGGCTTCAGAACCAGATGGGATGAGATGGGACACCGGCCCTGAAAGCACGACCCCCACCCCTCCATCCACAGCACAGATTATCTGTTACATCAGGACTTAGGGCCAGAAAGTGCCATGATGTTCACCAAATTCTGGATTTAGCCCAATTTTTTCCACCCATCAGACCATGCTACAGATCTAAGCATCAGGGAAGAACTACTTGTTGAAAGTCAGGAGACCTTTTCCACTGATTTAATCTGACTTTACAAGACCCAAGCCACTCCTCTCAGAAGATGATTTAAAACACTTGGGGCCCCATTGGGGTGTCTTCCTTCACCCATAAGCTCACATGCCACATATTGTGGGGTGACCACCCTGTGGGGAAGGGAGGCAAAAGAGCAAAATACACTTTCAACTTCTTCCTTCCACGATTTCTTTCCACACTGGATTTACAGCAGGTGACAGCAACAGCACCACTGCAAACAGAGGCTGCAATTCACAGTTCCTAGGCAAAGAAAGGAAGCTTTGTGCTTTGTTAGAAAGAGTTTACCACTGGGTGCATGAAGGTACAATTCAACACTCACTTTGATTTACTTTATAGCTGCATTCACCGTGTTCAGGTTTAATTACTGCCTTCTATTACTGCAGAAGGGGAATTTCTTCTGTACCAGCTGCCTGGCAGAGAATTCTCAGAAAAGTACGGTATGCTACAAAGGGAGGTAATAATCTTTCGTTTTCTATGAAAAATACTAGAACAGGATATAGCTGAAGCATGCTTTATGCATTGTCACAGATTTAAAGGGAATATTAAATTCTCAAGAGCTTCCAAACTGTCCACTCAGTACGTTGAAGGTGTAATTCTTATCGCATATCTGCTGAATAATCTTTCTAGATTTTTCCATAATCGTTACATGCACAAGTGTGTTCTGTGGGGCCAGATGGGGGATCCACCCAAATGTACTGAAGGAGCTAGCCGCTCACCAAGCCACTCTCCATCTTTTACCAGATGTCCTGGCTATCCAGGAAAGTCCCAGAGGTGATTGGTGACCAGAGGTTGACAAATGCGATACCCAGCTACAAGAAGGGCTGGAAGGAGGATCCAGGGAACTTCAGGCCTGCAGCTTGACCTCAGTACCAGGGAAGGTTATGGAGTAGATAATCTTGAATGCCATCACACAGCATGTACAGGACGACCAGGGGATCGTTCCCAGCCACCATACATTTAGGAAAGGCAGGTCCTGCTTCACCAGCCTGATGTCCTTCTATGACAAGGTGACCCACTGAGTGGATGAGGGAAGGGCTGGGGATGTGCCTTCCCAGACTTTATCAAAGCCTTTGACACCACTTCCCACAGCATTCTCCTGGAGAAACTGGCTCTTGTGGCTTGGATGGGTGCACTGCTCACTGGGTAAAAACCTGTCTGGACTTCCAGGCCTGGAGAGTGGTGGGGAATGAGTTACACATCCAGCTGGGGCCATCACCAGTGGTGCTTCCCAGGGCCCAGCACTGAGGCCAGTCCTGTTTGACATCTTTATTGATGATCTGCACAAGGGGATTGAGGGCACCCTCAGCAAGTTCACAGACAACAAGTTGGGCAGGAGTGTGGATCTGCTGGAGGGCAGGCAGGATCTGCAGGGGGATCTGGAGAGGCTGGATCAAAGGGCTGAGGCCGGTTGTGTGAGGCTCAACAAGGCCAAGAGCCGGGTCCTGCACTCAGATCACAAAACCCCCAGGCATCTCTCCAGGCTGGAGGATGCCCAGAGGAAAAGCACCCGGGGGTGCTGAGCTGAGAGCAAGAGCACAACCAGACACCATCACCTGAGAGTACAACTCACACAGTCCAGCTGCTGATCTGCCTGAGGTACAGGCACTGAAACAGCACCCTCAGCACCCCCTGAGCCCAGCTGATCCCCCTCACACACTCTTTACTTCATGCCTTAAGCACTGATTGTTCTCATCCTCACTGAATGCTTGCTTTCCTAAAGAAGCTGTAGTTAAGAAAAATGTTACAGTTTTCTATTCAAAATGCTTTACTGGAAGCAACCTGACCAACTCTAATGGCTTTTTTAAACTGATTGCCTTGTACTTGAATTCTTTAGTGATTACAAGGCTAAATACTCAAGATATACCCACCAGATAGCATTTTATAGAAAAGATTTAATCCACTTTCCTTCATGTGGGTGTAATAATTACAAAAGAGAAGACAAGCATGGCATTTCTGTAAATATATTTGCTAACAAAGTAGCTCATTACTTAATGTACCAGTCCCTCTCTTGAATTCTTTAACAAAGTAACAGAGAAGCACCATTCTGAGTGGAATTTTTCATTCCGCTAAAAGCAAACTACTTCCCAACAAGGGAAACAAAATAAGGAATGACCTAAAACCCTCCTTGAACTAAAGAGCTTGGGTATTTTTCCAGAAACTTAATTTTTTTTATTGTCTTTTGCATTCCAGAAGGAGAAGCCACTCCCACAGCCCTGAGTAATGCACTCCATGGTGAGGCACTGAACCAACAGGAATGTTTTGTTTGGAATCAGTCCAATAATAAACTGCACCTGTCTGTTTACACCCTGCCTTGCAGCTCTGGTGCACTGCCTCATTCTTCCCACTGACCTGTTGTGCTCATCTCCCGTGACACAGTTTTTAATTACTCCTGCCAAAGACATCCCTCCTGGCTCAGGAAAAAGGGAATGTCCACTGGACAGGAGACGACTAAGGCAGCAAAAATAAAAATCCCATCAGGCAGCAGGAATCGAAAGATCAACTCAATAACAAACCAAGTGTTCTCCTTTTGACATTCAATAATATAATACTATGCTCAATTTTTAGAAAGAAACACAGCAAAGTCACTTTGAAGTTTTCAGGTTTGAACACGTGTGGAGCCTCAAGTGACCTCCATGATGGGAAAAGGCCCAAGACGAAGGAATTGCATTTCAGACTGTTCTGCACTGCTGCGTAGAAGTTCAGAAAATTTATTTTTTGCACAAATGACTGCTGCAAAAATGCTGCATATTTAATGACAATTACCAGTTTGCCATCAATATTTCTCCTTGTAGCATTTCAAATTATTCAGTGGAAATAATGAAGCTGTCATCTAAAATACTATACGTATCGTAAAATTTTACGTCCCACTTAAATCTCAGAAAAGAATGACAATAAACTTTGATTAAATACTTGCCTGTAACAGAGTAAGATGTCAACAGGCAGCAGTAAATTCAGAGGGATTCCTATTGACTGCATGCCAGTTTGCTGAGAGCAACTGCATGCAGAGAAACCGTGCTGGCAGGATCCTGGCCTGGGCACCTCATCAACTGAGGAAAATGTTACATTTAAACGCAATAGCAATCTAATTACAATAGGAGAAGTTTCTTACAACCATCTGAACATCTTCATCTCATCACAACATCACAGATTTATTCCTTTTCCCATACTGCACAACCAGCTTTAGAGAAGAAAGCTTCCAGGGTTTGCCGTGCTCAGTCATCTCCGGCAGATGAATGTCACACTCCACTGAAATCCTGGTGCCTGGTTGACTTTGCTTAATGCCAGTCAGCAGGTAAAACATCGGAGAAGAGAGGTGTCAGTTTGTCAAGGAAAGCAGTGGTGTATAGAATAAATTTAATTGCACTGGTCCATCACTATTATCAGAACCTTGGGGAGGGGAAGGGGATGCAGAAGCAATGAAGAGGGAGGGAGGTCAAGAGCATGAAAGAAGGTGAAGCTGTGAAATAGAACAAGCCAGTCATGACAGACAAGAGGAAACAAACAAAAATAAACCAAGACATTCTTTGGGGGAGAAAAAAACCAGAACAGATAAGATGATCCTTAGGGTTTTGAGGCAAAAGACTTGGTCAAAATTCAACTACAGAAACATTTTTGACCACATAACGCACAATGAAGAAAAAGGGAATAACAATGCAGGAGTATAAGGAAAAAGGAAAGGAAGACAAAAAATACAAAAAATTAACAGAGGCAATGATAATGAATATGGAAAAGAAATGTATGTCTGGAAATATGTTATGAAATGTCCATAAAATCAAAACTCTCACCCAAATCCCTGCATCACTGGCCACAATCCTGTCCCTTACCTATGTCCAAGTGATCATTATAGAGGTTATGAGAAATAGATGATGACAAGTATAGAAAAAAAGCAGTATCTGTTTTTCTTCCCTATACATTCTCTACTGCAATTTGGACTGTTTGCCCACAATTATTTTCTCTCTTTATGTAAATGCACTTAAGAAAACTGATTTGTGACTTCAAGGAAGCTCCGTGAAACCTCAGCACAGGCGAGGCATGTCAGTGAGCAGCTGCCAGGCCTTCAGAGAGGGTCCCAGAACACCTCAGTGCAGCACTGCCACATTCAAGGTTAAAACAACCAACACACCTGCAGGAGGTTACCTATGGAGAGATCAGCTCTGGTGTGTTTCCTACCCCACACAAGAAAGACAAGTTGTCACTTAAAGGAATGTGCTGCACCTTCACCTGCTGAGCCTGGGCATGGAAGCAGAGTTAGTTTTACCTTGTGGCTGTTTGCACAACCTCTCCTGAATGAAAGAGAAATTGCTCAGGTGGCAGCTGAAAGTAAACATGGGTTCACTGAATCCCCAGAGAAAAGCATAGAAATTCAGGCTGCTGCTCCTAATAATTAACACAGTGCAGCAATCTGAAAACTTAAAGTCTAAGAACATAACATAATCCATATTAGTGTTCTGCAGGGTTTTTTTTCCTTTCTTTCTTTCCAATTTTTTTCCTTTTTTTCTCCATTATCCCTCCTCCTTGTAAATGAGGGAATCTACACAGGTGGGTTGATCAAGACTGATTGCAATTAAGATTTATTGTTGAAATTGCTGCTATGGTATAATTGAAACAGGTGTCCCTCTATTTCCTTCTCTGTACTGCTTTGTTCCAAATGCTAAACAACACAAAATACTGTACAAACTAATTACACGAACAAGTCCAAGGTACTAAAATATTATAAAATATACATAGATGTTCAAAACTTTGAGGAAAAATGTATTGTGGACTTGTTTATTCCAATAATGTACAGGGCCCACTCCACCTTATATCTTTGCAGTGGGCAAGAATAATTTTAGTAGAAGCATTCAGGCATTTTAGTCCAGAAAAAAAAGAAGGTGGCATTTTATTCCCAATGCATCACACTTGTAAATTTCCAAGCATTTTATTTTTGAAGACTTGAGGTGCCATCTTCAATCTCGAAACTTGAAAAAAAATTACAAGGAGCTTACTATAAAGGGCAAACTAATTGTGCTCTCACACAGCCACTGACCCCAAAAAGAAAATTCTGTGTTCACACATGGAAAAGTGCAAAGCTTTTGTACCTTCTGGTTTGATTATTATGATTTTTCATCAGATTATGCTACTCCTAATAATGATGTGCCTGGCTCGTTTGCTCATAAGCACAAGAAACCTATGACTGACTGTTATCCAAGTGATATTCCCAAATTAAATTGGCAATTTGCAATGTATTAGGAATAGCAGACCCTTTCTCTCTTGTAGCCCCAGAAATCACCCCAAAAGTGAGCTGGCATTAACACAGGACACTGAAAATTCGTAAACAATAGTGCAGCAGATGAGGTTGATCTAAGTTGGCAAAAGTCTTGTTTTCAGATACAGTGAATGTTAATGATAATAAATAATTGGAAATACCATCTGGACTCCTTAAAAAACATCTTTCTCCAAGTCTGCAATTGAACCTCTACAAAAAAAGGATCAATGCAAAAGAAAATGAAAGCAGTAAATTAAAATTAGATTTATGCCAACTACTTAAAACTAAGAGCTCATTTAGAAGCAGTTAACACAAAAATGTGTTCTAGTTCAGCTGCAGAGTCTGGCCTAAGCCCATAAAGCAACTCTGAGAGCTCCTACTATCCATCAGGAAATGTTCAGAATCTGCAGGACCAACTACTACTAGGCTATTTTTTATTTTTATTATTACTACTATCTTTTTCAATTTTGTCTCTAATTGATCCACAAATCTCAGAACTGAGCTTTTAAAAATTGCAGTAAAGAAGAAAATACAGCCAGTACCATAGATGACGATCAGTCAATGGTCTAGAGCAATGTCTGAGATCTGTTTTTGACCAAAACAAAACAAACAGCAAGCCATGACCCTTGGTTCTTGAGGAGAACTTCCCACTGTACACACAAGTTTAGCCAAGTACCAACTGTGCCTGTAAAGTGCATTAGACATTTTTCAGCTGGGTTCAGTTACTTCTGGCTAATGTACCCTGACCTCTGCTTGAACCATTTTTACATAATAAAGCTGTGAATTTTAGACAGAGTGTTTAATTCCCACTGTATTTTGCATAGATCATTTAGTACTTAAAATGGGAATAAATCAAATGTAGGAAACACAATATTAACAATATTTTCTGCGTGCTTCCACTTTGCCTATGAGGTGGAACTTTAATTACACCATTAATAACAATGCCTGCATTTTCAGTTGGTAGTGCATCATTCCTCTAGTACCATTTAAACTGCATTTGGTCTCTAAACTGCTCCACCCTCTGGAACTGGTTCACTGATTATATTGGAACAGCAGCCTCATCCTGCTTACATCTCAGCTACCATGGCATCAACAGAAGAATTTAAAGGCAGGAACAACTTATCATGACCTAAAATGGTTTATTTAGAAAAGTGTCCTGATATTTTCTGTCTCCAGAAAGTTTCTATAGATTTAGAGGTGACAGTTGTTTTTGGGAAGAAAAAAAAAAACATTAAAAAAAATCCATCAACGTGTTCCCCAATTATTCAGAGTCCAAATGGTCTAAAAAAACATTAAAAAAATAATAGGGTGTGCGTGCACCTATAGCTGCTGGGCTTTCCCAAATTGAGTGATAAAACCGAAGACTGTATTAAAAAAATGTCCATAAAAAGATCATTACCAATGCTTTGGCAGTGCCCTCATGGTGAGCTCTGGGCTCACAGAAAGAGAAGAGAGGGAGGCAACAGAGGACAGCATAAAAGGATGGTAAGGGAAGAAAACCCAGGACAAAACAAACTGTCTTTGTTGTCAAAGGTTCACCAAGCTGGGGCTGTCTCAGAGAGGCTGAAGGACCATGTGCCGAGGTGGGAGCTCAGACAAATGATGTTTGCTGAGTTCAGAGCCCCTGTGCCAGCAGCTGCCCTCCCATGCTGCCCTGGTCCTTATTTGCTCCAAAGTAGAAAAGAAAAAAAAAATACGAACCCCAAATGGCCCAGATTGATACCAAGCAGTCATCCCATAACAGGCTTTCCAGCTCCTGCTGGAGAGCTGCTATTTTAACTTTGCTACCAGATTACAGAAAAACACAGAATCAGTAAATGGAATCAAATGAACGCACCTCACCCCATTTTTAAACACCCTGAAGTGTCGAAGCTGTCAGGAGACATTTGGACACGCTTTTCACATATAAGAATAGAAACACAAAAAGCGAAGAATATCCGGCTAAAATTTGGTTTTCTACCACTAAATTTCTTTGTGTGAAAAAAGCAATAACCTCTCTGCAACTTAGAAAATATTTTTGTTCTGATTATTCAGCTATTAAAATAGGAGAGTGTCATTTTATGACAATTGCTTTCGGCAGGAGATATTTTACACTTATATTTGCAAGAAATAGGAATATAAGGAAGAACAATATTAAAACCTTCAGCGTTAATCTCTATTTTCAAAGCTAAGCACATTTTGACAAACTTTCTAATAGACACTGTTCAAAATTCATAACATATATGAGCATGATTACATTATTCTAATTTATTTTTTCTCCCCTCATGCGCAGCAATAAAATTTTACCTTTGAACTTATATTTATTACAACTTTTACTCTATGGAGGGCATGCAGGCACAGAAATATAATAAAGCTCTGCTAATTCCATACATTATTGAAATCCTAACAGTGCAAATGGTATCTTACTGTCTTCATGCATACTTAAAATTTCAATCCAAAACCTATTTCATAAAAAGGGATGGTTAAGCAACAGTATGTGTTTTTTATATATTTGTAAATTAATGTAGCAGAATTATATTTTATATATTCAGGAAAAAATTATGTAATACTAGTGTTTGTTTAGGTGTTGTAAGCAAAAGGTGGATAGATGCTAAATAATTGAGAGCTCCATCCATCAGACTCCTAAGCACTATAAAAATACAGAGGGGGAAATGTTAGAGAATAACATTTGCACACCCATGGGCTGCTGTAAATTTGGTCTAATTCCAGCAGTAAAAATCCCACTGACTTCCCCAAACTGGGAAGTGTACAGCTATGAAAGATCACTTTGAACTTAATGAAGCACAAAAGGAATTGAAACCAGGAAGATTGGGGGTCACCTAAAAAACAATGATACCTGGCCAAGGAAAACATCAGGACTGAAACACAAGAGAAATTTGGGGCATCTCTTAACTCGGTGAATAGAACAGCAACTGATCCAGCAATCCAAGTGAGTAAGGGAGCAGCTCCTGCAGTCAAGTACATGACAAAGTGTAAAAGTTGACTCAAACTGCAAGTGCAATATTGGCACGAGCTCCTTTCTCCTCGCAAAGGTCACTGCGCACATTAGCTCCAGCTCCATTGATTAGCAGCTGAGATAGCAGCGCTCGCACGCTCCTCGGAGTCATCAGGAAAAGAGACAAGGGGATGACTTTCTGCATACCACGTCCTCATCACATTCCTGGTAATTGTTCAGTCACAGATAAGGCACAAATAGGGAAAAAGCAGCAGAACAGAGTCCTCTGAAAACATTAACAGAAACAACAACCTTTACGTTTGGCACTGAGGCATCAAAAATGATAGCTATTATCACTGCTGTAATTACATGGCTGGGACTCAGAAGAATTGCATTTTGCTTCCCTGGAAACACAGCCACGTGTTTGACATCTAAACCCGCAGGAACCTATCTCCCCACCACGGCCAGTTTGCAGAATGCCTACGGGACCTGAAGACACGCTGCCAAAAATCTTCCTAAGAGCTCCCAAACCCATGGGGTCCTCTTGGAGGCAGACTGTGCCAGCTCTCAATTTTGGATCAAATTTAAGCTACTGAGCCATTCTGTGCTGCAGCAAACCCAGACAAGACAAGTCAAGCCTCACCTTGGCATGAATTCCCTGCACCAAGCAGCAAAGCAGGGAGCCGTTCACCACAGAAAACTATGATGGTGTGCCTCTCCTACATGAAGGTGAGCTTTCAATATCAGCTACCCCTGTAGCCAGAATTCAAGAAAATCCTCAGAAATGGGGTCTCAACTATGTCCGGTTGAGAGAGGAATACTCACTTTTAAAAGTAAGGAGAAATATTTTTCTCTGAAACCAGATAAGCAGAGCAAAATTTTTACCTGATCTCAAGCAGCTAGTTGAAACATATTCCATTATGGACTTGAAGTCACCTCGCTGGCAACACAACCTCCCAACATATTGAAAACCAGCAGGAAATGTTGAATTAATACATATATGCTAACAAGCAGTCCTACAGCCATGAATGTTTAATCCAGTTTTTCACTAGCTGACACAGTCCCCCATGGCTGCTCTGTGGTTTTGCAGCTTTGAGACAAGGGAAGAACTAGAAGGAAAAGGCTGTAGAGCAGGGAACCACAGATAATCAGTCAGAGGGAAAAGTCTCTGGAGAAAGCCCAGAGCAGAACACTCACAGCAAAAGAGGCAAGGCAGAAATGTTAACAACTGGAGGGGGATGAAGGCAAGAGAGAAGGGCAGGAATGTGAGGACCTGGGAAGTCAACCTCTCTCTTCAGCAGCTGTGGGGCTACATTTCGGTGATGTGTAGAATACTTCTCAGCAATATGTAACATTTCAACGTTTCTGTGCTGTTTATTCAAAGAGACGCACACAGAATGAGTTTCCAGAGACAGTGCAACACTGGCTGACTGCACAGGGTAAGTTATCACACACTGGAAAAAAGGAACTTCTACACACCTTTGGGGTCTTGCCAATACATCTTAATGTTCTGGACCATGACAAATGATTGCATAACAACTCTTACTCCCCTTGTCATCATCCATCTTCTTAGGAGGCTTATTTCTTCAAATCCTGATGATGAACCTCTGTAGTCACTTATCTGAGCAGTGAAAATTTATTGCCTTTACTAGAAAATGAAATTCTCATCCAGGAGAACTGCACTGGACACAAAAGAGCAAACTTCCACCCTGGAGTATATGGATGCATTTTCTTTCTCCTTAGTGGAAACTACATACATTTATCCAATGTCAGGATTTGGACCAATGGTATCTCCTCTCTTAATAAGAATGGCTAATTTCCAATTAAATAAGCTTACAGATCACAGAGATGCCCTAATGAGAAAAGGAAAAAAAAAAAAAGAAAAAGGATGAGGCCACACACTAATCTTGCTTTCACTGCACATATTTAACAGGGCTGCCAAAGCACAGTCTCCAAAATACTTACTAATTACACTGGATTGCCTCCAGCCACTGTCACTGCCAGGGAATGGGCAAACTTTGCAACAAACCAACCCACCAAGAGTTCAGAGATGATATTATTATTTTGGGAAAGCCTTGAAGGGGTCAAGAAACAAGAGAATAAAGTAGGGCTGATTTGGACAGAAAATAGTCTATGGACTTCATAAGCAGCTGCAGAAAAATATTTTGGCACAGCTGGGAGCAGTTCCCAAACTGGCAAGCTGCAAAAGTGCAGACTAGACACTCCACAGCATCATGTTGGAAGCAAACACACACTGTCCCCAGCAGTTACAGAACCTGTAGTGCAGACTGGAGTGTAAAAAGAAGAAAAGCCATAAGGCAGAAGTCTATAAACTCTGCTGAAATAATCCATACATGTCGTCTTTTTTGTGTGCTCAGTGGCAAGGTATGGTACCCCAAGGGTGGCTGTTCCCAACACAGGGAGAGCCCAAACACCAAAGGATGACTGGAAGACCTGAAGGCACATCACTAAGAAAATCAAGTTCCTACTTCTGTCAATCAATAATGAGAACTAGCAAGTGTGTGCAGGTGGCATGTGACCCTCATGAGAAACAGCACCAGGAACAGTCTCTGCAGCCTTCTCATCAAGCTGCAGCTCAGCCATTAACAGCTCGAGTCAAGAACCTCCATTCCAGCTTTATAGTGCAAGAAGGGTTGAAAGAACTGCAGGTGCCCAGAGCGACACCATAAATATTGATCACAGTGCTCATTCCACTTCATTAGCCATGGAGCACACAATGGTTCCCAAGGGAGAGGAAAAGGCAGGTCCAATTTTAATCACACTGCCACACTAAAATGCAAACCTTGTGGAGTATTATTTTAATTACTGCTGCTTATTCATGCCAATTTCACCCTATTAAAAAAAAAAGTGTTTCTGGACAGTCAAAACTCTGGGCTGCCAGAGAGGCGTGGATGTACATCCACACTACATGAATCAGCCCTGTGTAATGATACCCAAGTGAGCTCTGCAATCAGCAAAAAGCATTTTTTCAGCCCAGCACCTCACCCTGGGCTCCTCAGAAGTACAGGTCATTAACCAGCAGAACTTTTGCTGCCGCAGCTGTGGTGTTTCTGAGCTACACACTGGTGCCTGGCAATGAAGGGGCCCTATAAACTGAGTATCTTACTCAGACTCACTTACAGTGCTGGGCTGAGCCTGGCTGGGCACCAGGTGCCCACCAAAGCCACTCCGTCACTGCCCTCCTCGAGCGGGCAGGGGGACAGATTATCATGGAAGGTTCTTGAGGTGAGATAGAGCAGGGAGGGATCACTCAGCAGTTGCCATCACAGGCAAAACAGACTCCACTCAGGGAGATTAGTTTAATTACCAGGATAATGAGAAATAAAACCAAATCTTAAAACACCTTCTCTTCCCCCTAGGCTTCACTCTAATCCTGATTTTCTCTGCCAGAAGCCACCCCTGTAGCTCACTTGCTACCAAAACCTTGCCACTCAAAGCCAATACACCTACAAAGTACAGTACATAAATCCTAAACCATTTAACCTTCAAAAATATATGTCTGGGAACACTGCCAGAGAATATTTGAAAGGGATTACAGTAAATGTATTAGTTGTCACTTAAAATTAAAATATGGATTTCAATTGAAACTCTACATAAGGGGACTTTTCCCCCCAAAAGCCGTTAGTTAGCAGCCATGCTGAACGAAGGGGAAATTGTACAGTCAGCTCAGACTACACAGGGCAAGCTGATATATTTTAAAAGCTACATTTTTATCTACGGAAATAAAACATTTTACTTTTTTATTTTTCTACTTTAATCAGAATATAACCTCATTAAATGACAGTGTGTGAAAAGAACATATAAACTAGAAAGAAAATATAAAAACTTTCTGAATAATTTAATGTTTATTGCTTTTAGACTTTGATATTCTGGTCTTTACTACTTAAATGCAGTTTAAATGTATTACTTGCCACGGCCTTTACGTTAAACCCAGTAAGTCTGCAATTTGTGATAAAACTCCTTATCTTCCCTCTTTCTGAACCTCCACAGAGATCCAAGGTTAATTTGCAGATAATATTACTTCATGAAATAATTATCTTAGTCTATAGTACTTAAAATAGCTAAATTCAAGAAAGATAGTTTAGCAAATGAAGCTGTTAGGGCTGCAGGATGAGGCTGCTGATGGGGCACACGCATCCCACACCTGGCAGCACCTTCAGTGGGGAGCAGAGCTGGGGCAGCCACTCCCCCAGGAATTCAGGACAAGGATGCTCCCTGTTGATGCACGTGAAGGTCAAGGATCCAGCCCCATCCAACCTCCCCCTCCAAGCCCCCAGATGGCAATGGCAAGGCAGCCTCTGCCTTCCTCTTCACAACCCCAGCACGTGCTGAAAAATTACTCTCTCCAGCCATTCTTTCTCATCCTGCTAATTTTTCCAAGCATCCTCCTATTAAACTATACAAATATATTCATTTAGTAAACATCCCATTAACCAGGTCAGCATACAGTGTTCACAACTTATTATGGAGCAGCACCAAATCAGTCACAGAAGCAATTATGCAATTTTAGAGCAGACAACTCACTTTAATCTTCATATGGGGTTGGGGATGTACATGCCAATGTTCATTCACGGGACTCATTCATTTCCAAGTATTGTATTCCATTTGTTTCACCCTCGCTTACACGGCACTCGTGTCTTTTGATTTGTAAGTTTTGTGGGCTGTCAGAAAATATGAGCTCAGTGCTCCACCCTTCATGTCACGAATTTTTTAATTGAATTTAAGGGTATTGCTACAGTTCTAGTGCCTGGGGGCAGCAGGAGAAGCAGGGCTAGACATTTAGAATCAAGACCTAAATAAGCATTAAAAAAAAAAAAGGGGGAAACAAAAAGAAAAAAATACCCAATAACAAACATTAAAGAAGTGAAGATCTTTCCAGAGCTATTTAAAATAGGTGATTGCAGAGAAGAGAAATCAGAGCTAAGAATCTGTGATGCTACAGTTACAACACAGGGGAAAAAAAAAAGCCTGTTAAAATCCCAGCTTTATTCGAAGACATGCATTTATTGAAGCGCCTTGGGAAAACGGGATGCCATATAATATTAACAAACAAGAACATGCTCTGTCAACCACACACAGCACCACAGACATTTTGAAGACCTAAATAAATAATGTATTAGAAAACCTAGCCCAAGCTGAATTAATTCAGACTGCAATGATATAAATGAAGAGCAGTAGGGAAATTATTTCCCTGGGACTTTAGTCGTATATAGCATTAAAAGTAAAGGCCTTAAGATACTTATTGATAGGCAAGAAAGTGCTATCCTTAGATCTATGCATGCCCAGGGAGCACTCTACCCCCATCTTAGAATCTCAGAGTTTCCAAGAGAGTTGCCAAATCACTCAGCTTTATTTGCAAACACCATGAAATAGAACAAAACACCCTCTTGGCTCTAGTCCCCTTTGACACAGCACTAAGTGTACAACAAACAGTGCTGACTTGGTATTAAACTTGGCAAATCTGCTGAAACCGGGGCAGGGGGGTGATGGGAATTCTGTATCTGGCAAGAGAAAATGGAATTTGAACTTATACTATGAGCAACCAAGACCCACCCCCCGCCCCGCTTCAAGCACTTATGGAGCCTTTTCCACAGAACTGCCCAACGCTGATTAAGTTCATGAGGATTTACCAGTTCTGCTGCATTTTCACCACAAAAATGACGTGGTTGTTTATGTCACAACCACATTTGCCAGTAATGAATGGAAACAACCCCCAGATCGGGGACAGACGCAGGCGCAGTACCAGAGGAGACGCGGAAAGGGCCCAGGTGGACCTCACAGCACCTGGAAGTGACTTTGGGCCTCCAGCAAAGCCCCTGGGCTCACCAGCAAAGTCCCTGCTCCCTTGCAGATAAGGATTCCCCCTTCCCCCCAGAAAAGTCACTTTTCAAGCTACAACCATCTCACTCCAGATGCAGTGCCTGAATCCCCATGGACAACACTGGCCACAAGACCAATCCAAGAACTTTGTGGGATTTTCCTTCTCAGGAATACGAAAGGAAAAGCAGCATTGTCTGCGCGCTACTGCCCCAGTCCACGTGGGTGTGTTGGCTCATTCTTACCAGTTTTTTCTCTTTCTGGTCCCGATAATTACCAGGTCAGTCTGAGGGTTCATTGGTAGCAACACCATCAGGCAACTGATGGCAAAATATAAACCACAGCTGTCAGAAAGGAGCTGGGCAAATTCATGCTTACAGTCCATGTCTCCACGGGAATTTTTTAATAATGCATCTGTTTTAAGAACCATGACGAAAGGTGACACTAAAATTATACAGTAGGAGAAGACCAGGCTTCAAATTGTAAAATGCATCCCAACAATCCAGGATGATTCAGTTTCTAAGGAAACTCCACCTCAGATATACATGTTCTCTCCACAAACTTGGCTTTGACATTTGCAAGCTGCCCAAAGATACAAACTGAACAAGCTGTTTATTTAGAAAGGGACCATGAAATATCTTATCCTGTTACTTGTTTAACTCTCCTAAACAAAGGAGTACCTAATTTGAGGCAATTACAGCCATACTTCATGCAGACATAAAGAAAAACACCGTACAATGGAATTTTAAATTGTTCTCAATCTCCTCACAGAGCTAATCTTTTTCGACTCACTAATTCACATTCACTCCAGCACTTCACAAAAGCTCCCATTTATTAAATACGAGATTCAATTCACAGATAAACAATTCAATAATGTAATCTACACTTAAAATAATAGCTTGGCTTCCAAGTTTGGGGGTAATTAGGAGTTTTCCCTCTTTATAGCTGTTCTTAGCATCATTTTTTGTCACAACTTCAGAGCTCAGGTCCTGTAATCAAGGTCCTCTGGACTTGTGTTTCCACATGAGGCAGGATCTATGTGAGGATTGAATCCTGTCCCACAGAACTCACTGAATTCAGTGGGAAATCTGCCAACAGGTGGATGCTGAAGAGCTTTTAGGAGCCACATCTTACGGCTGTTTTCCCTGCTCTCCAATTTTTCTACTACTTCATCACGTGTTTTTCTCTTTCCATTACTACCACCTGACTAATCACAAATTGCTGCCTAATGAAGAGTGCTGGCATTACAATACTTAATTAGAATTAAGAGGAAGATTTACTTTAAAAACCTGACCGACCAATATGCCCCAGAGCCAATCTCAGTAGTGCAGAACTACCCCAAAATTTCCACGTTCCAAATTCTTAATTAAAAGTTTGTCAAAACTTCTTATTTTACAGGGGGAGCCTTCCCCTCCAGCATCCATTAACCTCAAAACAAGTGACTAAATTGTTTTTAAATCAGCTCTACTTCATAAACAGCTTGATAAAAAGAAACTCAAAGAAAGTACAAGACTTATCTTTCATTTCCACTCAACAGCCTTCAGAAGTACTGTACAAAGGTGGCTCTTGCAATCACTCCTGTCCAGCACGGGAGGAATACCCGCTACAGAAAAAGCTTTCCATAGGGCCACCCAGCAGGGAAGGATTAAATTACACAAAAAAAAGCCCTGCTTTTTTTCCCTCCACTAAAGGGCTGTGGTCAGAGATCAATGGGAGAAGCTGTCTATTGAAGTTACTGGAATTATTCCCTTATTTAAGCCTCGGGAGAAGGTTGGTGCTGACACCCAGAGCACAGCACAGAGCCAGACCTCGGGTGCAGCTCCCACCTGAGGAACAAGGAGCACTGAGACCTCCTGGCTGCAGGCTGCTCCCAGCCCTTCCTCCTGCCCCGGCTCCTCCACATCCATCCTCTCCCTCTCCCCAGTCCCTCCTGCAGACTGAGCTGCAGGGCAGCCCCCAGCCCCACAGCCCCACTTCCTACAGATCCTCACTACCACTCTCCTGTCTGCAGAATCAGGTTTAGTTTATTTCTACTTCATACAGAAATTAACTGGCTTATTTTGAAACATTTTTTCTTCCATGAGTCATATCATGTGATTTGCACTGCATCCCACGAAACCTCACATATAGAATGCAATAAAACACACCCAGTCACTTCTTTACCCTAATGATCTCCTGTTTAATTTAAGCTTTTTATACTGTTCTGACTATTTCTCTTAGGAAAAAAGTCTTGGCTAAAATAATTTTGAACTGAATTGGGCAATTTTCTCTCTATTAAGAATTTGAAAAATATCAAACGTGCCAAATACTATTTTCTGGCTTGCTTCAGCCTGGCAACCTAAGAAAATCAGAATTTGCCACTGTACATTTTATCCATCAGCTGAACACCAGTAAATTTTGAAACCTTTTATTAATGTAAGCAAAATGCCTTAGACACTCCACTTGGGATGAGGAGGATAAAAAGATGACATAAAGGATCCTCATTTCTTAGATTCCCCAAGAAGCTGTGAGTTTTAAAGTCTTAACATAAATGTTACCAAATCATGATCAAGGAGTGAAGAATGCCATCTATAAATCTACATATGATGAACACTTCCTTCACCAGCAGAAAAGCAGTGAAATCCTTAACCCCTTTTGGAACCCACTTAATCCAAAAAACCAGAACCCTTATGGATGAGATGAACCCTCCCTGTCACATCTTCCACCTGCTCTTCCCACAACCTTCAGCCACATTTGGGTCACAAATGCAGAATTTTGTCATTAATAATACTTTTCAAACAGATCCTTCCACCCTCCTTCCTCTTTCATCCACTTAGTTAATTTTAGAATTTGTCATCAACCTACCTTTTAAACACAGTTCTAGAAGAATCCTATTTTGCTCACATTTCTTTCTGAATTAAGAGTTCCCTAAGAAATACAATAACTCTCCAATACAATAACTCTCCAAAAAGAATATGAACTGCATGCATGTGAAGTTCTGCTCAGTTTAAAGAAGGTATTTTATGCCAAGCAGGTTATTTTATGCTTCATTTCACTGAGAAAACAGGAAGTGCTGTTGGTACTTACAGGTATTTTTCTAGTTTCTTACTGAAACAACTTGGGGTTTTTGTCCACAATAGGGGCAAAACTAAACAGAACTATTATATAATTTCTTTTCCATACTTAAAAAATTAGCTATAAATACTTCTGCAGTTACAAAATACAAGAACCTTATTTCAGTCTCATAATCAAAACGTTAGAAAGCATCAAACTCAATAAAAACTTCCTAGACATTAAAAGCAGTTTATAAAAAGATAGTTTGAAACTATACATATGCACTAGCCTGGTATATAAATGCTAATCCTTCTATGCAGTTTCTTCAAAGCACTTGGACCACAGTAACCTACAGGTCACACACACCCCCCCTGCTCTTTAGGTAACCTTTACCACAAGCTCGGATCAACGTAGGTCAAACTTATTCCTTAACATTTAAAACAGAAAGGGCAATACAGATCCTGCCATATTAACTGATGTTTATATTTTTCTTAATTTTATAGCTCCCATTTCTGAAAGAGCTGCCTCGACCCTTTGTTCCTAACCTACAAGTGTTTGAAGCTCAGGTTAATTTTTAAAAAACATCAGGACCCGATGCTCCCTCTCACCAGTGCAAGTGGGAGCTGGGTATTTGAAAATCCATCTCCTCTCTGCTGAAACAGCCATAGGGAAGAGACAGCCTTTGCCCTCACCATTTTAGCACTGCTCTGAAGTCTTGTAAAACATCTTTTGGAGACAGAGGGTATCAAAAAGGAGCACTAGATACTGAAAAGAATCATGGTTTTGCATAGCAATTCATTTGAGGGCATTCTGCACTGACCACAAGCTCGCACTCAGCTGGCACAGAAAAAACCTAAGCTCACAGGTGGCTGTAATACCTTACACTGACAGCACAGCAAGGATGAAAGCTGGCTATATTCCTAATAAACTCCACCGTATCTCCATCAGCCAAATATGAGGAGCTAAAATTACCACTGGATACCAACTGCAGCTGCCTTTTGGATGACTGACACAAGACACACCACCAGCATTTGAAGCAGCACAGTCACAGCTGAGCTGGAAATCATGCAACATATTTGCATTCAAAGATAAAGAAAATGAATCAGAGTATGCTTGAGTTTAACCTCTCAATTCAAGCCCAGAACCTTCCACCTGTCCAGCAGTAGACATTTCAGCCTGTACTTCAGTGAAATATTCCTGACTGCTAGACAGTTACTTAAACACACATAGCTACTACAAGAATCATTTACAGACTTTTCCAGTTCTGTCTTCCTTGGCTGGTGGGCCACATGTTTGCTATAATCTTGAATGAAGTAAAACTGGTAAAGTGTGACTAAGCAGAGAAAGCTCTAACTTCCCCGCAGCTTACCTTAAAATTAACCTCAGGCTGATCTTCTGCCTCTTTTGCAGACATCAATTTCAGCAGAGGATTCAAAGACAGTAAATTCTCCTGAACATGGCAGTGTGTGTCCTCAGATTGTCTGTGCACCAGTCCTAGAGCAGGACACAATCTGCATTTTCAGTTTTTAAATGTTTCCAGCAGGAGACATCAAATATTTGGCATGGTACCAGCTGCTGGGAGGTAAGGCTTGATGGAGGTAACTAAATCCACTCCACCTGGCTCGTTAACAAGCAGTCTGCTCAAGGAGAACATCAATCTTTATGACTACAAGAAACACAGGTCCCAAATCTATGTAACAACTCACACACCATACTTCAGCATTCCTCAAACACTCATAATACTCAGCCCTGCTACTATACTGCAACATCCTCCTTCTACCAGGGCTGCTAAACGAGAAATATGGATTTTACCTAATTGCTAGACAGCTTTGCATGTTGCCTTTTAGAATCTGCGTTTCTAAAAGTTAGGAAAACACACTGATTTGGGATCAGCAGCTACACGGATGGGGTGTGGTAGGATACACTCCACGAACTAAGAGGAAAGAATTTATTTTCAGTAAATTGAACATGGTAAATCTTTTCTCTGAGAAATTAAACAGAATCCTCAAATTAATTCTGTATCATTAATCCACTGGAAAATGAAAAATCATGAACTCTATCCAGATAAGAACTTGGCTTTGCTGAGACTGGACTCTTAGAGAAACTCTCTTCTCCTACCTAAGTGATTCTATGACTCATGTTAAAACAGGACTGGTCAGGTGGCTGTTTCCCTCATGCCCTGAAGGAGGAAGAAAACCAGCTGTCCTGTGCCCTTGCAGCCCCTTCCTCCTGCAGGATCCGGGCTCAGCTGGTGGGGATGCCCCTGTCCCTCGGGATGCCCCTGTCCCTCGGGACGCCCCTGCCCCTCGGGATGCTGCGCACAGAGAGGAGCAGGGATCACTGATGCTCCTGGGGACCACAGGACACACTGGGACTGCCCTGGAAGCACAGACAGGCAGCTGAGCACATCCCTGTGAATATTCCATCCCCAAAGAATCTTCAGCTTCTCCACGTGCAGAGCTTCACTGTCAACCCCTGGCAGAACGTAATATTGGATCTTAAAATAACACTGCTTTGATTACCTTACTTCCCTTTACTCCTCGCTTCAATTCCAACAGGATTTCAGTGTCTGCTCTGGCAACTGAGTTGTGTGAATAATGGATTTCTGTTTGGGCACTGAACCAAAAAAAAAAAAAAAAAAAGAAAAGAAAAAAAATAAGGAAAGGGAAAAGAAAGAAAAAACTAATGTTTAAAGTAGTATTGAAGAGAGACTGGGGGAGGATTTAGGGAAAAAGTAATTTCAAGATAAGGTAAAATGTTTGTTTAATCTGAAAGGAATATTCTGCTTCTGTTAAAAACCTCTTTTAAAAATATTTTGAGTTTTTAATTTTGTTTAAGACTGCTTCATTTACCAAAAAAAAACCCAAAACATTAATCATTTAATCTCAAAAATGCTGAAAGAAAACATTTTGTCTCTGAAGAAAACATTTTGTCTCTGAAGTACTGTTCTCCAGTTTTACAAATAAAACTGGAAATAGATGTATTTCAACCCAAACATGTACTTTTTCATTGAACTTATTAACAGCTAATAACAAAAACCCTCTTGTCTTCTTGGGACGCGCCAGGTTCTAGATTCCAACTGCCTAGAACCAAAGAGATGGCTCAGGGAAACAAAACAAAACTGCTGTGCTGAAGTTCCTCTCAGTAGCACTGCCAGAACCCCTCTGGCAGCAGTGTTTTACTCCTAAGCTGCCCTGCTGGCAGATGGGAGGGAGGTTCAGCCCCCGCAGCAGGTCCTGAGACCTGCCAGATGTTATCATTTATCAGATGAGGCTGGGAGGGGGGCACAGACACCCCCAGGGTGCCTCAGAGCACCAGGTGAGGCAGAAGGTGCTGAAGATGGTGGTTTTGTGACCCAGGACCAGTCCTTCGGGTGCTGTAAGGGGAGAGAGAGAGCAGCACCCTGGGCCCTTCTGGACTCTGCTCCTCTGGCTCTGCGTGAACTGCGCATGAATAAGGAACAGAGAGATTATTCAGCACTATTATAAATACTGTCCTCAAAATGAAGACAGCATTTATAACAGCTTTTGATTGCCAGGTTGGATGGGGCCCTGAGCAACCTCGTGGCATCCCTGCCCATGGCAGCAATGGAATGAGGTGATCTTTAAAGTCCCTTCCAACTCAAACTATTCTCTGATTCTATGTATTTTAACTCCCACAAACCACAGAAACCCTGACACCCAAGCTGACGGTACAGAAAGGGAAACACTCAGCAGCTTTTGAGCTGTGCTTAGATTTGTTAACCAGGAGTAGAGTAGAAGAGCCTGAATCCAGAAAAATCACATGACCTTTGCATTAATCCCTGCTGTTGATCTAATAATTTCTGATTAAAACAATTAAGCCTTTGGGTATGACTTATTTCATATATTTGATTACTTAGACACCATGCTGTTCACTGTCACAGAGAAATTCTCTTCACTGCTAATAGTTCTTCTGGTAGGAATCTGAACAAGCAGAAGCAAATTAATAAATGATGACATGGGAATTCCAGCAAAATAGATTGATGACTTGTGGGCATGATTCTGAATAATAAAATTTTACAATCTACTCAAGCGCACTGCTAATAGGTGAGAATTCATTTATGGCATTGTCAGAAACATTTATAAAGTGCTTGGAAAATGAATTGTTACTTTTATGAGTCATACTTGTTATTTCATGAGTTTATTGCTATAGTTGCTTTTACGTATGTTCTCAGGTTGTACTCCTTACCATAACGACTACTCTGCACGAGCTGCATAATGGGCATTTCTAAAAACAAGGTCTGGTTCCACATCTGTCTTGTTTCAGTCTCATTTTCTATAATTAATGCAGCCTAAAATAGATATGGAAAATGACATTAAAAAGGATACCCAAATTCCTTCATCAGACTGAACATATATATGTTCATATATTTCTTAGCGCCTAAATCCAACAGCTGTGAAATTACCTCTGAATGCACAACTACTCCTGACTGAAGTTCTACCTGCTGACCCTGAGCCAAGCCCTGCTGTCTGAATGTCCCCTGACTCACCACATTTAAAGTGCTTGTACCACTTAAAAAAAACAAAAGAAGCAAAGCACACAAAAGATGATTCTGGTCACTGTCTTCAAAAAATGAAACACAACAGGCTTTGGCTACTGCACAACTGCATTTGAAAATGAAAAAGTTTTGAGCATGTTCATGTTTTTGTGAACTGGCAAGTTTTCAGGGAGTTCCCTTCATCTGCTCAATGCACAGTAACGTTTGTTGGTTCTAATCAAGGCTGTCTGAAATCAGGTGTCAGACACTTGCAGCTATCTGCCCAAGAATACATTACTAACAGGCAAATATTCAATTCTTTGTTGAACAACCGAAAACAACCACTCTGAGAAAAATCACAAGTAATTCCTGAGGTGTTTGTAAATACGAAAAAAAGAGTTTTCAAACAAATTCTTTTATCTGAATTATAGATCAATGCAGCCAATGACACACTTACACAATTCAATTTTTAGTACAATCATCAATTTTCCAATACTGTTCTTCTGGCTTCACAGACTTTCCCAAATATATCCATTGACCTTCAGGAGCTAAATAAAAAACACCATCCTGAAAAATTTTGTTTAGAAGAAGCATACAAAAGTCTTTCCCCATGCCATGCATTACTTCACATTATTTAATTCCATTTGACTTATTACACTACTGCCTTTTGTTGATACAGAAGAGAAGCACTCAAGGGATATGGACCAGACACTAAGAGTATCTTGCACGTGTTCAGTAACTTATTAACAGAGATTAGAGACACTTCTAGGTGGGAGCAGACACCTAATAATGACAAAGTAATGAGATTACTATTGTCTTCTCATTACTCCTCATCTATGCTGAAGTACTGCATATCCCAAATTACAGACTCCAGCTACTACATAAAACGCTGCTGTCCGTAGTGTGTGCTCTGTGGAACCACTTCATTATTACAAATTAACCTATTTAAGGAACCAAAAGCCATTTCTGTACCTCTAGGCTGAGCACAAGTGTTACATCACTGAAGTTCGTGCAAGCCCTTACACAGAAATGTTGTTTTGACAGGAAAGTCTTCAGAGAAACCTTGCAAATCAGAGTTTGACCCATCTGTGACTCGCTCCCAAATTGTCCAAGCTCCAGCACAGGCCAGCAGCAGTTTGTTACCTGGGTCAGTGCCCCACAGTCTCACCAGAAAGGATGGCTTTTTAACATGGAAAGAAAGGACACTACAAGGCATTTGAAGGTGAGGCTTTAGTTGCAGAGAGAGGTTCGTCAGCCCCTGCTCCCCACTCAATCTCTCTCACGGCCTGGGCTGGCACCATGGACAGTACATGGCAGAAAGAAAATGTGGTGACCAGAAGCTCCTTTTTGGCGAGTGAACAAAGACTCCACATGGAAAAGGCCTCCTGCGTCTGAGTCGTGGAGAGCCCAGTGCTACACAGCCCAGCACAGGTGGCAAAGGACATGGGTTCAGCCCCTGAGGATGGAGGGGAGAAGGTAGGAAAGGACAAGAAGCCTGCTGGCAAACTCTTCTGCAGCACAGCTGACACCAACAGCACTGACAGAGAAGCTGCTTGTGAAGAGAAGTGAGCACACTACAGCAACACGAGGAGAGCATCACATCACAAAGTCTGGCATTTACATGAAAATGAAGGCGTCTTGCCAGCAGGGATACAGAGACAACCCAAAGTACCCTAATCAACACAACTCCGGGCCCAAATGAACTGTTAAGATGATGATACACTGGAATTTGGCATTTAACAGGGTCCAATTTTTTTTTTTTCATCCCTTCAGGCATTCAGTAGGAATACAGAGCAATAATGCCAGGCATGGATGACAGAATGACTGAATAAATCACTGGATTTTAGGAGACAGAGCTGAATTCAACCAAAGATGCTTAAGTAAATGAAAATAGCAGCACACAACACAGGTTTCAGCAGGGCCTTTGCTTGCACAGAATACTGAACATGTGTACAATGCTAAGCATGGACACAGGCCTTATGCTATTTCACCTGTAAATGACACTTCTCAGATTACCACAACTCCCTCCTGACCTCCTACTGCCAACTAACCAGCTATTCCAGGTAAAACACATTAAGCAAAGCTGACACTTCCTCCAACTTTTATCCAAAAAAAAGCAGACTACTTTTTGCAACGGAAATCTATGTAAGAGAACACTACAGAAGGAAATAAACAAGGTTATGAACAAAGCAACTATGTTAGCGAATTGAGGGAAGAAGAAACAATTTGACTCTTTTTCCAACTTCTATTTTAAGGACTCTTCCAGACCTCTCATACTCAACTAAGACTTCAGACAGGCTTCAGAGTAGTATTAAGCAGTGATTCTAACCTGCCTGGTAACCTGCATGTTTCCTGATGAAACCTCAGTTTTAAGTGGACACTGATCACACCTAGTGACAATGTTTGCCTCAGGCTGCCGGAGTGGGAAGAGTGTCCCAACATACAGGGTTTTTTTGTAACTAGAACGTGCACAGAATAATTGAAATGTAAAGGGTATTGTGAGACTTCCAATACCTTGTTGAACAATTGAGTGAAGAAACGACACTTCAAAGATCTGGCTTCTGAAAGATCACAGCCACAGAAAACAGTTTGATCAGAGATCAATGAGCATCTGCCATGCAACACGCTTCCTGTCCCCGGCACAAGCTGGGGCACAGAGATGGATGCTGGCACAATTTTAACAGTGTGAAGTACATGGTGCTCCTCAGCAACACCATTCTCCATCTGCACACATCCTGCTGGCCTGGACCTACAGTAATCATCACACACCAGCAAAGACCACTCACACAAAATTCAGAGTAAGCTCTTTGCTCTCTATATTCTGGCTGCGTCATTTTGTAACAGTTGAAGATTTCTTTTTTCCCCCCATTCTCACAAACTAACAAGAAAACCACACAGATTTAAATATATTTCAGGAGAATCCATGCTCTTCGGACAAAGCAGCCATTATTTCTTTCTGCCAGGTTCTAATGCCTCATAAACAAACCACTATTTTAACCACTTACCAATTAACCACTCGTTACCACCTCGAAATTGTTTCCTGTGATTGGTCTCAGCACCACGTAAAAGAGGAATTCTCCGTTTCGGATACAATATCAGGCTCTACAATTGCACAGTTTTGCCACTTTTGAGATGATAGCACAGTCTCACTGTGACTAAGGACTGCAAAATTGTGCTCCATGTAATTGAATCTAAAGATCTGACAACAGTGACCTTATCAAGAAATGAAACTTTTGGCTGAGATTCAAACCATACACAAGAAATAACATCTTGCTGGCTGTTTGTAAACGTCACATAAAAATGTACTTATTCATTATTAGCAACTTGTACACTGAACACTCTGCAGATCTCAAACTGCTGCCAAGGGAAGGATTACTCAGTACAATCATTTCATTTACGTCTTACTTGTATTAATTTTGGCAGCACAACCGAGCATCCCTGCTCATGACTGTAACAGTGTTATCCCAGTGACAGAAATATTCAGACCACAGGCTAAAAACTGAGGATGGATGTTGTTCTGGGGGCTGGATTGATATTCTGAACGCCAGTAGATCTGCTGACCTTGCTGAGAACCCTACTTTACCCACTTTTGTGGTAATAAGGCCAGCAATGACAACACACAACCTGCACTGGTGAGCCTTTTGGATAAAATACAAAGCTCCAGGCAAAACCTTGGGTTCTACCAGCCCCAGGCTTTCAAGAGCAACAGAGTCAACTCAAAAACATGAAAGTTTCATAAAAAAACTCAGTGAGGAGCCATTGTACATAACCGCAATTACTCTGCAACAAAATACCATTTTAGGAGGCACAAAAAACCATGGGGTTTCTAAGGGCACAGCCCAGCTCACCTTTCCTGCTCTTGCAGACAGCCTTCAGGATGCGGTGTCCAGGCCCACATTTCCCTCGGTCAGGCACACACATTCCCTCTGAAACCACCCACTCGTGACACCGCGCGTCTTCACAAGGAATGGATTCCACCAAGTGAGGACAACCTGCCAGGGTGCCCACTGGATCCACGATCACTTGCCTCTGTCTCATCCTAAAGCCTGGAAAAAGCAGAGCTGAATTAACTGGACAACAGCAAAAACATTCATACAATAATGTAGTAGCAAGAGGACTACACGGGGCATCTGGAGCTGGGGGATTTAAAGACAAACAAGAGAACAATATTTATAAACTGGATGGATTGGGACACCACTTGGCTCTAAGTGCCTACAGCCCAGGCATGCAAAATCTAACAGTGTGCAAAGAATTCCAGCAACCCACATTTTTCACATTCTTTTTCCCTTTCATCAACATTAGATAAAAATACACCTCAGAATATAGAAATTTACCAGTGATGCATATATTAACGTAATATCAGCAAAAAAGAGAGGAACAGTTAAGGAAGTGAAGTTATAAATGACATCTATATTCTACCTGCGAATCCACTAACGAAAGGATTTGTTTTGAGACACAGCAGAGCAGTTTACCAAGAAATTAGTATTCTGCGTTATGAAAGTGTAAGGTTTTCTGATACATAATGCATATCAGACCTCTTTGAAATGACACCCTATTAAACTGGAAGATTCAAATGTAAAGTGGAAGAAAAAGGTTACAGAAATAATCATAGAATTGATTACATAATCTACCTCCTTCTGAATAAAACCAACAGTCATGTTGCTATACACAATGCAGAACTAATACTTAAGTATCTTTCAGCATGTTCTGTTATGTAAATGACACAGAATTTTAAGAAAAAGGCACCAAAAAATACATGGGGGTCTTTCCTCTGACAGTCTCGGAGCAAGGGGAAATACACAGCATTAGTAGAGGCCACATAGAAATGCTTTGGTCATGAAATAGAAAATTATAAACAACTATCCCAGCGAATATAACAGAGCAAACTTCCACAGTTCTCAAATGAGCAAAAAGAAATTATTCAAAGACACTGAAACATGGAATGTTTTTGCAAATATTTATATTTTTTATTATTTCTCTTTCTGTTTGAAAATTTTTGACCAGCTCAAATCATTTCAAAAACTTAAGCAGTTTTCAGAAAAGTGTAATTTCCAAACAATAACATCCATTCCCTGACATGCACTCCAAGAGACATCTTTGCAACTTAGAGCCTTAGGAAAGGCTCTGCAAGGAATCTCAACGTGTCACAGCAGCAAACGTACAGCAGCCAATTAAAATCCAGGGGAGGTTGAATTACATCTGCACGTCCTTCCAGGAATTCAAACTAAACCCAGAACGATGAGAACAACCTCTTGGGTCCACCTGAGTCCAGATTTCAGGGCGGTGGGATGCACCTCCATCCTGATACCTCGCCTGGAACCCAGGCATGCAGCAGGACTTCCAGGAGAGACCGGAGAGGGGCAGCCTGGCAGCTGCTAGCCCAAGAAATCCTCCTGCACAAGATCAGTGCAGGATAAAAGGAGCTGAATCAGCTCGAAAAACTTTTTCTTCTCAGGCCAAAGAATGGCAAAAAGCTTTTAAAGGTCAGATTCCACTACACACACCCAAGAGCTTCATCCTGCGTTAGATTAATTTTTTAAAAAAACACATTAAGCTCCCAACGTCGAATGTGACACCAGTGCTTTTGCAATCTTTCTGCAATATTCCATTCCCTGCTCACCTCTCCCTCCGTGGCGGTGCTGGCAGCTCTCAGGCAGGCAGGGACCCCACGGTGACCAC
Source organism: Dryoscopus gambensis (assembly GCA_013389985.1). Lineage (NCBI taxonomy): Eukaryota > Metazoa > Chordata > Aves > Passeriformes > Malaconotidae > Dryoscopus > Dryoscopus gambensis. The sequence continues at coordinate 354,642 of WEIT01001484.1, forward strand.
GAGGACACCGCGCACTCGGCCGGGCACGGCAGGTGACACACCTGGGAGGTGGCAGGGGCAGGGCCCTGGCAAAGCTTCCCATCGACTGGCCTGGCAACTAGGAGAACAAAAACAAAAAAAAGGGAAAAAAGAAAATCAAGGCTGTAACTCTGTCCTGTCGGCCCTAATTTTTCAGAATGCACCAAAATCCAGCGATTTTTCAGAGTCTTATCTCCCAGGGCAAAAAGTTAATCCTGTGTTCAGAAAGGCACTTAAAACTTTTATCTAAATCACCCATATTCAGCAAGCCAGTTGAAACTATGCTTAGTGATAATCAGGTGATTAAAACTAGATTGAGTGCTGATTTTCAGCCATGCTGGAGGTCAACAAACCAGGATCTAATCCCCACTTTTACGGCCAAGGAGACCTCTTCAGATAGGACTGAAGAGAGAGATATCTAAGAAGGAAATCCAAAAAGCTCCCTCTGCAATTGGGAGCCAGGCAGAGGCAGGTGAGTAAAACCCAAGCACAGGGTACTCTTCCCATTCCCACACCCTGCAGGGGCATTGCCATCTCTGGATTATGGATGCAGTGCCCAGCCTCAGAATTTTCTTCATCTACTTCCAATAAAACTGAGCAGTGCTCTTGGATTCCTCTACACACACACAAGCATGAAGCATCTTTCCTGCCTGGGAAGAGAGACATTTACTCGAGTTGCTGCACCCATGGATCTCCAACCCTCTTTATCCCAGAAATGAGCCAATCCAAAACTCTGCCAAGTACCAGTTTAGTTGATACTGACAATAGATTTGTAAAGTTGACTCTCTTTGTATTTTCATTTATCGTAAGAGATTTGTAGATTCAATTAACTTCTCTCACCTTTTTATTCGGGGCAGAGGGAGGAAGGCAAAGAAAGGGAAAGACTCTTAAATCTGTCCTCTGAGTCATTATATGATATTGCATTTTAATTACATTATGGGCTGAATTTGGCTGTCTCTTTAGATAAATCAATATCAAAGCAGTCTTTCAAAAGGCAAAGGCTTGTTTGAGTTTACTCTGCCATGGCATTACCAAGATTTCATTAATTTTTATAGCTACTGAGTTTGTTTTATCCTCATTTTTATTTTTCACATCTGTTTTTCTTTGCTTCCATGCATGGAATTGATTTGAAAAGAATTTATAAAAACCTGCCCAATATATGAGTAATCTTTCCTTTTTCTGATATTACACTATTTTCTTTAAAATTAATCATTTGAAGAAAAATACAACTTTTTTTTTTAAACACAAGACTTTAGTGGTCAAAATCACAAATTTTCATTTGCACATCCTGAAGCTGAGTTTAGACCAATATCTCTGCTTATGATTCCAGCTCATCACAATAACAGGATTAAAGAACAGTGTGACTTATTTCTAAGCTGAAAGATAATGTATCAGTTAAAAAGACAACTTACTGAATGATTTCTGAGACCTCTGACATGTTCATTTAAAGATTAGAACGAGGTGGCATAAATCCAATTCACCTGAAGGTTCACATAAAGAGACCTTTTCTAGAGACTTTGCAAGTGAAGTGACAGACAGAATGAGATAAATATTAGAGTTTTAAGGATAGGAGTATTTATTTTCCCAAGAAGTCTCATGCATGGCTTAACCTGCCTCTCAGCATCAAGCTTTGCAAAACTGTACCCATTTTCTGAGAGTTCACTTGGAGAAATGGAAGGAAATCAAACTGAGTACAAATGGTCAACCCAAGGAATAAAGTCCAGTCTTGCTTTGCCAGGAATGGCTCTTCCCTCCTCACTGATTTTCAGGTTGCTTCCATACTGACTTTAACTATTTAAATGTGGAAACCTAGATGGTTCTAGGTTCTCCTTCCCTGAAAACCAACCAGTGTGCTCAACACTATTTTAAATTGATTTTGGATAAAAACAAAAAAAAACCCAACCAAAAAAAAAAAACCCCCCAAACAAAAAAAAAAAAAAAACAAAACAAAAAAAAAAAAAAAAAAAAAAAAAAAAAAACCACCCACAAGAAAAATTGACTACAAAAATTTAAAGGGGCTACCAGCCATCCCAGATTTATGGATGACTTTTTTGTACGCTGATGGAAATCCTTGCCTTCCTCTCCCTGCTAACCACCCTCCTGCTCCTCCTCCTCCTCCTTAGGCTGATGCCCTATTTAATTCTAGCACAGGGAGCTCTTTTCCCAGGACCTACATCCCGTTTGTCACTGGAGTAGGGCTGTGTGTTTGTTCAATTCCTTAAGTAGTTCTTTGCATTCTATGAAAGGTAAATCAGAAAACGCCATTCTAATCAAATATCTAAATACATTCCAAGTCTGTGCCAGCTTATACTCAACTCTACACTGACTGCAATCCTCCAGTCAGTCTTCAGGACTACAACCAGAACAAAAACACCCAAGCTGTAATGATAAATGCATATACAATACCATCCTTTCCCAGCACCTGGCAGGTACAGGGAGATACAGCTTCCAGCCAGAGTGACAGGATGGATCAGCAGGGTCCTCGTTAAAACAGAATTTCATTCCTTCTTCAGCCATTTAATTAAAAACTCTGATTTCCATTTTGTTTATTTCAAAGCTTGATGTGATTTTCTACTGCCATTGTTTTACACTCCAACAAATTTATCTTTGATTTTTTTATTGTAAAGGAAGCATAAGGGGGACTTTTTCTGTGAACCTTTTAAATGCCAAAATTCTCGCACACTGCAGCATCCAAATGGCACAGGTAGCCTGGCTGGGGATGTCCTATTCAGGAAAAAAACCTGACATTATGCCTATGATAAATATACACAGCTGCCAGGAATGTCTTTAGGAATGGGCCAGCCTTCTGATTTCGTTCGACAATTGACTCTGTAGTGGCATTTTCCTGCATTAATACAGGAAAAGTGCTTTTTTATGTAATTATTTTCCTTGGAACAATATTAGCCACGTTTTTGGAGGAAGGTGAAAGGCAGAAGCCAGGGAAGCAAAGAGTGGGAGGGGGAGGCAACACCTCTGATTCAAGTAGCAGCTTATTTATGACGCTCGTTCATACCTTTTAAAATCCCGTGTTCTTCCCAATCTATAGAATAAACTTGAAAAAGCAATCAAGTACTAATCTGGGGGCCTCTGAAACATTGCACATTTCTATAGCTGTTATATTGAATCTATCCTTTATAAATGCAACTGCAGCTGTTCCCAGCACCAGCATCTTGCCTCAAGTTTGAATTTTACTATTTGCTGTTATTTTCAGGTTATTGCTACCAGCAGGAGATAATAAATTGGGTTCTAAAGTGTCTTGTTTCCCTATATATTTTTACTGAGGTAATGATTTGGAGGAAGAGTGGAGGAGGAAATCAGCTCTGATATGATTATTTCCATAATGTAATTTTAAGCCAATAAATAAATTATCTTTGAATACAGTCATGTGGACAGATACTTGCAGGCACACATACCAATACTATGTTAAAAGCAATGCTGACCAGACAGAGGCAGAAATGCATAGGATGGCATTTTGTTTGCAGGGGGGCCTGTCAGACATGGTTTTTCGACTCCTCAGGAGGTAAATAACACTTTTTTTCCTGGACTTTAACTACATTTCCCTTTTACAATGAAAACCCAAGTGTTTGTCATACCAAAACCAAAATGAGACTTTTCTAAATATCACTAATATATCTGGAATACACACAAAGATTATCAAGTCTGTCTCTTACATGTTTTAGGTAATATTCAATTCTCAAAGAAATAAATCCAAATGTTTACCATGTGGCAAAACTAACCCAAATCAGTGATTGCCAGGATACAAGGCAAGTATGAGAAAGGGATAGCATATCCTTGTGAAAGTTCTTACTGCCTTTGCTGGGACTTATAAACCAAAGACACTTGGATCAATACAAAGGGAAATTACTTGAGAAAACCACAAAGGAACGAGTTATGTTATAAAAATACTTTCATGTGTAAAACACAATAGGGGCAAGCCCAGCACAACATTTGTAAGTAATTTCTCTAACCTGGAAGACATTTTTATAGCAAAAACACAACACTACACAAGGGAGAAGTGGTGAATGCAATCTGACCAGCCTGGAAATGGCACCAACCCCAGTCCCTTGCATCCCTCCATTAAGGAGCCTAATGTACCCCACATCTGATGGAAAGGGTTCCTTTATGCCTTGAGGAAGAATCAATTCATTTTGAAGCCACTAATCACAAAGTTGGAGGCCAATTTTCAATTAAAATCTATTTAACAGACAAGGAACAACATATGAATAGAAGGCTAATCACAGCATGAAAGAGGGTTAATAGTGGATCGCCAAGAGCAACAATGGTTTCATGTATTTCAGAACAATAAAAATCTTCACAGTTTTATTAAAGTGACACAGATAAAAAGTATCCCTGTGTCCTCCCTCTGCTGTTCAACAGGACTGCGATCCCGGCTGGGATACTGCATTGTTTTGCCACAGCAGAATTCGTTGAGATTAACAACAGACCCTACATATCTGGCAAAAATTCAGAGTGAATGTGGGGCTCCCCACCAGCAGCCACGTGACTGAGCAGATCAAAGGTGACAGTTCATTCAGAGTGTCCAGGAAAAACAGCAGAGGCACCAGGGATGCTGGGATGGCAGCGAAGGCAATGGTGGGAAGGAAAAAAGGATTCTGCACGACATTTGAGCCTTTTGGCTCTTATCCAAAAAAAGCTGGAAATCACTGGGGCAGACCACTAGAGAGGGGGAGACAAGAAACAAGGAAAATAGGGAAGAAAACCTAAGAAACAGGGAAGAAAATCCACGAAAACTTCATGGAAGCCTTGTAAGAGTGTGAGCTTTGGCCATTGCCGAGTTCAGCATTCACACAACAGGAAGGAGAAACCTCTTCTGTGACTGCCACGAGAAAAGCGCCACAGTGGATGTGTCTGGATGTGTTTGGGACACCAGGATGTGGCACAGGTGGCCCAAAGCTAAGCTGGTGACACGCTCATCACCGATCCTGGGAGCAGCAGGGTGGATCCTGGGAGCAGCCAGGCTGCTCCATGCAGGGCTGGCCCCAGCACAGAAACTTCATTTATCTCCAGTGTCACCTGCTCCAGACACCTCTGGCTTCGTTCTCTCTCCCCAGCGTCCCAGTTCGCGCTGTAGCCTCACACATTCAAATCCTTTTAATTTCTCATCTCACTTCATGTTATTGTCTGAACACAATGCAGCTCCCCAGCCTCAGAACAGCAACGGGACAAAATTACACAGAACAAACCACCGCTGTCTTAAATGGAATTAATCCAGCTTCAGTGGCAGGAAATAATTATAAAAATACAGATGCAATCAAAAAGTTAGCTTTCAAAGATAAAAGCCTGGTCTAAAACCTAGTATCCCACATGAACTAACTGGGCAGCATATTACTTGCTGCATACCACAGCCAGCTAAACAAATGAAAGCATTTATAAAGGGATAACTATTCATGGTCGTAACAAATAGCTTGTTGACAAAAAAAAGGTCTATTATTTATAAGGCAGCTCTTAAAAGGCTCACTGCTTTCACTGTCAAAGTCTTTTTAAACATTACTCTCTTCATTTTAGTTTAATTAGTTTTAAGATATGAAAGAACTGAAAATATTACACCTCTGAAAGACATTAGGGAAAATGGTTTTTTCCTTAATGGATTCAAATTCAAATTTTTGAAATGCACATTTAAACACTACTGTCAAGCACTACAACAACCTGAATAAAATCATTTCCTCTCCTGCTTCTACAGGGTTTCCCCCGAAGAAGCCAGCTGTTACATATTTATTTTTCCATTATGTGAGTTGTATCTCATAAATTCTGTTCAGCATTTGGTGAGCTTACAGATCAATAACTTGGCATCCCAGTAATATAAATCTGATACAGACTTCCCTGAATATATTTCACACTTCAGAGGTGTACTTTTCATCTTTTCAAGCCAGTACAGCCATCCCAGTGATAAATAACTAGTTTGGGATGAGAGGGATCCTTGTGGGGGAGAGGTTCCACCTGAGAATCTGCTTTCTGTGATTCAGGTCAGCTCAGCCCCAGGCTGGATGCTCCTGTTGCTGTACCAGGAGCAGCTCAACAAAGCTTTTTTCACCCCACTGCTGACCATCATTTCTCTCCCTCCTACGGTCCTAGTCAAGTTTTCTCATTACTAATATATTCTAACCTATTCCTTTTCAATTTCATAAACCAGACAAGGACAACAGGATTTAAACATCAAAGTCCTAAAATTCTAATTTCCGTAGAGTAAATTAATCTTCTCATTCCTGCAGCTTCACCAGCATAAATTTACAACAACAAAAAAAGTGTGCATTTAATACAGGGCTCACACTCTGCACAGGGTTCCTATTCACTCCAACAGAGCATAACCTGCATCAACTCCTAGGGGCAGCTTATCTCCATCAACACAGTCCTTTCCCAATAAATATGCAGGATGGCAACAGCCATAAACAACAGCAACCTGCACAACCAACTTTTAGCTCCTAAAGAGTCAGACCTGGTGTTTCACAAGACCCCTGGCACCCAAGGGGATGGTGGCGCATTCAATTTGGACCTTCCGCTGGTATTGTCCTCTTCCCAAAAATACTGCCACAGTTTACTGAACTGAGGCCACATGCACCAATTTGAAACACTAATCCCCCAGGAGACACACACTGGAAGGTCATGATTCAGAGCAGAACGAAGAAGTTGCAGGGAAAAAGATGTGGCACCCTCATTAGGAAACAGAGCGTACAGAGCAAAGGAGGGAAGACAGCACATTTTGGAGCTAAAAAAGACAATAGGGCAGAAAAAAAGGGATGAGAATAAATAGAGAAGAATACAAGATATGAATGGAAGGACTTCTCAAATTAATCTCTGTGCAAGTCCAAAGAGGCACCAATTTCTGGAAAACAAAACACAATGCCAAAATATTTCCCATATGGGAATCCAGATGAGTCTGAAAAAATTCACTCATCAGATAAGAAAGGAATAGACATTTTTGTCTAGCAGTAGTAGCGAGGAAGCGCAATATTTTGAGGAAAACAAGAACGTATAAACGCCATAAAATAATCATTTTGAGACTCGTAGAAGAAGGGCTTAGATGAAAGTGCAGGGGACCAGTTTCAGCTTCAGACCCATTTGTGATTCTGTCAGTAAAGGGGCTTGTAAGACAAAACTACATAAGGGAATACACACAGGGATGGATCAGAGAGAAACCATTAGACCTGAAAAGGTACTTGAGTATTTTCCAAGTCCTCAGTTGTAAACGGACCAAAGGAGGTTTTGCTGCTACAGCTGGCGACACACAAGTTTATAAAAAAACAATCTGATGTAACATGAACCAGGCGGAATTGCATCCTAAAAATAAAGCAAAAATTAGTGTAGGCTGGGGAACTACAGGGAGTAAGTCAGGCAAGGTATTATGTCTACTAACAGGTGAGGATTGAATCTCTCTCAAAGGAAAGAGGGGTATAAAAATAATAGAGACTTCTGTAAGAAATAGTTTTGCAGGGTAACACTAAAAGCTATCCAAAAATAATGAAGGCACAACTATGTCACATACCTGCTACTGAAATTCAAGCTCAAATAAAAATAAATATATGGAGACAAATATGATAGAGAAACTCATTAAGCAAAAAAAATGTAAACAAAACTTTAGAACCTTGTACAGGCATGAGAATTTTATGTGGATTTTCAGATGTAAAATAACAGAGATTAAGAAGATAGGAACCTGCCATGATTTCTGGTGAGAAGGTAATAAGAGATACATTTTATTAGCCAAATTTATTATGCTGAGTAAACAATAAAGAGGATTCAAGGAAGTGAAGCACTATTTCACAAAGGTCTTTTCAGTCCTATAATTAAAACTTAAGCAGACAGGCTCCAAAACACACTTTAAGAAAATTCTGAAAGCAAGAGCTAAGTTGGATCTCATTCAAACAAGTAAACAAGGAAAAATTTCAAGATATATAAGGCACAAATTTTATGAAAGAATGACAGGGCAGACAGATCCCTAGTTAGAAAACCACAGAAAATATAGAGAGAGCAGCAATCCCAGCCACTAGAGACAGCAGGCAACTAGTTCAGAGAAAAGAGGAAATACTTCTGGAGTATTTTATAAAGACTGCCATCTCCCAGACTACTGATAAAGAGATACAGTTTCTAGATAAATCCAAACAGCAAAATTAATTAGAAAACAGAAAGATGCTCCCTGGTCTTCAGAAAAGAAAGTACAAAATTCCTGAGGTAGAAGATTAAATCTAGGAACCATACGTTTATTAACTGCTTGAACATAAACACAGACACCAGTACCAGATTCTAAGATGAATTTTCATTCCCATATCACTGGAATAATTTGAGATTGAGAGGAGAGTTGTACTGCCAAACAAGGACAGGTTTCATAAACTGATCACTGCCTAATATTCTTCCCTACCTTTTCCAGATGTCTTTTTTGTTGGTACACTGGGGATTGCTAGTTAGTGATGCTCACCCAGATCAATTAAAATTTATTATGGGGAAACACATTTCAGATAGAATTTCATAAAACCACAGAAATCTTACATCTTTTTGTAAGCCCACTTACAGAAGAGAACAAAACAAGGGTGTCCTGTGGCACCAGCGTCTGGCTTTGAAAATAAGTTGAGGAGCTGCATTTCTACTTTGCTTAGAAGAGTTTCCATATGAGTGAACAGATTTACTTTAAAAAAGAGGTACAAAGAAGGGTAGCCACCACCATTCTTACAGTTTGTTCCAGAAATGGGACGTCCAGGCTCAAGGATCAGGGAGTAACCAGAGCTGAAGGGCAGTACCACAGGTAGCTCACTTCCATATTCTGTGCTACTTTTTGTGCAAAACGCATCTCCTTAAAAGACACATCATTTCAAACATGCAGATTTGCCACTTCCATCTCTGGACAGCAAAAGAATAATGATAAACTTGAATTACTAGGTGCCAACCTCTCTGTGAAAATTAAGCATTATAAATTTAAACACGTGAAAATTCAATGAGACACTTAAAACCAGCAGGATCTGTTGACAGGTAATCATGGTAAAGTTCAGTCTAAATTAACAAAAGCCTCACAAGTGAGGAGGGATGTGGACTCCTTGGACAGAACAGACAACATTAAAAACAGCACAGTCTCTTCACTTAGGTTACCTGCATACACAGGAACACAGAACTACACATCACTTTACACATTCACCAATGTAAATTTAGATGTAACAGCCTCAGAATGCAAGAACATTACCAAGGACTTCGAAGACTGGAAGATTTGCCTCCAAATACTCATCACCTATATTAAAAGTATGGACTTCCTCCTCAAGGATTAAAAAACATAACTTCACTTGGATCAAGACAGGGGTTTCTTGGTTAGGTCGCCTCTTGGGGGAGAAAAACATGAAATCTTACCAATGCACTTCTCAAAGTAATACCTGAGTGAGAGTTTTCCATTTTCAGTATCTTCAAGTTGGAATCTCATAATCAAAATATAGAAAGATTTCAGTGGACTTAACCTTCTGAACAACTGATATATAGGGATGCAAGAAAACAGGTGCTCCCTTTCCAAACACACACATTTTAATAAAAGAAGAAATGGATGGGAAGACTAAGCAAATAAAAAACGGGAGAGAGATCCTTGGGGGATAAAAGAGCTTTGAGCAGTATGCATAAACATATCACAGATGGTACCTGTCTCCAACTAGGATTCAACAGCTTTTATCCCAGAATGCTGCTGGAGAGACCACGGGACAAAATCTTCTTTCACATATGTCATTGGGCCCAGGTCCAAATTCTCTTTGGAAGTAACCAGAAGAATAACAACTGTGATGGATGCTAATATCCCATTAGACTCGCTTGTTTGATTCCTGAACGATCCCTTTAAGGACACTTCAAGAGGTGAAGAAAGAAAAATTACTGTGCTTTTGATGGCAGCAATTAGACACTATATTTGCTTATACATAGAGGATTAACTTCCTCATCTTCTCCTCGTTGCTGAAAAATTGGTACAGTAAAATGTGAGATGCCCTAGTGATGAATAAAAGTATTCTGTCAGTTCTGACTGCCAGAAGAAAAAAGGCCAAAAAATATGTCATTCCTTATTTATTCAAAGAACAAAAATCAGTCAGCGAGTAAATGAGACACACTGAATATTACTAGATGAGGAGGGATAATAGGGAAGGCTTTCCCTGTTTCCATTTGCATGTGACTGTGCTGACAGTAGATGGGATTCTCACTTTCCAAGCACTACTGCACCTCTGCAGTACTGCTTTGAAATTACAGTAACAATTTATACCTTGTACAATTGCTCTGCACATTTGGGGTTTTTCAGTTGCCTATATGAAATTATTTTTTCAAAAAGAGGTTAGAAGTGTAAATACCAGGAAGAGGTATCCCAAGGTTTGTTTTCAGTCGAGGAGAGGGCTTGCAACTTTTAAGCTGAACTGAACTTTGAGCAAGGGAAAAAGCTGCAGGTGGGTCACACACTGGGTATGTAGCACCAGTCCTGTCATGAGATACGTAAATGTTAAAGGCATTCAGAGGCTCTCCTCTGGTCTTCTGGAGAAATTCAGAATTCTGACGAAGAATAAAGTGAGAATGAATACAGTTCACGCTCTCTGCGCACCAACCTGCCTCACAGCGGCTGCAAGGATCACAGGAGTGCTCAGAAGGATGAGGGAAGTCAATAAATGCCACACACCTTTCATCAATGGCACTTTTCTAACTCTGAAAGTCCCCTGCATCACACACTCGTGTGGAACAAGAGGAAAAGGGTTGTGTTGAGAGAGCAAAGTAGTGCCAGATGTCTGGGAGGGGTGAATCAGCCACTGTGCATGGACTGAACAGAGATTAAACCAGGTCTGGTTTTCTATAACCTCAGAGTCTGTGAGGGATGCTGGGACACACACTGGGCATCCAGGAAACATTTGCTTTGCCTCTGTAAGTAAATAAATCTAAGATACAATATTGTGTTGTTATTATCTTACATCTCTGCTCAAAAACACATTCTGCAAGAGCACCACATCGAGTAAATAAAACAGCCTATGATGAATTATTCATTGTGAATCTGTAACTACTTATTATTCTTCTAAAGGAAATATAACTCACTTCCAGAGTCCAAAACCTGTCTGTCTGCTCAAAAGTTGCGACAATATTACTTTTGCTTTCCCCTTCAAACCACAAGGAAGATTGTGTATCAATCTGAAGCAGAGGCTAAAGCCATATCCAGAATGGTGTGTGACAATCTGTTTTATATTCTAAACTAAGACTACACTACAGATAAGTGCATTCAGCTACCAAGGGGCTGGGTTTCCTGATATATGACAGAAGAAGAAAAGTCAACTCCAAGCAGAATTTAGTTCCTTCATCTTTTGTAACTCTCCCAACGCAACTGAACATCAGAACTGGCAGCAATTCATCCCAGAAGGCTGTGGCTCCTGACAGTTCCTCAGGACCTCCTCTGGTGCTGAGCAGCACCTCCCTGTGTGAGCATGGATAGAAGGAGGGTATCAGCAAGCCAAAGGCTATCAACGACTCCACGTTATCTACTTCTTTTGCTCCTACTCAGATCTACTCAGGCCAGCACTTCAGAGGGGCCCTACACACACACCTTCCTTCAGCCGGTGTGTCCCCAGCTCCACGAGGATCTGGGCACAGTAGACCACCCGGGTTTGGATCCCACCTCCACAGAGCCCTGCCTGCTTCTGGTGGCGAGGGTCCTGCTGGTCAAGGAGAAGAGACACTTGGCAAGATTTCCATTCAGAAGTCCTCCAGGCAAACCTTTGGGAATAAAAAGAGAACAGGCAAAATGAGTTGTTGAAAGACTATGGGTGAGGGAGGCTATCTTTATTAGATGAAAAAATACAATTGGTTTAATCTTTATAACAGCACTTTCCTATCCAAAACAGGGAATGTTTGGAAACATTTTGAGTGTTAAATTTACATAGGTTAAGTATGTGCTATTTGTCTGGAGCACTTGTGTAAAACTTTTGACAGAGCACCAATCTCCAAAGCGTTCTGAAACACTAAATCATCCTGACAACGCCTCTGAGCATGGCGTAAAAAACGAGCGAAGATTAAGAGGTTTGATTAAGTGTGAACAGTAGTTTTCAAACGTGTCTCAAACCACCAAACCTCCCCTCTCTGCCAAGAGCTGAACACCTCGCTCTGAAATGCACTTAACAGCTGAAATCCTGCATGTGTCGATGAAGCTCCAAGTGCTTGCAGCTTTTCCACACGGGGCAGTTTTCTAAGTGCCTAAGGTACTGCCAGCTCCTTCAAGTGAGTGGCTAAAGCATCTCAGTTGATTCCATTTTCCACAAGTTGTGATACATAGCAAGCCCTAGGTAAAAAATACTTTCATTCTATATTTCATTCACACCTAAAGAGCATTAAAGGTCTTCAAGGAATTGTAACATTTTGGAGCACGGGTAGGTGAATGTTGTACAGACAACAGTTGTTGGTGTGTCCCAGCTGAAATGCCAGGTAGAACTTATTAAAATCACAGGGGAAACAGTGCTGTGTATCCGTGGAAAGCAGAAGTTATTTCCCCATCACGACTGAAAATGTAGAGCATATATCTAACACAACTGTTTCCACAGGCAGAGTTTGCTTTGATTCACAGGTCACAGTATGAGGGGAGTAAATAAGAGCCCAAAGTCTTCCTGAGCTTCCTGAAGGCAAATCTTAGGCAATATTGTTTTTATAACCAATCTGTTCACACTTGTGCTGCTTTATGCCTCCACTTCTCTAAATTTCGTAGTTTACTTTTACCACAGAATCTTCGGGTTTTGTGTAATGTAAACTATGTAAAATAATTTCCTTCCTTTATTCTCAAAACAAATGCTCTCTCCTTTTACAGCAGATCCACAGTTGTTAAAACTACATATGTTCCTTAACTGCTGACTGATCACTGTAAATTCAAACACAGTGGGGTGTCTCTGCAGAAAAGGCCTTCCATATCATAATTCCATGTATTCTCCATAGTGAGTATCTGTTCCTGACTACAGCTATGGCAAGCAAACCTGAATCTCAAAACTGTATTTTGAGCACATATCCAGGTTCTCTTAACTTCTTATGTCATACAGGATTTCTATCCACAAAGCACTTCCAAATTTTGTAACCTCTTCATAGAAAATATTTGTGAATGCTGCCAATTACTTGCATTTACAGGTACTGTTCAGAGGAGCTGCCATGCTCTCTTAAATAAATCACAGCATCTTGTGGAAATCTGGATACACTCACAGGGTTCATTACCCCCAAAGAAAATAATATAGAACACACTTTTCACATGACAAGTATCAAATACCTAACTCCCACAACATATAAGGCACAGCCATGAATTATTCTTTTCATTAGCTCCTTCTGGGAATTCCTAATCCCATTTCTTGGGCCTGCAGTGTTAAATGCAATCATAAAGGCAATGAAAAGTGCTCTTCATCAAACAGCGGGTGAAGAGGATTCCTCCTCCACGTCCCTTCAGAACACTGTGCTTTTCAGGTCTACACCTTCAAAATCAAAACTTTAAATATAGAACACCCGCATCTTGCTGCAGCCATGGAAACAGTTGTTTTAAGGAAGTATTTCTTAAAACAAGAATTGACTAAGGAAAAACTCATTATCAATATCTGGCTTAGGAAGTCAGCTGTGAACTCTGGATCCTAAAGACTCATTTCCAGAGGTGTGAGCATCTGCTTCTCCTATTCAGCGTGAGCTGCGGGAATTAACACCTATGAAAATTAGGCCATCGGTGATTAAAATTATGCAAAATAACTAAATCTGAGCTCAGAGAGATAATTAAACTTCATCAGCTCCTGAATCTAAAAAAAAAAAAAAAAAAAGAAAAATCCCTTTATATATTCTCCCAGAGTAACCTGTGTGTGAGCAGTGTGCAAGGACAGCTCTCGGCGCTCCGCCAGCGCCTGCTTCGCTAGCACCAGCTCCAAGCCTCAGCCCTGTCCTGGTTTTACCTGCACATGTCCCTCAGCTGTCCAGTGCTCCAAAAACAAATCCTGACCTCCAAGCACTAAAAGGGACACATTTTCATTGCCATTAACAAGCCCACTACCCAAGGAGGTCAAAGGGCTGAAGAGAGGTGTTGCTACGGCTCCCAAAGTATAACTCCAGAGCCTACTAGCACAGTTCACTGCACTTCCTCTCCAGTCTTTACTACTTCATACTAATGCCTTATCTTTAATTTGGGCATAATGAACCTCAATTACAAAGTGATACCATCACACCTGTATCTCAGCAATAGCCTTAAGCCTTTTTTAAAAAATCAAGTCTTAAAACATTCCCATTTTCCATCATTTAACTTCTGAAAAGCTTTGAACTTCCAACAAAGCAAAGAGAGTTTTTTGCTATATCCCTGTCTTGTAACATAGCAACCACAACCAAAATGAATGATATGAAGACATAATCATAATTCTGGAAAATCTATCTATTCCCACCGAACATGAAAGCTACACATCAAGGATAAAAAAGATATAATACATTATTTTAAAACTGATAACTCCGTGACAGTTATGAAACAAACAACGGCTCAATATCTTTCCGATTTATAGTGACCCTCTTGGTCTCTTCAGTCTACAGGACTGATGTCCTTAGTGTTTACACAAGTTTTATACCTGTATATACCCATTCACTTTAATTGAACGATCCCAAATTTATATCACAATAAAAGAAAGTAGAATCACCTCCTATGTGTTTAAGCTTTTTAAGCACTTAATCCTTTCAGAACAAATAACCAAAGGTAAAACAAAGCACAAAGCTCTGGAGTCTTACATGCACTTAAAGTGTTTTATTTTCTTGCATTTAAACTATTGATTGTCTAAGTTATTGTAAACTTCACTCATAAAATTAAAAGCCCTTCCCATTTAACAGTAAATTTACACCTGTGCCACCTACCTGTGATGGGACCTTTAACTTGTATCTTTGCCATGGGCATTCAGGTTATACTTAAGAGAGCAGTTCTGAGGTTTAAAGTATTTTTGTCATCTCTGGATCCTTTTAGGAGACTGGAATATAACTTCATCCACCTCTCTCTGTGAAGTACAGCTCTGCAAGTGCTACCCCTTTAGCTGCTGCTTTTTTATGTCAGTGGATGTAGCCCACACCACGTACCTTCATTCAGCCGTGGGGTGCTCTCTGCCCCTGCATTAAAGAACAGCCTCCAGAAAATCACAAAACCACAGATTGGGCTGGAAGGGACCTTGAAGATCATCTCATTCCAACCCCCTGCTATGGGCAGAGACATCTTTCACTATCCCAGGTTGCTCCAAGCCCTGTCCAACCTGGCCTTGGACACTTCCAGGGTCGGAGCAGCCACAGCTTCTCTGGGCACCCTGTGCCAGTGACTCACCACCCTCACACAATGAAGAATTTCTTCTTAATATTCTTCTAAACATAATATTAATGTCTTTCTAATCCCATTCCTTCTGCTCAGCAACTTGTTCTGGTCTATGTCCTAGCCCATTTTCTTTGCAGTGGCTGGAGCATGATTTGGAAAATTCTTGGTCTAAAAATAAAGCTAAAGGAAAGACTACTTGTTTCCAAATCAACCTAAAAATAGGGAAGAGAAAATTTCTAGGAACTGGGAAAGTAAACAGGAGTCTCACCTTAAAGGATTTAAAAACTAATCTGACTAGGCAAACAGAAAAAAAGAAGGAGTGGTTTGTGCTGAGACCAGACAAATGAAGGAGAGCACCTTTTATTTCTGCTACTGAAGCTCCTTAAATTCATCATCTTCTTGTAAGGGGAAGAAAGAAAAGATCATTGTTTGGTAAGCCTCAGCAAACCACTGATGAAGTGGCATATATTTAAGGGGAAAGAAAGCATAATCTTTTTAGGTATTACCCTGCAAATAGAATGTGGCCAAATAAGGAGAATAGGAGCATCTCAGGTTTCTTATATTATTTCACAGGATTAACAATACATCTCTCTATGTCTGAAAGCTGCTGCTTTCCAATCTCAGCTATTTACAGTAGCTCAGTCACTAGTTCCCAAGAACCAACACCAAATTACCAGGCTACAAACTGAAACATGGACCAGTAGCATCCTTTACCAGCTGCTGAAACCTAAATAACATACCTTTTTGACTTCTGTTCATTAATACAAAATCCTGGTCCCCACAGCCTTACATCCAGTAAACCCACAGCACATACTGCAATATTATGGATTTTCATTCTCACTTGTTTCTTTATACTGAGTGAATCAATCAAAGTCTAGTAACCAGGCACTGCTGTAAAATTCTTCTGCACAGTGTGAGAAGGTCATAGCCTACCACCTGCATTTTGAGATATTACATCCCTGGAAATAACAATTAACTAAATACAAGAGTTGTACTTTTTAATATTTTCAGTTAAGTGGCTCTATTAACCTGCAAGTTCAATGTCATTTTTCTGAGCTAGCACATGAGGCAGCTCATCCTCACTCATGCAGATACTGCCCCGGAGGTGTTGCCTCAAGGTAGGGAGGCATAACAGGATGGGGAAGGTTTCAGAGTTCACAGGCCCATGAAAACCTGGGCATAGCAGCAATACACTGAAAGAACAACACATTTTCTTCTACAGAGAGAGAGGCACCTCCAAAAAATTATCAGCGTTATGCAGGTTCTCACCTTTTGGGCTCTCCTGGCTCTACACAACCGTTTGCCCTTCAATACAGTGCAATGTCAAAAAGGGGAAGTGAGAAACCAGGGACAGACCCACGTCTGTTCACTCCCTGATTAACTTCCAGCCAGTCTCCCCCAATCAGGTGTCACCTGCACCCACGCTCCTGTACAAAATCAGCAAGACAATGTGTTAATCTATTGTCTTTGAAATTGATGTGCGCTTGGGCAGGAGCAAAAATCACTCTGTAAGAGCCTTTCTGTAGGATGTAATCAAGCAACAGAATATTTTTTTATACTTCCTCTCCTCTGCTAGCAGGGTGCATAAAAAGGATCAGCATTTGATTTTGAATGAGCCCAATGATACAGAGACACTTTTACAGGTGATGCCTTCCTAAGAAATGTATCTTGCAAAGGCTTTATAGAAGGTTTTGGCAG
This sequence comes from Dryoscopus gambensis, assembly GCA_013389985.1. Taxonomy (NCBI): domain Eukaryota; kingdom Metazoa; phylum Chordata; class Aves; order Passeriformes; family Malaconotidae; genus Dryoscopus; species Dryoscopus gambensis. The sequence continues at coordinate 371,638 of WEIT01001484.1, forward strand.
TATCTGGCAAAAGCCCCAAAAACTCATGAGTTGAGCACTGAGCAGATCTCCTATTAAACACACTCGTTCACAGACAGGGAGATTTGTCTGCATGCATATAAAATTCTATCAATCCCAAAGCATTTTACAGTCAATCTCAGAACATGTCACACGAAAAATCAAGTAATATTTTATTTCTTTTGCAAAGCACACTATCAATCTCCTCTGTTAGCCTGGCCAAGCATAATGGCATGGGCTTGCAGACCACAAAGGTGAGATTCTCTCCTTCGTGCCACAAACCAAGCAGGCCCTCAGGGACTGCAAAGTTTCCCATTTCAAGAAGCATGCAGAGGGAAGCTGAGTAAGGTAAGCTATTACTGCCGAGCAGTTCCCATTTTCCTCGAGCAAGACTGAGATTTTTTTTAAGGGGAGATGAAGAGGAATCATTAAATCTTATGTAAAAATTACAATTTCAAAGCCAATAAAAGCCCAGCCATGGAGACCTGACCAGTGTCCATGCAGCTGAGGAAATTCTCTGAAACAGCAATTGGTACAAAAGCCCTTTCAGAGAACAAGAGCAACTGCTCCCAGTTTTTAAAATATGAAAACGTACACTGCAGTGGGTGTAATTAAAATTTATTTCTATATATAACTGTAATTATTGTAACAGGAATAACGAAAATAGCAATAATTAAAAGAGTAGTAGTAACAATAAACAATGCCACTAATCATGGTTAACGATGACCAAATCAATGATCTCTCAGACACAGAGGAAGCACCACATGCGACTCTCTCCGTGCACAAACCGAGCAGGGAGGATCTGCAGGCGCTTCTTCACTTCCAAAACCCGGGCTGGAAGTTCAGGCCATACCTGGGGCAGGGCTGCGGCGGTGCCCTCCCTCCTGCGCTGCACGCTTCCCTCTCCTCCAGCTCCGGGCACGGCTTCCCG
>WEIT01001484.1:373071-488432 GCA_013389985.1 Dryoscopus gambensis
CGGAGCGCCGGGGCCAGGCTGCCCCAGCCGCAGCTGCGCGAGCAGGCGCTCCACGGGGACCACTCGGACGGGGCGCAGTCCTTGGGGATGACACAGGACCTGGAGGTCACGGGCACGGCGTCTTGCAGGCAGAGGCTGCGGTAAGAACACAGTACAACAGCTGAGGAGGTCTTGCCTAATAAGTTTCTTTTTCAAGCCAAACTCCCCAAGAAGAAATCCATGGTCATTCAATCAGAAGATCTACATCAACACCAGTGCAATGGAAATAAGAGAAGTTCTAATGCAGGGCACATAACACATTACCAATGAGCTCTGGGTGCAAACTTGCATGCTGAGTAGTTTGTAAATAATGTATTTCATTTATCTTGGGTTAAAACAGATGCACAAGGCATTATATTTGCTCCTGTGTAGCTAGAATTTCACAGTTTGTCCTGTATAGAAAATAAAATCCAAGCCCAAGAGAAATACTGCCACTGGTAACCATTCCAACATCCTGCACACAGGACTAGATGTCATCCATCCATCCATCCATCCATCCGCACATCCTGCTGAGCAACTCTGCTCTTTTAAAAAGTAATTAGTCACAGGTCTCGGTTCCATAAGGCTGCTATCAAATATGTGCTGTCAAACAAGGTCACAGGGTTTTCCAACCTGGCAAACCACCAGAGAACCAGGAATGCTGCAACTGGGGCTGGATTTTGGGACTCAATTACTCCTGCTAACATCAGGACGTGATCTCATTCATTCTGTAACACATCAAGACACCACCCTAGGCCAAATAAAACAGGAAACCAAATTTTAAGGGCTACCAACTGATGAGATTTGGTATCAAGATACAAAGTCCCAGAATAAATTTTAGAAGAGTTCCAAAGCCGCAACACCTTTTCACAACTTGGCAAACATGGCAAATGCAGCAAATACTTTTGAGAGAAGAGAAACCTTCAGACTAAGGCCCACATCCTTCCTTGCTCCTCCACTTCTGTCTCAGCCAGCTGACGGCTCTCCTGCTCAGAAAGCTGTTCTGGTGGAAGGTGTCCCTGCCCACGATAGAAGGGCTGGAACTATCTGATATTTTAGGTCCTTTCCATCCCAAACCATTCAGTGATTCTAGAGGGTCACCTCTCCTCTCCCAAAATGGGAGAAAAACCTTTCTTTTCTCAAAAACCTTGGATAGGTAAGATAATAGAGTAGAAAAGGATATATTGAAAAAGGGCTGAGGGATGGATGAGCAGAGGTACCCCTGGAGCATCATGAAGGACGGGATAGGGAAAAAAAAAAATCCAGAAAAATGCCATCACCAGGAGAAAAGAAAACAAGATTTTTTGACTTCTGCATAGTGTTATATGGACAATGCAAACTGGCCTCTGAAATCAAGACCACACCTGATGAACTCAGTGTGAACTCTAATTTTTCTTCTCCAGCCCCCAGCTGCTGGTGGTCAAGCTTTCACCAACTGTAAGGAGCAAACAGAGGTACACTTAAAAGGTGTGAAATCCAGAGCTGCTGCCAGGGAAGCAGCCATTACCTCTCCTGCTGTTACTCACAGAACAGTCTGACCAACCTACCTCCTTCTACAGAAAACAGACTGGGGCACTCATGTCAGGATTGCTGGGCAGCTTCATGGGGGGAGCAGAGAATATAAAGGCATTGACTCGCTTCTCCAGCCTCAGAATTCGTCCCATTTTCACAAAGGTCAACAGGAATATTCCCAGTGATACACATCAAGTTTGACTAGACCCTCAGCCACCAGCAAAATACAGCATTTAGTGGCTTCTATTTGTACTTCAAAGTAAAACAAAAAAAGCTGCAACAATTTTTTGTCTCAGTTTCTTCACCCAGAATAAAACTCTGTAATCTCACAAGTGCTGTGAGGATGAATAAAGTACAACCAGCCTGTGATGCAGCCCCCTCAAAATCAAACTATTCTTGCTTACAATTTAAAAACATATCTCATTTCTCTATTACAAGTCAAATGCAACTGGCTGCAAAGCTGTCTCTGGTACAAAACGTCAGTACTATTGAAGCAAGGTCTGAAAAGTAATAATCTTATAGATGTACTTACTAACCCAGGGATTTTGAGTCTTTTTTTGGAACATTAGGTTAGGTGCAGTCACACGAACGGTCACTTTTAATACTTTTTCAACAGGGGAGCCACCCATGCCACAACATTAACAAGAAAGAGCAACTCCTGATTTTGAGTAGATAAAACAGTAGCACATAAAAGATGCTGTCCTAACCGATGGTACCAGAAAACTTGAGTTCATCTAAGAACACAGAATGGGGGGCGTAACTGATCTTGCATTTTAAAAAGTGATCAAAACTCCCCATTCAGATACGGTGCAAAAAGCAATATCCACTTTTGGGGTTGCACCGCCGCAAAAGAGATTTTAGTCCTGCCTGATCTTTACTGAAACACCAAACAAAATGTAGCCTTTAAAAATCTGGATTGGAGTCTTCGTTCAAATGAACTTTGCCAATCCCAGCTGTTGGCCAAACAATACTTCCAATAACTCCCCTAATGGATTCTCCAAACCTGTGCCAACACTCTGTCTGGGAAAGCCATCCCTGCCCAGAAATCACCCTCGCACTGGCAAAAGCCTCTGCCAAAGGCTGAATAGCTGTTTCTTTCCCTGAAAATCCCCTCACTGCTCCTGCTATAAAAAGCAAGATGCTAACTTTGTTGACCTCAAGGTGAATGAGACATGGAGCTGGCAATTTCCATCCTGCTCAAGTAGGCTTTTGAGGGAGAATTACAAGCAACTGCTGAACAGAAAGAAAATTAATTAACTTGTACCTACTCACTCAGAGCCTCCAAGTCAAATTAATTGTGACACCGAGCAACACAAAGACAAATGTAAAAACACTCTTTTGCATGAAATTCAGACACAGCCTTTCATGTCGCAGATGTATTTAGGACGATCTAATACAGATAAAGCCCAGACCTGCGAGACTCTCGCTGATCTGAGGCTGCAAACCAGACACAGATTTGTGCTGCTGTGGCTGCATCCAAACCAGCAGGGACAGGAAGGAGGTCTTGGGGACAGGAGGTACTATATCAGCCCTGTTTTTAAACTGATTTTCAACATATTAATATCTCGGGTTAGATCTTCTACTTGGGGGTCGATCTGGTAACTGTGATATAGTAGAGTACTTACAAAAGTGATGCTTTTTTTCTATGTTACAAGCTTGGATTGACCCTGTAAAACCACAGGAATTGTTTCCTAGCCCACGCTGCGGTGCCTGCGGCGCAGAACGGATCCATTAGTGAGCAGCCAGCAGCAGCACGGAGCCCAGCTCGCTCAAGTGGCACAGTGCCCTCTGAGCCTCTTGTGTGCTGAAGGGCAACAAACCACTTATTAAAGAAACACAAAACACTAAACCAAAGGAAACCTACTCATGCCTCTTTCACACTCTCAGAATCCTGGAGTGCAGAACAGCAGAGGAGGAGGGAAAGCAGCCCTGGGTACCACCCTGACTGAGCAGCTCCACATCCCCGTGGCTGTGTCACTTCGTGGAGCAGCACCGCCCGTCTCCTCCATCTCCAGCCACGCACACCCACGAGACACAGGAACTGTGCAGCCCCGAGCTGAACCACAGCACCTTCCTGCTCTGGACAAAAAGTAACTCACCAAAAATAGCACATTTTCCAACAGCTCGGTGCCTGTGCTACATGCCCTGCAGTCACAGAGCTGTCACATCCACCACACAGGAATGAGTGGGAACAGGTCCGTCAGCTGGAAAAAGCAGCACCACCACCCAGGAGCCGTGCACCAGCAAATCAGGTTGGGCACAGCACAAGAGTCATCCCTGCATTCCCTTCCCAACCGCGCCAAGGTATTCAGAACCACAGGTGAATGCATTTCCTTACATTACAGGATGAGACAGCTGGTTATTGTTAAACCTTTCACACTGAGAGGATCATCTGCAAAGCAATTGGACACACTAAGAAGCTGTCACCATGGCCATGCTGCTGGTACGGAGGCAGCACCAGGAGCACAGGGTACCACTTCCCCAGCAGCCCGGGGAGGCTCCTGGGAAGTGTCATGCCTGACCAGGGAACTCATGTTCAAACCCTTGTGCTGCACAGCAAGATAACGCTGAAGTGAGCTAAGTTAACAACCCATTTCCATTTTTTCTCTGTTTTAGCAGTGTCTCCTATCTTGTAATGAAGGACCCACCCCTACAGGCTGCTGGAATACGCATTACCTGCTCTTTGCACTTGGCCAATAATATTAAGGTCTCATAGTGGACAGTCTTGCCATGTTTCCAACAGCATCAAAGGACTTATTTCCCTTAGAAAATGGCAATCAGTGTTAACAGGCACACTTTTGAGAATTCCTGATGTATTTTTAGGGCCCTCAAGGGCTGCCAGGGCTATTTTGGATACCATATATTCAATCTGTGCAGCAGAGGTTTCTTTGGCAGAAGAAACATCAGCCCCCTCTGCACCAGGGTGGGGAAGGTAGGGAATATTTGCCTGCCATACAACTGACCTGAGGGAAAGAGAACTGGGAGACCTATAATCCAAACAAACATCAGTAAAGATGTCTAAATTTTGGTGTTTCCAGAACTCAATGCACCAGATCCTCTGTTTTAATTAAAAATAAATACTGGCTTACATTTGCACTACCCTTGGCAGACTCTGAGATCTTGGGGCTACAGAGGCAGCTGCCTCCCAGCACAGTTCGGGAACAGGAGAAAAAACACAGTTATTATTGGACACCACTTCTAAAATCATTGAACCACAGAACTGTTAAGGTTGGAAAAGATCTCTAAGATCATAGAGCCCAACTATCAACCCAGCACTGCCAGATCCACCACTAAACCATGTCCCCAAGTGCCACATTCACACACCTTTTGAACTATCCCTGAGCAGCCTATTCCAATGTCTGACCATCAAACTGTTACTCATGGAAATGAAAAAAGCCACCACTGCTCCTTTTAAATAAAAGCAAAAGAAATGAGAGACAAAACTGTTGGAAAGAACATTAGAAAAGAAAATATCCTTCTTCTCCAGCAGCTCAGGGACTTGTTTTCAAGCCTGAGCACTGAGGCTTGATTCCAACATCTGCCAGGAGGAATGTGAACATAGAATTCCTCTCCCAGATCAGAATCACAACCATCAAATAGCATTTTACAGCACAGCATTTTCACCTCCAGACTGCAGAATTTTGTATTCATCCAGAGAACAGAAGAATGTCAACACTGAAACTGCAAATATTTTTTTCCTAAAAGCGTACAACAGCAAAGTGGTTAAGCACAATCCACTAGGAAATGGATAATGGAAATTTAAATTACAGAGGCAAACAAAAGAGTTGAATGCTGCTCCACCTCCGCCTTGACAGATGGGTTGTCCCTTGACTGAGTTTGACCTGAATTTTCACTTACAAAGGCAAAGTAAACAGAAACCCAAATCCAACTCTATTATATCACTGTTGTCATCTTACACATTGAATGAAGAGTTTAAGAAATATGTACATAAAAGAGTCCTAATGCAAATAATAATAATAAAAAAATGCTTTATAACTATTTGCTTCCAGCTTTAACTTCTCAGTATGCTTAGTTGAGCACACACACCAGGTTAGAAAATCAGGTTAAATTTATTTAGGATTTCAATGTCTAACTATGCACATTTATTTTACTAAACTGCGATTTAGTGTCTAACCTAAATAACCTTTTGTTTTTTCAAAAAAGAAAATAAAAGGAAGGAACTCAAGTGCCTTTGTCTCATTATTCTGTAGATTTTTACAACTGAGACAAGACAGGAAATCAAAAAAGAGCAGAAGTTCTGTCACATTCATTTCTTGCATCTTTTTCAGAGATTTACATTTTTTTAATGCATGGAAGTGCTTATGTTTGAATCTGGTATTGGATGTAAGACTTAAGGCAAAACTGAAACATTTTTCTGAACTAAAATGAAACCTGAATTCTATCTGAAATACTACGAAAAAATTCCAACTTTTTAAAGAAAGAAAGTCTTTAAAAGGTTCAAATCAAATCCATAACATCATTCTATTTTGATGTTATTCCTTTTATTTTCATGAATATAACTTTTCTACACCAAAATTGTTTCTGAGGAAAAGTGGACCTGTCTCGAAGCCTATTGATGTTCTGCTGTTCAACTGTTGTCATTTCAGGTGTTTTCAGAAAGGTCTCTCCCTCCCTTTCCTCCTCCTTTGTCCCTTTTCCTTCCCTTTTGAGAAATGTGGAACTTCCAGACTGAAAAGATATTTTATCAAAAACATCCGCAGCTCTGTTTCCCTGACACAGCACGTCCAGTCTTCCACACGCTTATGCTGCTCTCCAAGTAATTCCTATTTACAGCCCTGCCACCAGACACGAGTAAATTAAACAGCCTTAGTAATAAATTGGGCATCTTTGCCATTTCATTATAAATTAGGAGGCAGGATGAGGACGAGGCCCCTCTCCTCCAGTGGCCCTTGGTGATGGTTAGCTGACCACTCCTGTGACCTGCAAGAACTGGGCAGTGGTGGAAGGCAGGTGATGGCCAAGCCCTGGCAGACCAGCAGCTCAGAGCCCACTGTTAAAGCACGTCTTGGGATATTGCTGTCTCCTGCCTCAGTTTTCCAGAAATTTAATTTACAGTGGTTCTTGCTTAGCAGTGTTAGTAGAGATGGGAGACCTCGGCCAGGAAAATGCAGGAGCCCAAATAAAGCACTTCTTTCCTGGTTTACAGCAGACACTTGGCTGCCTGCCAGTCCCCACTACAGGGTTATGCAAATGCATTTACTCTTCTTTATCAGTAGCCAAAATACCATCGCTGTTGTAAAGCAACATCTGTAAGATCGGGCCCTCTCTTCAGAGGAGTGGCAGCAAATCTGCTGCACAACAAAACAAGGAGGACACTACCAGGGGATGCTTAAAGGGAGTCATTGTCAGGAATATTTGATATCCGTGACACTCCGGGCCTGGAACTAAACACAGACTGGATTTTGGGCTGGATTTTTATCTTTGAATTTTAGGTCCGAACGGAGAGAGGAAAAGTGTGTGAGTGTCTGGATGCTGTAACATGACATGACCTTTTCTCCCCTACTCAATCAATGGGCTTTGCTCTTGCATTTGGAGGAAGAGTAAAGGACAGGTCAGGCCCAGCTCTGCAGTAAATCTGAGACACATACTCAGCAGAAAAAGACTGCCAGGAGGTGGCTAATGGAGCTGTACACTCCCAAAAAGGGGGCTAGATCAGCAAAAAACCCAGAAAGGAACAAGGTAGAAAGACAGCTCGATCAGGGATAGTCACTAAAACTAAAGCTCCCAGCACCCACTGCACCGTCATCCAGAAATTCAATGTATAACACAGAAGAGAAAACATTTATAGAAAGTTTCCTTTTCCATTCTTAGAGCAAATATAGCAGCGATTGTGAGAGAGCAGAGCAAGTGAAATTGTAACAAAATCAAGATCCCCCTCCCATAGCCACTGATAAGGAATGAAATACAAGAGGCAGGAGAAACTTAACAAGTGTTAACAGACATAAACCTGCTGCTGGTCACACTGTGGAATAAATCACAAGTGACTCCATTAAAGTCAAGCAGCTACATGAGCATAAAATCTGGATATTTAGAATCAGCATATATTTAGAGAAGAGTAATAAAGTCGAGATGTTAGAAACTGCTGGAATAGTTCACAAAGCCTGACTTTTTTCCAATTGATGAAAAAATACTCTGTTCTTGGCTATGGGTGTAATAGGAGCGGGTAAGAAAAAATGTTAGAATTCATATTTTCACCTCAGTATGTGTGCAAAAACACTGCAGAAATTAACAGGGGTAGAGAACTGGACATAAAATAACCCCTTCTCTCTACCATTTGAGTTTTTGCAGGTGCCAGGAGCTATGGATTACTGAGAAACAGATTGATTTCTGGAAAATTCAAGAGCAGGATTTTTCAAGAACTTCTAATATCCTTGAAAAGCAGAACACTGTTAGATCTCCAGAAATTCTGACTTTTGAGAAAGTCAATCAGTTTATCATTCATCTGTAGCTACTGGCACCTGCCCAAACCCAACCGGAAGCCAAACAGAAGAGCTCAGCTTAAATTTAAATGTGAGAAATAAAAAGAATAAATCTTTCCATTATTTGCTGCACATTACTGTAACCTTCACATTTGAATGACAGCAAAGCAACCTACATAGACAAAGAGGTATCATTAGATAAAACATTAGATAAGGACAGAAATCAACAACCTCTGCCAAAGACAGCCGTGCCAGTCACCTACCCTGTACCAGTACCCAAGAGTTACACTCAGACAGGAAGGCTCCTCAACAAGGATGGCAATCCCAGGTTTACTCACTGATTTCTTTCCAAAATATACCTTCTAGCATATCCACAAGGCCAAACTTTTCAGACTTATTTTATCCTGTATTGATTTGTAAGAATGAAGGAGTTTAGCTGATGCAATCTTAGCCTCTCCTACCAAATATATGCAGTACATGACTGAGAATGAAACCTCCCTCTCCCACAGCCAGGGCCCAGCAACAGCACAACAAAGTGATATATAATTCCATTTCCTAAAAACAACAAAAGAAACACAGAAGAGAATTATTAAAAATATAAAGTGTATTAAACAGTCACAAATCTTAGAAGAATGAAAAATCTTCAACATATGCTAGAAAGTAATTAGATCAAGAAAAAGTTCATAAAGAAAACACATAAAAAACTCCATTTAAAACTCAAGAATGGGACTCATTCACTGTGGTGCTGCCAGACAGAGCCAGGGCTCCGTAACACAAATCCAGTGGGGATGAAACAGAGCAGGAATCACCCTTACCTCAGCGCTGCATGTTTTCCATCGCTCCTTACACACCTGACCTGCCTGGTTTGGTAGCCAATCTCCACCTCCCCGGCATGGTGGTGGGGATGAGAGCCGGCAAGTCCGGATGTGCTTCGCTCTCCAGAGTCCGAACCCAAATCCAGCATAGTCCTCCCCGCCAGCTCCACGTCTTTAGGATGGGGCAGCCGGCATTCGCCCCACGGGCCCACGCGGAGGCTGTAGGTGTGCTCCTCCTCCCCGAGCGGACAGGCAGGGGCTCCACAGGCTCTGGATTCCGTCAGGTTGGGGCACGGGGCACCCCCGTAGAGCGGAGGAGCGAGGACGGCCCGTGTCCGGTGCTGGAGGCTCTGGGCGCAGCCCGCACTGCACGGGGACCAGCCGGAGAACTGGGACACGACGCAGTCCCGCGGGCAGGGCACCAGGCAGGCCTGCTCAGCGGGCGGCTGAGGGGTGAAATACTCACAGATCTCGCTGGACACCACGGTCCTGTTCAGTTTCTGCAGGCAGCGGACGCTGCGGCGCTGCAGCCCGTGCTGGGCGGTGACACAAACCTCGGCTCCCGCCTCAGCACCCGCAGCGGGGACGAGCCCACACCTGTCCCATCCTGAAACCTCCCACTCGAACAGCTCCAGGTGCCAGTCGCAGACCTTAAAGCAGCTCCTCTGGCTCTCAGGTTTGTCCTGCTGGTCGCAGTTGGCGTGGAACGTGGTCCAGCCCTCGGCGTGGGTGCACCAGACGGCCCGGCTGCGAACGCCCCCCGAGCCGCAGTCCCCGATGCAGCGGCCCCAGTGACCTGCAAGAGAGGGGCTGGTGAGAAATGCCGTGCCACGCTCCCGCCATGGATCTGCCCCAACACCCGACACAACATCATACGGTCACAAAACCATAAAGCCATGGAACGGTTTGGCTTGGAAGGGACGTTAAAGATTATCTCGTTCCATCCCCCTGCCATGGGCAGAGACACCTTCCACTAGCCCAGGCTGCTCCAACCCTCGTCCAGCCCGGCCTTGGACACTTCCAGGGATGGGGCAGCCACAGCTTCTCTGGGCACCCTGTGCCAGGGCCTCACCACCCTCAGAATAAAGAATTTCTTCCTAATATCTCACATAAATCTTTCTTAATTTAAATACATTCCCCCTTGTCCCATTAGTATCCGCCCATGTTAAAAAATACAAATCATATATAAAATACAAGCCATATCCTGTCGTGTATTAAAAAGCAAATAACTACCTGCTGGCCCCAAAAATTGGTTAAATGCTTCCTAAAGGCTGCAAGTCGCTTCTCCCAGTGTACTCACATCACTGCATCACTTGGAGAAATTTGGGGAAAAAAGAAAATGCCTCACAGTGCTTCAAATTAAAGGCAAGCCTTTAATTTCTGCAGCAGTAAAATTCATCCCAAATGAATATTTAATTTCATTTGTACAAATTAATATAAAAATGATCATAAAAGAACAATCATCTAATAGGAAAAGAAAGGCAAGTTAGATAAGAGGAAAACAGTCTTAATAGAGCAATTAGTCAATGGAATAAACTGTGCTGGGAAGCAGCAGAATCATCATCCAAAGGGATAAAACAGTGAGGATAAATACACAAAAATAATCACCCTCAAGGTACACTGAGTAAGTAATTTCCACTTGCAGCACGTGGCACTATGAGAGGTGGCAAAGCCATCATTAAGGAGGAGAAATTAAACAAAAATAAAACCCAGCAACGTTATCTTCAGTCGTGGAGCACATGAACATACATATGTAATCGTATGAGTCTTACTTGAGGTTTTGCAAGTGAAAGCAATCAGACAAGGCTAAATAGAAAGATTTGTCTGTGAAAATATTATTCAATAAAAATCCAACAAATCAAAAAAATAATGAGGGCTATAAAGTACAAAATTGCTGGCAAACTGAAGAGCAAATGTAGAGAAAAGCACTCAGGCCAAATCTTAACTATTAAAGGGATTTTGATGATCATCTCAAGGGAGTGTTATCTCATTCCTAAGTTTAAAAACTTTCCAATACCTCATAAAAGAGCCGTTTTGTTCAGTACAAACATTGCATACATAATTCTTGCCTGAAAATACACTGCAACTGCCCTATTTTTTCACTTTTTTCAAGGCAGAAAATGAACTTGGCAACAAATAAGTCGATTTATATTAAGCAATGCTACTGCGGTCAATTTTTTAAAAAATTGATTTTAAAACTACCGGAATCAGTTACATGCCCATACTACAAAACCAAACACGCATAAAAACCAAAACCAGTCCCATAATAGCTGCAATTATAATCCCAGGTATTTTGTTCAGGTGACGGCGGTTTCGTTGGCAATCCCATTGTTCTTTCTCCATCTATAGAGAAGTTGATCCTCCAGAGACAGGGGCTTGACAGTGTGTAATGAAAAATGAAAATAAATAGATAAATAAATAAATAATTCTGATCTTTTTTTTATTCCAAGGAAAGGAGGCAAAGCAGATAGGAACTGGATATAGCTGAGCTTCTTTTCCAATAGATCCCATGTTCCTCCTGCCCCATCCTCCAGGCCAGGGCTGCAGCTCTGCCGTCGGTCAGGCACCTTCTGCCGTGGTGGATGGGCTGGGGCAAGAGGGGACTGCAGAGTCCTCAGGGTTTAGACAGCTCCAGCTTTTGCTGAATCCCTCAGGCTATGTGCAAAAATCTTTGTCCTTTTTATGCCTCTGTTTCACACCAAAAGACATCAGCCCAAGGTAAGGATTCAGTCATGACAGGTACCTTGAATGGGAAAAGGCAGCATCAAACCCCAGTGTGCTCTACAAGCTGTCCTACACTAATGACAGGCTTTAAAAAGAATCCAGTGTGCTTAAAGACTGAATAATAATAAAAAAAAATTAATCTTTAAATAAGCTTTTGAAGTTCAGTTACAGGGAAGAGGTCCATTGACAACTTAAAACATTTGTCCTTGATACTTCACCTGGATCTAACAGAATATTCTTTTCTAATGCCACCAAGATTTGAAACCACACATAGGATTATGTAAGTACTGTCATCTAAAAATAATAGTCAAAATCCAGACCTCAAGTCCTGGGTGGTTTTTTACTAACAGAGAAAAGTAACAAAGATTAAGCATCACAACATAATTGTAGCACGAACTTACTTATTTCTGTGCAGCACCTCAGCAAAGACAGTTTAGTTTTTTGAGATGTGGAAGTTTCAACACAGGAAAAGCTTCATTTTACCAGTTTTATTTAAAACAAAAATTTAACCAAAATATTATTTCCCTTCAGCATTGAGCAGAACAGTTTTTTACCCATCAATAGGACCTTGAAACACTTTACACCAATCAAGACCACCTATTACTTAAGACAGTTAATAGAATTAAAAATAGCATTAAAGCCCCCCCATGGAGAAATGCCAAGCAGTTGTGGCAGAGGAAATCACTCATCAAACCCACCACTGCTCTTTCCCTACTGCACAGAACTTGTCTCTTCAGTACTTCTTGTGCACTCCTGGGTGCTGCTCATGAACTGCTCTACTCATGAACAGCAGAATTACCACTCCAGACATTAGCAGGATACAGAGACGCTCAGCTGAAGCCAGAAGCAAGGACTGGCCATTATTTAACGTCAGATGTGAATTTAGAACGAAAAATTAGAAAAAAAGAATAAGCAAGAACTTGTAAGTAAGTACGCTGTCATTAGACACATTACAATTTGCAATTATTCCCTGGCAAACATGCTAAAAACAGAGCCTGCTCTTGGCATAGCAAAAAAAGAAGCATAAAAAATAAGGTTAAAAATCAGATGCAAAACCCATTACTATAGATTTTTTTCACTTCCTGACAATCTCCTCAGGACGTGGCAGTAAACTTATCCACAATGTTTCACTGCTTAGTTAAATATCCTGTTGAGTAGCTTAAATGAGGAGAAAGCTGTAAATACTTCCTAGTCAATAGTCCCCTTTGTAAGTAGAATTTAATTATTTTTAGAAGGCTCATGTTAAATTTACACTTTTCTCAAAATATATCTGAGTCAATTAAAAGAAACATCTCAGCACAATGTGAATTATAATATTAACTATGTTATAAACCCACTGGAATTTAGGCATCAGAAGCCTGAACTTCAGAAACATGCTTTACAATTCCCCATCTAGAATTGAAGGCCACTAGTAATTAAAGAAGACTAAATAAAACAAAATTAATTTCACAGTGATCTGTCTATAGAAATACAAGAATATATGAAGATAAAGGATTGGTTGGCTGTCTCCTATCTATTGTAACCTAATCAGATAATGGGTGGATGTTTGATCTCATCACAGCAGGACACAGATGGGAGAAACAGCCTATGTATATACATGGAAAAAGGGAGGCTCCAAGCTGGGTGTAAGGAAAAACCTCACTGCTGTGAGGGTAACCCTGGGAACAGGCTGCCCCAAGGGACAACAGAACCTCACCCTCACAGGCTTTAGAGATCTGACTGAACCAACCCTGCGAAACCTGGTGTGGATTCAGTGCTGAATCTGCTCTGTGAGGAGGTTCCACCAGATGACCTCCTGTGGTCCTTTTCAACCTGGGTTTCTCTTATGTAGGAGCATCTAACTGATAGCAAGGCTTTCCCCAGCAGGATGCAAAAAAAGAAGTTTTTCACTAATAAATACCACTGAGATCTGGCCAAGTACCAATAAACATGCAACAGCACAAATAAATCCATTAGTCAACCAAGCCAGAGAGAAGTTCAACCAAATCACTATTTCCAAAAACAAGAAGTGAAACAAAACTTGCTGGGCTTGCAAAAAGATTGTAACAGCCTGTGGGGTGTCTTTGTTTACGAACAACTGTGAACAAAGACATCCTACTGCTTCTTACAGGGCACCTGTAACACGACAAGCAATGACATGAAAGGGATTAATAAGTCAAGACAATCTATTAAAGTGAAATTACACATCGTTCTGTTTGCCATTTTTCATCAGCCAGAAGGAGCTGTGCTATCACCCCGTACAGCTTCTCTAACCCCTTTCAAAACATGCAGTAACACAGCAATTGGAGTTTATTTGATGCACTGTGCACTGATTTGTTTTTCCTGCCTGCAAGACCTACCCACAACTGCACCATAATTGTGTCTGAAAGGATGCAGTGACATCTGCTCTCTGACACACAGGTCACACACACATAAGGCAAGCAGGCTATACAGACAATAATTACACTTTACAGACAAAATAAAACACCACTGAACACCAAACTTCAAAGAGGAATCCAAATAAGATCTGCTTAGTAAGTATGTTATTGCTTATTAAGAATTACTAGAATAATTATGCTCTGTTTATTGTGACATTTTAGCTTAATTGAAACCATTTCACCATCAGAGAATTCATTTCATAGTAAGCAGCCCCCACAATGATTCTGCCCCTGTTGCTATGCACTGATTTGCAAACCTAGCAGAAGATGAGCAATCAGTAAAATGGAATAGTGTTAGTAATTTGTATCAGATAATAGACATGTTCCAGTGAAAAAATTAATGGACAACCACTGGAATAGTCCTATTTTCTACCCCTTTTTATCTCCTCTTTCAGTTTAAGTATCAAATTTAGGAGCAATTGTTCTAGACCTTAAAAACTTGCTCTTGAATAGAATCTCCTAATTCTTATCATAACAGAGACGTACAATTCATTAATGCCTGCCTGAGGAGTAACCACCAGACGTGATGTAACTCCCCAAAATCCCCGCAGTGCCCACTTTAATTGAATACTTCTGCTTGAAACATCCCAGAACCGCTCTGGATGTCATCCTTCCACCAGGGTATGGTTATGGGAAATGCAAAGCTCCAGCTCAGCCTGAGAATTCTGAGAACAGGTAGCTGACTCAGAGAACACATGAGCCTTATCCCTAATGGCACTACAGCTAACTAATCTTCACTATTAGTAAGAGACAAAAAATGAATTCCACTGAATGTGTTTCCTCAGAATAACTGGTTGTTTTATGAGAAGTTTTTATGAGATTTATGTAATTTTAATGTAATTTTATGAGAATTATGCATGTTTTATGAGACTTGGACACATATTTATTTCTCATAAGCCAAAGCTGTTGAAGATCATACAAACTACAACATAGTTTCTTACTAATATTTTTTTTCTTGGCATGATACAAAGGCATTATGGTTCTTGGTGCATTATGCCAAGAAAAGTAATTCTAAAGATTTAGATAAGGATTCTACAGTTGGATCTTTCTTTGCAGACTAAACAGACTAAAATCTTTGGAGTCTAGGACACCAGATCTGGGATGTTTCAGTGTTTTATAATACAAAGTAATATTAGTACAGCTGTGGTTGGCAGAACTGCCCATTCCCTTGCTTTCTGAAAGAGCCCTTTTGTCTCTGTGCCCTGCATCTACTGCCACATCTCAGCCAAAATACAGATTATTTCCCTTGCCTATTCTTAACTGTCTCAATTATTTTGCTATTTATTATTAACAGCAATTCATTAAATCCCTTTATACTATAACCCGTATAGAAGATTCTACGCAAAAGACTATTGTTCTATTTGCAATGTGTCACACAGGGCATAAAAAATTCCTCGGATTCCTGGGATCCATTTAAAATATCTGCAGCACTTTTTTAAACTTTCATGACCTACACAAATGAGCAATTCAGCAGCTTAGTTATTCATCTTATTTTAGATCTGAATAAATGTGAAATTTAGTGACTTACAGCCATGCAGCAGTTTGTTCCAATTTCACATTTCAGGTTTTTCCCTTATTATCCACATGCTGTAACACTCAAGACACACTCCAGCAAGAAAGACATTCTGCAGCAGAATGTAATGAACACTGCTGTTTATGAAAATGCAGTGATTTACTAACCCCTTGGCACTGGAAGGCAGGACTTCCCAATATTAAGAACTAATGTAAACGGCATTAGCTGAGCTACTCAATCATGTGCCCACACCCCGGAGACAGCCCAGGGAAAAATATTCTTTCCTTTCAACTCTCAGTGAAAAAATAGAAAAATAAAAAATAGCTCCACACATCCCAAAACATTTCTGTAATATTCATCTAACACATTTTGAGGGCCTGTGAGAACAGATTTCTTGCATTGACGGCAGTGGATTTTAGGAGATGAGACCCTACTGTATATAACCTTATGTATTCAAAAACAAAAAGAATAAATAGATGTTATCAACATATTACAACTGTAAATTGTTTACTGTGTATGAGATTAAAACCACCTCAGTACTGGATTTTAAATAGCTATAATCAAACTCTGGCCTTTTTCGAATTCCAAACATCTGTGGAAACCAATTCTCTTTAAAACATAATAGCCTTTGTAAGGTGTTCGTAAATGTAACCTTAAGAGCAAAAGAAATGTTTCTTCAGTCACTCCACCCTGACTCTGGGGTTTGTAATCCTCAAGAGGAACTGTTACTTCCCAGTGGAAAAAAAAATCCAGAATCAACAGAGAACAGGATACACAGCATCTCCTGTAACACAAACCACTGGTTTACCAGTGGGGGTCACCGGGAAATCATGGGCATTGCTGGACACCCCTCTCAGCAGCTCCTTCTTCTGACCCCCCAGTTATACTTAAATCTTTTCTCCAGTCCACAAGAAATCTCAGATCCCATCACGCACAACCAAACAAGAAGCTGAGGAGGTCCACTCTGATATTTGCAGGGAAGCAGAAGGAAGAGAGAGATATTTCTGAGTGGGGTTATTTCTTACCTGCCTGCAGGAACCAGGCGATTCAGAAGTCTCTCCAGTTTGGATACAGCCCCTTACACCACTGCCTTCGCACCAGCAAGCTTCAGACAGAATTTTTTCTGCTTTTCCCATACATTGCCTTCCCCTCGCTGCCCTTCACATAGGCAGTCACTCTGAGATATTTTTCAGGCATGCAAAGCCAGGTTTCACCCCATGTCCATGTTCTAACAGCCCAGCTGGGGTACACTCAGCTCCGGGGAGTCCACCTCACCTGCATCTCCACAAGGAACCTCAGCAAACACCAAGATCATAAAATCACGGAATGGTTTGGGTTGGAAGGGACCATAAAGATCCTTTCATTCCAATTTCCTGCCATGGGCAGGGACACCTTCCACACAACACCAGTCCTGTCCAACTTGGCCTTGGACACTTCCAGGGAAATGGGGCAGCCGTGGCTTCTCTGGGCACCCTGTGTGAGGGCCTCACCACCCTCACAGGGAAGAACCCATGCAGACAGTGAAAACTGGCACCAATGGACTCCTGAGGGAACCATAGCAGGAAACTTTCTGTCACAGGTTCACTGCTCTGAGACAAGGCCTTGGTGGGACAGCTGGGGGAGGCACTGGCAGCAGTTCAACACCTACTTATTCGAGCTCCAAGACACACAGAGAATTCTTATTTTAGTCCTGTAATAATTCATTATCTGCAAACACCAAAGATAGAGACCAACCCCTCTTCCAAACTGTGACAACTGCAGTTTTTAATTTTCTTACTCTTTCATGAAGCTTAAATTACATTTGTTCATTGAAATAACAGCAAAATTTAAAAACTGTTTCAGAGAAAAAGTTGTGAAATAATACAGCAATCTGCACACCTGCAAAACCTTTCTGAAGTATCTAAATTTACTTCACAAACACATTATCACAGAAATACATGCATCCCCCTCCAGACATCATTTTAAGGAAGAACTAAAATTTTTCTGCTCAGCTTCATCCTATTTCCAACTCACATATTTTATAACCCACCACAGCCCAGAAGCCCACATACATTTTCAGCTGCTACAGAGATCAATGTGAGATGATAAAGGAATCGAAATCCAGAGTTGCACATTGAGGTGCCAGCAGCTCTGGCTGGGGTGAAAGAGAGGAGCTGCTTTACCTGTCCCTCAGCCTCCTGCAGAGCTGATGTGCCCACACCTACAGATATGTCCTCCTGGAGAAGTTCTCCAGGTGGGACCTCTGGCGAGTCCCACTTGGAGCAGCCCCTGTCCCCTTGCTCTGGAGCAGAAGTGGGGCTGCCCACAGCGCTTGGAACAGAAAAGGTAAAATACAGACATCATGTACTTCTACAGAAATACCTTCTCAACCATATGGGCCACTCATTATTCCTAATAAGCATTATAGAAGAGCTATACAATGGGCAGGAGTCCCATGGAGCCCAACTGCTGCTAATTAGTATTTCTGCAAAGATGGAGAACACCTATAATAACAATTGCCTGGCAACAGCGTAATTAATTCATGTGAAAAGTACTATTTTTAAACATGTGCATGATCAATTCTATAAAAACTGGACAGAGGTTATTGTAGAATTCGACAAATTGCTTTTACTGGGCATTTTCACTTTATTTACAGTCCATATTTAATTATTCCCTTTCAATTATTAATAATTAAATTTCCATTTAATCTAGCCACTCCATATTCTCAAGGGAAAGTGTTTTGGAAAAGCACAACTCACAGCGTTGTTTGGAAATAGCTGTGCAGGAAAAAACCAAATGAGAAGCGATGCCAAAATTTGGAATGTAAGTGTTCTCCAGCAGTAAATCGATCTCCCTGTCCCACAGACACTGGGAGCACTGGCTGCTGACAGGAGGGTGGCTGAGCAATCTGCGAGGGACAAAGAGCTCCAGTTTCCAGTGCACAGCAGGGTGAAAGGCTTTAAGATGCCAGTGGTTCTCCCTTCAGGGAAGGACAGGCATATAGCACATACTAAACAAAACAAAACAAACAAACCCAAAACCAAACCAAACAACAACAAATAGCTAAATCCGGGTCACAAAAGTTCACTTGGGAGGGGGGAAAATAATTAACATAATAGGAAAGCAAGAACAAAGACATTAATGTCCTAACTGAAATAAACTCCCATCACATCATAAATTCTGCTTCTTGACAGCAGAACAGAGTAACTAAAATGCTTCAGTTTGCACTCAGGGAACATGATCACATTACCTCGTTCAGGCTTGCAGGTGTTAAGATAAGAAAAATCTTGGGAATCTTGTGCCAAGAATTACAAAATATAACTAAGCACATTATATCTGGATGAGTATGTGAAGAAAGAAAAATCTCCATCCCATCTGGAGGCAGATTTTGCCAGGCATCATTCCAAACGACTGCACATGCAGGTAACTGAGAGCAAAATATGGTCAGATTAAGATCTGAGCATCAGGCCAGACTGAGATCCGGGGATCTTATGATGGGGTTGTATTATCCCATGAAATTTTCCACTAGTTTTACTTTTTAATTTAGTTTTTTCCTTTTCCAGCTGAGATTGATTCCATGGAGCAAAAGCCAGTAATGCTCTAAGGATAAACAGAGAAAAGAGTACCCCAGTTTGGGCCACAAATCTGTGTCAGGCCCAGGGGCCCAAGAGTTGCGAGTCCTGCAGGGGGTTAACCCACGGTCCAGGCTGGGAACGAGCACATTTAGGGGAAGGGGCAAAGTTGGGATGCTTTTTGTTCAAAATCTACGCTTCTGAAATAAAGCAAGCTGAAAGCAGAACATCAGTTGCAGTAAGTTAAAGATGGAAGTGTTCAAACATCAAATTGCACTCTGAAGTTACTTAGGGGTCAGACTGGTAGATCTTTGCTACCTTTTTGGCAGGTGTTTGCTCACACTATCCTGAATTTATAGTGGTTTTACATTTCTGAATAGTCTTCATCTATCACTGAAATCCTAACAGATGGAAACCCTTACCTACATTTTCACAAGCTTCAGCACAAGGGATAAAACCACCTCCTCTGAGATGTCTGAACAACTGATAATACCTAATCCTGAGGATGGTTTTGTTAGCACAGCCCCATGTTTCTTTCAAAAACCACTACCAGATGTGGCAGGCAGCATGCAGATTTTCTGCTGGAGCTGTTTGCTTAGCAGAGATGGACAATTTTGAACTTGGGAATCTGGTCACTGTTGTCATAAAAGATCTCACACCCTGACTTTTTGAAATAAAAGAAGGGTGACATGGGAAGATATCAGTTACAGATGCACATATGCTCTACGTGTATTTCACATCCAAACACGAGCATCTGCTATCACAATGTTAGCCCACACTTAGCAACTGAAGATTTTTTAGAAACAGACGTTCTTACACATAAGTAATCATTTAACAAGGCCTCAGAAAATGCAGCCCTTAATAGATTTAATTAACAGGTTAATGATGTGCATAGCATGCATGCTCTCAAAAGCAAAGATTTTCACATTAAGCTTGTTTCTGTTTCACAGAAGCAGCTTTCTGTAGAATATCTGTGCTAATGTAATTACACATCTGGCACTTCTGCTGCTTTCAATTGCAGAGATATTTACAAACAGTGCTAGTAATTTGCACAAGAGCATCTATCTGTTCTACTGTTTTACACTACAAATAAAGATATTTGCATGAAAATCCAATTGCAAAGAGTTCTCTTTTGTACTCCTGAGTGGTTCTATTGAATATATAAAATGATCATTTAGCCTGCACAATAAATCTAACACTTACACTAATGTCATGACTGCCTGAGATACCTGCATAAACTAAGCCTGCCTCAGGTTCACCTTGATATAAAGGGGTCAACTAAAAATTTCTAGATAATTTTAAATTAAACATCAGCCCTGGTAATCATCTTTGGTCCACTGTGCCACCACATGGCAAAACTAATGTTTTAAAGTATAATTTCTTGGCAATGTTCATTCATCATCCTCACTGTAACTGGGAAATGATCAAAAAACAGGCCAGAATAATGGAAATCCCACGTTATCTCTACCAGTACTGTCAAGATAATGCAGTGGTTATTAATTTAAATAACACCTCAAAGAACTATCACAACTTCAAACAGGATTCAAGAAGATAAAAAGCCATTCCTGCCTCAAGCTGCTTTCAGTTCAATTTAGGTCACATTTAGGTTCATCATGATAGCACCTGAAATCCCTCAACTTACTAAATATTGACAGAAGATGCTGCTGCCCCAGTGTTTAATCAAAGGAGAGGATGAGCCCAAAGTCCTGATGGGTGTTACTGAAAGGAGATGCTATCAAAGGAACCTTCCAACAGCTGCTCAAGCTCAGGAATGGCAGAAAAGATAAGCCAAGACAAATATCCCTTTCTTCTTCATATGTTAAGGCACATCTGATTTAGAAAAATCATACATTATTTAATAAATGAAAAGGAAATACGTGTGAAAGAGCATTATGTACATAACTGATGTCAAATATGTATGTACACACAGACAGACATATATATACATGCTGTGAGATATTTATATCCAAATTATCCCGTTTTGCTCACATTCTGGAATCAAGTGTTTTCCTGCTCAGTCTGTATCCAACACACCAGAAGTATATGTAAAATGTTATGATTGCCATACCATGGGTGCTGAAATACTGGAGCCAGACACTTCCAGTGCCTTGGAGGTCATGATGGAGGCTGTGGATGCTTTTGAAAATCAGATTACAACAGGCAATGAACAAAACACTGAAATCTGGTAACCTAATTATTCCAGATCCCCCGAGAGTAATGTGGACAGGCAGAATGAGGAGCGATTTTGGGGAACAGGGCAATAAAAACACTTAGCTAATAATCCTGAACCACAGATTTCAAATGGCTTTTAGTTTTGCTGCTTTTATATGAGTAAGCTGTTTCCACATGAACCAGCTCATTAGCATGCCCCAGCTGGTTCATTAACCAGTAGATGAAGATTCAGTATCACCACAAAAAACAATAAACTGCTACAGAAAGAGCCTTCTTAAGAAACGGAGAGGGCTATCCGGGCTCTTCCAGAAGGAAATCCAGCCCTCGGGCTTCTCCCCTGGTTTAAAGAATTACAGAGTTCACAGCAAAGTTTGTGTAACCATCCACCAACTACAGGAAATCTGCCTACTCCCTCAGCAGATGGGGAACACGCAGCTATAGACACATCAGGCTGGTACTTCTGTGAAATAAGAAAAAATTGGCTTTCCCACCAAGGATACTGATATAACTGCTCTTAATTGAGTTTTAATTCCACTGGGAATTCTTTAATTCAATCAAGCCACTTAGCAACAGTATTCTGTTACAAATGTCTATTCCTTTATGATTCCCATAATAAACTTTATTCAGAACATTCTGAGGTAAATAAAGCCAGTTTGATTTGGGATCCTTTGAACAGTAAGCCATATATTTTACATACACAAAGAGAAATGACTGGTCAAATGCAAAAATCAATGAAGAAAAGGGAGCTAAGAAAATGCAATCCATATTCATTACATGTTTAAAACATTTACAGTCTACCCTATCTGAAGTTTAGAAATTCAAGATATTCATCATCTTTGAAAATTGATCTTAAATGACTTGTATTCCTTCTGCAATGATGCAGAAAGATTTTTAGTTTATATCTAATCTTGATCCTGCTGCACATATAGAAAGTGTGTTCCAAAAAGCATAAACAGAAAGCATAAACAGGAAGGATGTACATGGCTAATAATCTGCATAAACTTCAGGTCTTTTTGAAACAAACGAGAATTCAGATTTCTTTCTTTAATTTCTTTTCTTTCATATTTCTTTAATATTTACTGTTCACAGGATGTGTTTTTTAAAAATCCTCTCTTAAAGCTGGTATGCTGAATTTAAACTGTTTCTATTTTACTGCCTTAAGAACAAAGAAGAGCAAAATACCTCCTGACCTCTTGAGCTTGGTCACTGCAGGGCAGTGTAGGCTGCACTATCACAGGTTCTTTTACTTAAAGACCAGTTAGCTTTGTTGTCTCATCACTCTTCCCAAACCACTTCACTGTACCGTATTCCAACAACCTTGACAGGCAAACTAAGCAACTAAATACTTTTCCACATTCATTTTCACTCATGCAAAAACACAGTATTAATGATTATTCAGTCACCATTTCCATTTATCTAAATGTACCTGATTATAATAGTTGCTGCCCAAAGAATTTTCTGCTGATAATGACAGATGTGTAATCACACACCATATCCACAGATAACCTTATTTATTTCCACAAGCCATCAGTTTCCACCAGCCTATGAAAGCAGAAGCTTCCCACCATGTGTCCGGAAAGCTTCACACCGAATTTTGCAATAAAGCAAGAGAATGAAATAGTGTATGCACTCCTACATTGCCCTGTGCCTTCCTGGCCTTTCAGCACAGCTTCCCACAGGATCCCAGAGAGGAAACCATCAACATGAGCACCATATTCCTCCTGGGGAAAGACTCCCGATGCTGACAACCCACCACCACCCCAGGGGACAGCCCAGCCTTAGGATGCATGGGAGCAAGGTGACACCAGGAAAGGTGTACAGGGTGGGAACTGTGTAACAACCTTAACTGCATTACTCCTCTCTCTGATGATTAGGTCTGGACTAACAATAATGACCCTCCTGCAGCTTCAGCCACATTACCATTGATTAACTGGCTTTACTTATCTCTTCCTCCTTGCCCAAGAGCAAGATGAGAAAAAAATTAGCTTGCAACACTTTGACTCATATTAGAGATGGACTCTCCATCTCAGCCCATACAGATCTGTCTGTTTTCATTCCTGTAACTGCAGTCTCAGGTCCTACCAGGACTGCAATGAAACAGGACAGGGAACCACGTTCTCCCAGACCAGCCCGAGCAGAGCACTGTGCCAGAACACTGGTAAACACACAAGTGCCTGCTGTAACACAACAGACTCAAATCCTCAGTCTTGGTAATAAATCAGTCTCAGTAAGTAGAAATAAAGATATTTTGCATCAGCCCTCACACATTCACATTTATAGGTACTGCAATGTTTTTCCAATACTTGGAAAAGCAAGTCACTGTGGCTTCCCAAACTGCAAAGTTCAGAGTCTTGGGTATTGTAACAGACCTTAATCTTTTCAAATAATTCACTTCATTTCACATATAATAACTGAAGAACACTATGTACAACAAAGAGACTTACGATAGAAATGGATTTAACTTTTTCTAAATACCAACTAACCAGAACATCTTATAAACTCTTCCTTAGATTAAGGCTGTACTAAAGCCCTCTCAAGTTTCATATGTGAATAAAACCATCCATAACAACAAGTCTGTAGGGCTTTCTATATTCATAATTTATGGGAAAACAGATTTTCCCCATCGAAACTTTGGTGAAGCTTGAAAATACCTTTTCATGGTCACCCTAAAAAACCCTCCGAAATCATGCAATTATAATGAAATTGCTTATACAAGCTACATTAAAATATTAATTTAGCATCAAGAATATAGATAAAGGGCACACAGCAGTAACAACAGCGTGTGTCACCAGGCCAACAGGAATTACAGCATTCAACAGCTGGACCATTAGAACAAGACACTGGATGCCAATCACACTGATAAAAAATAGGGGGGAGGTTTACTGATCACCATGCCCCAGGGAGCAGGAAGAAGAGCTGCTGTTTCCTGCAGAATCTGTCATATTTCCTCTCTTCAGGGAATTCAAGCCCCAGAAATATGAATTGGTTGGGCAGGCACAAGAATTCGTTTTTCTCCAGTCTATTTTTACGCATGTGTTTGCCAGCTCAAGGAGAAAAGCACTTTTACAGCAAGACTAAATATCTCTCCCTACAACATCCATGTTCTTCACTCAAGGGGTTTGCAGTGTCAGGACCAGCAGACACTTGACAGAAGCATCCGTGGCATCATCTTCCAAAGGGAAACAGGGACAAACTGGTCTCCATTATGTCAGCACCAATTCCAGGTGAGCGGACAGAGTCCACATTCCTACTCCATTCTTCATTTATCTCTGCCCTACATTTTGGATGCCAAACTAATTGCTAAGTTCCACTGATGAACCTCAGTTTGCCAAGAAACATTTTACAGCAACATCTTTGAATTTCCAAATGGGTATCTGGCTGTTATATAACTTCTTTTAAGATGTCACAGGAAAGAACTCCGTATCGACTCGGACTCACTTCCCACTGATGCCTAATCCATATTACAATAATAATGTAAATTATCTCTAAGGAGTGGTTAGCTGTTGTGGTCAGATCACACTGCAAGCAGACAAGCTCAACCAATACCTAAACTGTGAGGGAAAATGGTAAATGTGCTGATTATGTAAATGGAATTGTTTGAAGTCAAAGATGCGGGCCTGTATTTCACTGATAAAATGTGTAAAATAGAAAAAAACACTGCGTAAGCAATTAAATTTAACTTTTTAATCAATAAAAGGCAAACTGGGACCTAAATCCACTTTATAGGATTTAGGAATCAAAGTCTTCCTGCAACTCAAAGCCAGCAGTGATGCCCATTTAACTAGAGGGGAACTTACTGTAAGACAAAAATGTCACATTCTATCTTGGTACCACACACAAGAGAGTCACATGTCATTAGATTAAGATATTGGTGTAATGATGCTCCTGATCTTTAGTTCTGGCTGGCATTCTTTGTAAACAAAGCTGTACTCTCAACACTTTTGATGGCAGCACCTCACAGGAGTTTGACAGATGAGCTCACCTGTCCTTGTTAACGTTTTGGATTCATTTTTTGTAGGTCCAGTATTTCTCCAAGGACTCTGGGGGTAGGAAGCATATTGTGCCTTTAAACTGGAACTTTCATTTCATTTCCACGCTGGTAGAACTTGGGTTGGTACCAATGTGCCCAGAGCTGCAAAGCATCGATTCTCCCGCCTTGTCCTGTGAGGAGGCCGCACAAAAACCAAACGTGGTGGCCCAACACAGAGTCATAGCACAGCTTTGATTTCACTGCTGGCTGCCAAATACAGAGTCCACTTCTCTCTCTCCGCATTCATTCATTTCATACAATCATAGAATAGTTTGGGTTGGAAGGATTTTAAAGACCATCTCATTCCAACCCCTGCCGTGGGCAGGGACACTTTCCAGTAGACCAGCTTGCTCCAACCTGGCCTAAAAAAATTCCAGGGGCATCCACAACTGCTCTGGCAACCTGTCCCAGTGCCTCACCACCCTCCCAGTGAAGAAATCTCTTTTCCCTATGTTGCCACTCAAACATGGCACAATCTGCCACAAACACAAACTCCTCCTCTTCACAGAGCTCCAAAAATTCAGCAGTTTCTACAGACACGGCTTATGCCAACCTTCTTCTTCACCATTACACCCGTGTGAACTGCTGCTCTATATCTTACCTGACATGAACTGCAGCTTTATCCACTACTCTGCTTTGTAAGGCACTGTGCAGGGTCACAGGCTTACTGAAACAACAAATACCCTTACTGGTGACATTTCCACACATGCAAAACAGCTGGGAAATACATGCAACACAGGCATATAAACACACATTCAGAGGTGTCTACAGATGCAGGAATATCTGAAAGCTAAATTTACAACACACAGTTGGGGCTGCAACGGTCAGGCTTCAGTCTGAAAAGCACCAAACGACTACCATCTGCAAGGCCTCTGATAGTTCACTAATTAATGATCAAGATTGCATTTGCTTCAGCATAATTTTGTGCTTTTATATGGGTATCTTATTTGATTATAATTATCACAGACTGGAGAAGTTTATTAGGGCCAATCATTTCTTAATGCAATTAAAACCCCAGGGGAACAATACAAAGTAATTTTTATTGGTGAAAGTGATGAGAGCTTATAACCAAAAGGGAGCCTACTTATTGATCACAATTATTCCAAATTATGAAATTATAACAAATTCCATGAATTTTCCAATAGTTTTTTTTTGTTAATACCTGAGTTAGAAGAACCAGTTTATGTTAAAAGTGGCAGAATGAGCTGATCTTCAGGCTCCTTCTGGCTCCTCAGTATTCACCTCTTTGGGGAAGGGATTATGCAGCCTTTTTCTCCTCCTGGATGAAATCACCCAGTCTCAAAATAGCTCTCTGGGCTATCGCCTCTGCTTCCCATCCCTGTTAACACAACACCCCTAATTCTTTCCCTTCCACAACACTGTGACACTTCCCATTAAAATGAGTCCAAAATCCATTTCTCCACAGCACAAATAATTATTTATTCTTTCACCCAAAGGTATTAACATGGAGATTGGAGGGTAAAAACAATAAGAAGTCTCTATGAGTGGATTCCATGTACATACACCTTATCCTGTTCTTTTATACATTTTTAGAATACCTCCACCTCGGCGCTGGTAAAACAAATTATTCTCTCTCTATTGTCATCCTAAAGGTGTTCCTTTTCTTTCTCTGCCCAGACAAGAGCCTTTCAGGGTTTAGTAAGCTCCTTACTCCAAGACCTGCTTAAGAAAAGCAATACATAGCCCACTGATGGGTGCCCGAATGTGATTTATTTCCATTTCACAGTTTCCCCACAGTTTCCCCTGAGAACCCAAGTAATCACTGTGAGAACATCTCATCACTGCCACCGGTTTAGTCCCATTTGCTCCCCCTTAAGAGAACCTTTTGATTTAACATCTTGCATTTAACCAGTATTATAGCGTGTTCCAAATTCCACTATAGTATTTTAAAAAATGTTCAGTTTTGAGAAATAATGTTTAGCCAGTAAATCTACACTGGATGACCACCTGTTTCCAAAGAATACAGACAACATTCCATCATTCCTTACACCATGCTATTTAAGCATTTTGTCCTTCTGATGAATGAGACCCAGTATCTGATATGCCATACAAAAACTGGAAAGAAACTACCCTAAAAAAAGAAGTTCTAAAGAAGATATTTTACATGTTCTTAGCCAAAACAGACCTAAGAAAATAGTTTGTAGAGGAATAAAAGGCAGATCAGGGAAATACCAGCCAGCATTATCTAAGTGAACCTTTCTCCAGGCACCTACACCAGGAGAGGCTTTCCACCAGCAGGTACATGGAGTGGCACCCAGAGCCAGGACATTTTCTCCAGGAAGGGATTTACACCAGCAGGTACACACAGTGGCACTCAGAGGCAGGACATTTACTCCAGGAAGGGATTTACACCAGCAGGTACACACAGTGGCACTCAGAGGCAGGACATTTACTCCAGGAAGGGATTTACACCAGCAGGTACATGGAGTGGCACCCAGAGCCAGGACATTTTCTCCAGGAAGGGATTTACACCAGCAGGTACACACAGTGGCACTCAGAGGCAGGACATTTACTCCAGGAAGGGATTTACACCAGCAGGTACACACAGTGGCACTCAGAGGCAGGACATTTACTCCAGGAAGGGATTTACACCAGCAGGTACACACAGTGGCACTCAGAGGCAGGACATTTACTCCAGGAAGGGATTTACACCAGCAGGTACACACAGTGGCACTCAGAGGCAGGACATTTACTCCAGGAAGGGATTTACACCAGCAGGTACACACAGTGGCACTCAGAGGCAGGACATTTACTCCAGGAAGGGATTTACACCAGCAGGTACACACAGTGGCACTCAGAGGCAGGACATTTACTCCAGGAAGGGATTTACACCAGCAGGTACACACAGTGGCACTCAGAGGCAGGACATTTACTCCAGGAAGGGATTTACACCAGCAGGTACACGGAGTGGCACTCAGAGCCAGGACATTTACTCCAGGAAGGGATTTACACCAGCAGGTACACACAGTGGCACTCAGAGGCAGGACATTTTCTCCAGGAAGGGATTTACACCAGCAGGTACACACAGTGGCACTCAGAGCCAGGACATTTACTCCAGGAAGGGATTTACACCAGCAGGTACATGGAGTGGCACCCAGAGCCAGGACATTTACTCCAGGAAGGGATTTACACCAGCAGGTACATGGAGTGGCACCCAGAGCCAGGACATTTACTCCAGGAAGGGATTTACACCAGCAGGTACATGGAGTGGCACCCAGAGCCAGGACACCTTCACTACCATCAGCCACCTCACAGGAACCAAAGAGAGTCACAGAGGCACAGTGGAAAAAGGCTGACTTCAATATAAATCAGCTTCCTGATTGTTCTTATGAATTACATAACAGAAATATCACAGGAGCCAACTGTGACTGGCACTGAACAATTTTCCTAAGTGTGCTTAATAGCACAGAATACAGGCATTTCTTCCTGCGTCAATATTCCACTGCAACAGCTTTTCTTCCGAGGCTTAGAGAAATCCTTCCTCCTCTAATCCTGTTTTCCGGTGACAACTTAAGAACTGAAACGGCAATAATTTCCCATCTCCAGTGCTAATTCACAAACTGCCAAACCTTTTCTTTCCCTCCGCTGTTCTACTCATCCAGCAGGGCTCCGTATCCTCATGGAATATGAGTTCAAACTGTTCAGCTCAGTGAGGGGTAGCATGGACGGGTAGAGAGGGATGGGGAACCACTGCTTCTTAAATTATACATTTGCTGATTTTTCATTTCTACTCTTTGGGAAGAATACCAAAATCATCTTCAATTAAGGCCACTTAGCTCAAGGCAGTGATGCTTAAACTCACCAGCCCCACTGACCACCCAAGACTGGGCACCTTGTGTCACAGAACAGTAGTTTATAGTCACTTGCAATATACAGAATACCTATTAACTTCAAATACTAATTTTAAAAAATCCTCCAATAAATCAGCACTGCCTGTGTTTGTCAATTTATTTGCAGCAGCTCATATACCCAGCGAGCCTTGCACTGGCAACAGCATCTGGATTAACCACTGTTGTGTTGTTAATCACACTTGTCAATTATGAACTGCAACAATTCGAATGCTGCTTGATCTTTAAACATTTCAGAACTAATAAATTAGCTACATATATATATATATATACACACACACAAAGAGGTCTAAGAACAGAATACACATTCACTTCAGACTTTAAGTCTCAGATAATTCTGCACAGCAGACACTTTAAGGGCAGGTTAAGCACTTTTCTTCTTTTTTTCATCCCAAAATGGAACACTGTGCAGCCTCAGTCAATGCCTGTGAAAGTCACTGGAATGCTTAGATATATTTGTTCTGTATTTTTATGATAAAAAAGAAAGAGAAAATTCTATGCCTACAGCGTGACTCAATGTCAATTAGACACTAACACCTCAGGCATTTTCCTTCTGGTTTGATACTCAATTCCACAAATCTAAGTTCAAAGGGAAGAGTTTTTCCAAGCCCATATTTGGGCACAAGATGTGCTCCCTATGAAATGGAAATCACCTTGTAGTAGTGGCGAGTGTAGAAACAAAAATGAACCAGTGTTTTCAAAGAGCAAAATATTATATTTAAATGTCCTTTATAGATATTTGGGAATTTGCAGGCAGCTACAGCCCTGCAATTTTACTTTTGTTATATATTTTCCATGAACTGGCTTAAATGAGAGTGCAGATGGAGGAAGAATCACACGTAACTAATTTTTATTGACTAGATGTCAGGACTTAGAGACAAGCCTATAATAGATACTTGTGGTATTTCTGTAAGAACAAAACACTCGCGCTGAGAGGATGGGGTGGGCATCAACATGCACTGACTGGCCATAAAGGGCCCTCAAGGGAAGAACCCTCCACAGTTAATGGAGAGCAATCGGCTTCTCCAGCAGCAGACTGGGAGCACCCAGGTCATGGCCACACGTGGACCTTCTGCCAGAGAAGCTCCTCTTTCAGCTATACAGGCACAGCTGAGGTTAAAGATAGTCTTTCCACATAGCTCTGATTTTTCCCACTGTTTCACCAGGAATCTGTACTTTTAAGTCACTTTCCAAAAAATATTTTGTAGGTGTTTGGCTTAGAAATTCCTACTTTCAGGAGGCATATCCCATTAATTACCAGGAATGTTTTTAAGCCCTGGTAAGTAGATACTGAAATGGTCTCTTGAGCCACAAAATGCTGAAGACTGGGCAGGTTCATGGGAATAGGTGGGGAAAGACTTAATTTACTATAAGATGATAAATCAGGTTAAAAAGGAAAATGAAAAGCATGCACATGCCTTCCATTGTGAACAGCTTTCTCAGCAGAAACCAAACAGTCAGAACTCCTTGAATCTGGGTTTAAATTGTAATCTTCACCTCTGCAATCTCTCCACTACCTATCCACACCAAACATTTATCTTCTAATTAAATAGCACAGATTTCATCCACAGTTCTGCCCTAGCACTGCTATTCTCAGTCTCTTTGCCCCTCAGAAAAAACGCACTAACATTCAACTCTTTCTAACTTAACGGTCCCAATCTTGCTAGAAATATTCTACCAGCAGAGATCAACTGGCTGCACCAGTATAGCAAAATCCCTGACTCTCCATCTTAAATTGATTCTTTTCTCCATCATACATATAATCTCTTAAGCCCTACATTCAATATTTTTGCACAGCCTATAATATGTTCCTAAGACACACACAGCAGCTCCAAACTCATTCCCCGCTCTTCACCATGAAGTGCATCTCAGTACAGAGGAACAAAAACCTCATTTTAACTCGAGATCCAGGGAAGGAGGTCCCACACAGCCACGGTTGCAGGAGACCACCTGAAACACTGAAAACTGGCTCAATACAAAACTTCAACCATTCATATATTTTGTGTTTCTATATCCACTCCCCTTAGCAGGAGAAAGTACACAACATTTGCATCTAACCTGAGGCAGAAAATCCTAGAAAATATTTATGAACAAGTAATACTTGTATTGCTCATCCAAATTTATAGTTACAATAAATAAAGAGATCTTAAAATATTCAGCCTTCTTTTGACTGCGGTTTAACCTTTTCTGACGAGTGCACAGCAGGAAATAACTCCAGCCCCAAGAAGGTTGATATGCATTTTTAAAGTTCATTTTCCTCTGATTTCACTCAATTCCAAATTCTCCTGTAATGACAGGTGTCACAAGAGGAAACAGAAACTCTTTTTTAATTGGTTCTCTCATCCTAGCAGGAATTTTCAGAGTGCAGGGAGACAGCATTTTTATGTACTATATTTTCATCATTTAAGAAGGTCTGGAATGTTGCAAGGATCGTTATCACATGACGAAGAATGTTACGCAAAGCTTTTTATCTTGGTTGCTATTAAGTGCCCTTTTATTGCTGTATCAATCAACTAAATGATTCCCAAAGTCTGGTGTAAAATAGCGTGTTGGTGGAGCAGGCAAAGCTGACAGTGGGTGAAACTGTAATCTGTTTACATCTTTGGACTTGATGGCTTACGCTGCTGGTGAGGCATTTCCTAAATCTTTCATTATTGTAATGACTGGAAGACAAAATGAAAATGAGTAAGAGGTTGTCTGGTGTGCAGGCGACTCCTTGAAAGCTTTGAAAACCAAAAATAGAGCCCATAAAAACAGTACTAAAAGAACTTCATATGTTTGAACTGTAGGTATGGGGAAGCAAAAGAGGGAGACCAAACAACTTTGGAAATAAATGGAACGAAACTGTGATGATGCAGATGGGAGGGAACCAAAAAGAAGATGGAAGGATGATTCTCCATGTAGTTTTCATAAATTAGGTGAAAAAAATATGGATTTTTGAGTTAAGAACTTCAGATTTCAAATTCAACAAACATAATTATGGTTTTCCTCGCTAATAGCAAAGCCCAACACTGTTTCCCTTCAAGCAGTTCAGCCCTTCTGTCACGACTGCAAGATGAAGCATAATCAGTTGCTTTTATTAGACATGGTTGCTTTCTTCCCCAAAAAGTGAACATTCAGCAAAAAGTAACAAAATGCTGTTTATTAGTACATTCCACGAAACATTACAGTGCAGCGGAAAAACCAACCCAGTAAGTCAGGTGCATTTCTTTAACAAACTGCATCATGCAAAACACTGAATTTATAAATGCACAAGTGGATTGGCTCTGGCTGAGATGCAGCAGTTTGAAAGTTTCAAAGCAGCAGTTTGAAACAGATGGGTCACTGGTTATAAAAGTTTGCTACAGATGGAGAATTACTACAAATATTTTACCACTTTACACTTGGATCAAAACTTTGCATAAAATACAAATAATTTTCTCTCGCAACATTGCTCTGTTCTTAAAAGGACACATTTCTGCAATTATTTTGCAACGTCAGAGAACTTTAATTCTCCAAAGAAATGCCCTGCATATACTAAAAATACACACCTCTGTTCAAAGCTTCCCTTTCCATGAAGGAAAGAACATCCAGAATGTTTCATACTCTGCCCACTGCATCACATATTTGCCCCTACACTTGTGTGAGCACAAGCCCTTCCATACAGCAAGAGTTTGCAAAGCTTAAACCAGCTGCTACAGCTCAAGTAAACATAATCTCCTGCTGTTCCAGGACTGGTCCTACAGCCAGTGCTCCTCAGGCAGCTGCTCACTCCACGGCAGCAGAGCACAGACCTGGAGGTGTCTGTGAAGGCTTCACCATCAGCCCCTCGGCTGGAACGAGGTCTGCGCTGTGGGATAACCCCACCTCAAAATGGGGGAGGCCTTAGGATACTGCCATTCTGGAGCTGGATTTCTCCAAATGCTGTTCCCCTGATCTAAAGCTCTGAGCAGGATGATGAGGAGCCCTGAAGCGTGCAAAGCCCAGCTGCGCCTCACAATGCAGGAAAAGCCCTCCTTAGACCATTTTACAAGCTACCATTTTTTTCTCTCTTTCCCTCATATATATCAGAGACTACATGTTGCTTTTCATCAAGTGCCTTTTATTAAGCCTACCACCAGTTTTATCAGTAAATTTTACTGTATATAAAAGTTTCCTGTACTTCACTGTACAGCCATTTTGTATTTGATTTTATCTTTGACTAGATGGGTTGTTCAGAAAATTTCAGATAGGACACCTGCTTTACAAATGAATTAACAAATAGCAATAGCTTTGGAAGATCACAGGTAAAAAAGTATAATGAGACTCAGAGGTTCAGTTATTTTACTGCTCCTAAAGGCAACTCAGTCTCACCAGGCAGTGGTTCAACAGACTGCTCATACCCCTCTGAAGTATGAAGGACTAAATGTTTGCCTTTATTTCCTGGGCTTAAATGTCATGGGGAACAGAGACAGAAATGATAGTATGGGCTTTCATTATTAAATTTTTGCAAAATTACTGAACTACAGCTTATATCAAAAGAAACTGCTCCCCAGCAGGCACATCCTGCTGTAGCCATCTCCATCACTTCCTTACACTCACGATAAAACAATTTTACAAGAGCTTGTAACACGGTAATATTTGTATTAAAACACCTGGAGTACACAGAAGCACACACTACTCTCCTGAAAGGTCAAAAACCAAAATTTTCAAAGCCCAATTTTACTATCCATCAACTCCAAATTATTCCACAACCTGAGATTGCATAGCATGAGTAAATTCAAATGTGTGCTGCTATCAGAGGTGGGGTGATACACAGAGGTTCTCTCTCCCTCATTCCTCCAAGTAAAGAAAAAAACATAACTCCCAGAGGCTGGGAATAACATTAACCTCCCGAATCACACAGAGTAGCAGCAAACACAAGGAAACTCCAAAAGACTCAGCCACCCACCCCCAGCAGGGCATGAGGTGAGATGCGCTCTGGCACTACAAAAGTCCCACAAAATATGCATGAAAAAGTTATTTTTTTCACTGCAATATATGAATGTCTAACACTAATGGCAGTAAATCAGTAAACATTATTTAAATTGCCAAGCTCTAACAACTTTCATCCCCTAAAAGTGTACTTCAAAGCCATGGTGGCAGAAATTAACCAGGGCAAGGGTACAATGAGGCATTGGTGAACTTGCAGCAGGATGAGTAAACACCGTAAGAGAGTCTAAATATGAAAATGTTTGAATTACAGGGTGATTAGGTGCTTTTTTAATGTATCTTGTCAAACTTTTGGCTCAGGCTAACATACAACTGTGGTTTTGGTAAAAGTAATTCATCCACCGTAGATTTCAGCTTCGAATGAGGAAGAGTCTAAAGTTTCAGCTTAATAATTCATTTGCCATTTTTAAATACTGCATATATAGTATCAATAGTTTAGCACTTTAATCATTGGGAAGCTGAACACATGCTTAATTTGAAGTTATTTGAAGAAGGAATGATGCGAGGCAGACTATGGCTGGCACCTCAGATCTACCCTTGGAAAACATTTCACTGGCAGACAGGGCTATCCAGATCTGTCGGGATGAAATGCTCACAGACTGGATTTTCCAGCCTGTCTTCTACTCACACAGCAGCATGAAACAACTTGTAAGACATTTAAAGATTGTATTTGTGAGACGGGGCTGTTACAAAACTAGGATTTTAATGAAATATTCTCAAAGTCACTGCTCTTCACGCGTAAATTTTGTTTGGTTTATGAAATAAAGGTGGCACAAATATTCTGAAGTACGTAATTGGGCAGCTTTTGTTTCCCAGGTACTGAAATGCTTTGGGTCATAAAAGGCACTTTTGGTAAATGCCAGTGAAGGCTTCCCCAAGACAAGAGTTTTAGTACACACTGGGCATCTCCCTCTGTCCAACCAGGGGAGCTTTGAGTATAAAACGGCTAACAGATGGCAATGCTTTACTTTATAAAGCTGCTACCAGTAATTAGGAATGTGAATTTTTCCACTTCATTTCTGCTGATGCAAATCCATTAGAAACCTTGATATATAAAAGAAGCCCACTTCTTGTGACAATTTAAGTGACTGCTCAAAATTTGTCACAGACATAACAAGCGTTGTCTGGGCTTCATCCAACCTCAATCAGATTTGCTCAAAGAACTTAACATCACTTCAACCCACACTGCTGCTCTTCTTTAAACAAAACCAGACAAGATCCAGGAAAAGAGAAAGTTTGCATGACACCATTGTATCTTATTCTCCATTTACTGCTCTGAGGGGACAGTATCAGTTAACCAGCACCCAAGTGTGAGCAAAGAGTCAAATTGGGGCTTTATAATATATGTGCTTTAAATAGTACCTTCGCATTTATGTCTCTATTCTATGACATACAATGCACAAAAAAGAAGTTTTCTTCATTGCAATAGTACTACACATCAGTCACAAATTATTAACCAGTATTTTCTGACAGTTCAGTCCGTTTCAATTATTTATTATTTGGCACATTCTTTACATTTTTTCTTAGATTGTACTTTTCCTGTCTTGTCAACAGGAATTCATATTTGCTATTCAATTTACATAATGTGTAGGCTCTCCTGAATCATCAAAATAAGCTGAAGTAGTAGGGAAGTGACTTACATGAATATCAACAACTCCTATTTTTCACTCCTAGTGACATCCATACAGAAGCCAAAGTATTGAAAAATAATACCAAAAAGAACAGGGAAAGAAAGGCCAGAGGGCAGGCAGCATGATAGGAAAAACATCTGGCATTAGGTAAAACAGGGTAAGGAAATGGTAATTATTAGAGGAGAGGGTTTTCCTTGGGGCACACACACAGGCACGCGCTCACCGGCACTGTATCCAGCCAAGGGGGTTCCTAAACATGATTTAATTTGGACCACAAGGCACCTCTGCTGATCAGCAAAGGAATCCTAATCCAGCTCTAAACAGCTGCAAAGAACAGACACCGCAGCCACAGTGCCAGAAAATAAAACTTAATCGTTTAAAAACCAGCCAAAGCACTGGGCAGCAGCTGAAACAGATGACTCAGCCCAAAGAGGTGTCCCATTGTCACTAAAATCATGCAGGTGATCACCACAGGGAAAGCCAATGAAGTACTTTATCAACCACTTCTCTGAATGACATGCTGAACCTCATCACTCATCACATCCTGCCCCCATTTTTATTGTAAGAAATATATTTAGGTACAGAAAGACAAGTTCAGTCTTTCTGGTAGGAAAAAAAAAGTGTATTTTATGCTTCTCCAAATTTATCAGGAAATAATTTTTTTATGCAATGATAAAAGGCACAGTTACCTATGCTGAAGTGTAAAGCAGTACCAGACATAGCACAGCTTCACTGGCAAGGAGAGCGTGTTCCACTTTTCTGCACAACTCATTACTGACAAAACCCCAAGAA
Organism: Dryoscopus gambensis; assembly: GCA_013389985.1. Lineage (NCBI taxonomy): Eukaryota > Metazoa > Chordata > Aves > Passeriformes > Malaconotidae > Dryoscopus > Dryoscopus gambensis. The sequence continues at coordinate 409,506 of WEIT01001484.1, forward strand.
AATCTTTATAATGTTCTGTTTCTCATTTCATGAATTTTTACAGCTAATGTGCCTTCAGTCAAGAATAATGTAGTGATTAGAACAGAGCAGGGTAAGAATATCTAGCAATGTAATACCTATAGAATTTAATGAATTTCTCTCCGCCTAGAAGAAATTTATTGATCACCAATTTTTTTTCCCAGCTTTAGATCAATTTTTACATCATTTAGCATAAAGTTTCTAGAATTAATTCATGAGAAGGTACAGATAACAAGCTTTGAAGGTAACAAGATATTGATTTGTGCAACTTTCTATGCTAATTTTAGGATTTGATCACAGCTAATTTAATTTGACTGGTGCTTTTTTACTTTTAGATATCTAAAAAATAACTTGAGGATGAAGATTCCCTTTGACAATAACTTCAGAAGACTCCATCAGAAAATAAAATCAGGAAAGCTTACAGGGTTTTGTACTCACTTGTGCACACACACTCAGGCATGAATTCACACACCAGCTTGTTTAGTGACAAAATATATTACCTGGAGTAATCTGCCAAGACACGAGGCCAGGGAGGTCTCAGCATGGAGCCACCTTTTGATTAAGAGTCTCCACTGAAAGGATAAATTTAAAAATATCAGGAGCAAAAGATCCATTTTGCTTGGGCAGTGTTCAGCACTATCTCGTGTCGAATCGCTTTGTGTGTTAAGCACCATGTGCCAAATTAATGCAATTTCCACACTGAAATAGTTTAAGGCATGATTTCCACACTGGAGCTTTCCCATTCCTTGGCACTACCTCTGTGTCTCCTGGGACACCATAGCACTGGACAAGCCTCTTGGACAGGGATTTGATAAAAGCACAACTCCTGATCTAGGGTAGTAACTGTTTGGCAGCCAAATTAAATAAAATCTAGAAACCATCTGTTTTAGAAACTTTAATGATTAATTTTAGGAAGATGTTCTAAAAATGAGATTATTTTTGGCATAGCATTTATTTGTAAGACATATCGCTAGCAATCCAGCATTTTTCATACCAGGCTTATAACTACATTTTCCAGTTATCCATCTGGGCCCTTTTCAATTCAGTGGTTTAATTAAAACTCAATGGTATTATCAATCTGTTGCATTTTTCATTTTGATGGTTATTACATTTACAGTACAGCAGGAGTACAAATTAGAGTAAGAAGATAAATCTCATCTTAAAATTTCATTTCTCTATCTTCAGTAACTTTTCTTGTCATAATATTTTCTAGCTCATTCACGTTCATAAAACAGTTTTAATGATCTAATTTTTTTTATTACAATAGGGGAAATAGGAAAAAAATATTTTTCAATAGCTTGACACATCTCACAGGGTATCTCTCATCATTCATTCCATCAGTCTGGTCAACAGATGGGCATTACACAGCAAGGTTGGGAAAAGGTCCATGACGAGGTTGAGATTAAGGGTTTTTTTCACTTCTTAAACATGTAATCTGGCAGCAGGCAGCCAAGTACATATTTAAGAGACAGAACCAGAGATAGAGATGTAGAGAAATGTTACAGATTCCCCAAAGAAGAGAATGGGGAAACAAAAATTGCAACATTTCAAGTTGCCAATAGATTCAATTAATATTTAAGAAGAGCATAGCTATGCTTCCAAACTACCTACACAGTCCTGGAGGATTTCAGCTTTAGGATGCAATATCCAGGGCCTTAAGGAGTCTATTTATCATCTTTGCTTTGGCTTCATGCAGCATTCCCAGAGCATCCCCTGTTTCCTGGGGAGACAAGTCCCCTTTCCATTTCCCAGCTCCAAGCCTTGCAGCAGAGCTCCTACCACGCCAGAGCTGCTTGCCTGGCCCTGAAAATGGCAGGGCATTTGGAGCAACACAGTTAAAGACTTATTAAACCAAATTTTAGAGCTGGCTTTAGTACTTTTGATTGCTACTGCAGTTATACAAAAGGGGGAAAAAACCATCTTGGGGTCCCATGCTCAGTGCCACTGAATCCTTCAGGTTTTCAGGGTGAAATATTTCAAATACTGCCTGTGGTATGCAATGAGAGAATCAGTAAGAGGAAAGGAAAAAATGGAAAAGAATATTCACCCTGTATCACTAGATGATAGGCAGCAATCTGAAAACCTTATAAAAATGTAAGGCATAATCCAGTTAAAAAGCAAGAATGTAAGGAAAAGGAATATGATTTATTAGACCAAAGGACCAAACACTCTTTCAGCCTGTGCCATAGCAGGGCATGATGAATTAAATTTTGGATGATGCTTGGATGTTAGAAGCACAAATTGTTTCAAGAGTAGTTTAGACAGATTCATGGCAGAGTTCATCATGGCTATGAAGGTTATTATCCCTCATCATGGTGCAGCTCAGAGCTCCCATCTCCAGCTCAGGGCTTCCTAAAGCTCCAGGCTGCCAGAAGGGAAAGGGGACACCAAAAAAGTCTCTATATTCTCCCATTTTCAGAGTGTGCCAGGCAGCCAGCATGGGCAGTGCTGGGGACAGGGGCAGCCACTGGGGCACTCTGGGCTGGCCACTGCTGCTGCTCTCCTGGGCTCACCTGAAAGAAGTGGAAACCAAGGGTTGCTGAAGGTCAGTAAGAAACATACCTTTATTCTCACATACATCGCCTTCTGGCCTTACACCAACGAAGAAACTCCTAAGAAGCATTTATCTGATTAATGTTTTCCAGCAATCAACCTGTCTGCTGGGACACCATTTGTCAGAAGTTGTGCCTGGATTTGTGGTGTTCATCATTTTGTTTCCGCAGACCTCACACAAAGTCAGTGGAAATTCCTGCTGACTCAAATGTTGGACCACAGCCAGCATATCCACAAAAAGAAGTGGTTATACAGCTTAAGGGAGGAAAAATTATTTAACTGCTTGGTCAAATGAGATTCCAGCTTGGATACTGATCTTGATTACTGAGGGAGAACAAAGAACAACACAGTAAACTCTGACAGGCATCATGAAATCATGATGTCCAAAAAACAGCCTGTATCATAACAAGGAATGTCATCTAAGGCTTAAAGTCTGGCTTTTCCTTTTACTGTCAGCAGAGGGTTCCTTTGGCTGAATCTTTATAACAGCAGTATTTTAAAAAATAAAAAAAGTTTAAATAACACTATTTTTCAAGAAACACGTGCAAATAGCAATTTTGCAGCTGATCAGTTTTGACACACCTGGCTATCAAAATGTTCAGCCTTCTATGAGAAGCCTGCAGTTAGCTGAGAGGAGCTACCAAGACTTTGTCTTCAAGCTGACATTGCCAACAAGGATTTTAAAAGCACCTTGGCAGTACTGACTGTACCCATCGCCCCCAGCCAACACCCACGAGACACATCTCACTCCACACACACACACACACACACACACACACACACGTGTCACTCACTTCAGCCAACTCACGTACATCTAACTGTGAAAAATGCTAAAAAACCAAAATATAAATTAATCCTAAATGTACACATAACTGTTCCAGGGTCATATAGTGGGAGCACTGTCTAGTTATCTTTCTGTATGAGGTATTCAGAGGCACGAAAAGGGCTTGGCACTCAACTTGCATTAACTTTTGATATGAGTCAGACACCCAATTATCCTTTGTACTGTTGAAAAATCCACCCTCGTCTCTAATTCTTGTATTTTCATAGGAGTTGACATCTATTAAAATATCATTAGGTATGCAGTCAAAACAACATAACACTTCAAAAAATTACTGGTAGTCACAGTTAATTGCCTGTAAAATATTTCTTTAAAAACTTGGTAATTGGATTCAATATTTCAGATATCTCTTCCATAGATTTTGGGGTTGGATATTTACCAGGAGAGCCTCAGCTACTGGTATTTGCACCAGAAAGAATAGAAGGAAACTACAACACAGTAGTAGCCTATGCTTTATGAGTAGTTCTGACTTAATTGCAAAATCATAAGTAAAAGAACTGAGGTGCCTACCAGTTCAATATCTATTTACCACGTTGTTAAAAGGGTGATGTCCATACACTTGAAACAATTCTGAGACCAAATCAAATAGAAGAAAATCTTTACAAGAGATGTAAATGATCATTACAAAGTATTTTATGAAAAAGCTAGAAAGAAGCACAAGCTTATTAAGAAGGATCACAGGAATCTGAACACACAAAACATAAAATGGTAAAAAAATAATAAAAATTACAGATTAGCCTTTAGAACTTAACACAAAATGTAAAGAAAAAGATAGGAAAGCAGGTCAGCATCAAGGCTAAGAAATAGATGAGGTTTCAAGAATATCAGGAGCTAAAGGAATCATGCCAACAATATGATTAAGTGCCTCCTGGGTCCTGTGAAGTCGCCATTAGACGAGCTCACCCCATCCCTCTCAGACACTGAGTGATCCATTCCCTGCCCTGGATGGAACGCTTTGGTTCCACCGTGCCCTGAAGGACACCCACGTGGCCAGAACACACATGGATATAAAGTATTCCTGAGCAGTGCCCTGACTGCTGCCCCTGCTCCCGCCCAGGCACAAACACATTTCTGGCTGGAAACCCCAGACAGCCCTGCACCAAAGGCTTTTTTAAAAGATACTTTTTTCCTGCAGTCACTTCTATGTGGCCATGTTTCAAACAGTATTGTTAACGCACAAAGTGCAGCACTGGCAAAATACTGGGAGAGTTTCAGTACCACAGTTCCTTCCCATCAGCAACAACTGAGCACAGAACTGTGCTGCACAGTGAGCACAGAGAATAAAAGGGGAAGAAAAGGTAAATTAGCAAATGATCAATAACCTGCCAAGAAATTATCTGTTTCCTTAATAAGACAGAAATATAAACTGATATCCAGAACAATATTTTGGCTCGAAACTGAGTGAGAGACTAGAGAGTACATCAACTGAACTATATAAAATACCAAAAATTATCTGAGTGCTCCATCTCTGTGAAATTACTGCAGACAAACTGCCTATTTATTCAGAAGAAGCCAGCTATGGACATGAGTAAGTATTTCTTCTTCGTTAAAATGAAAATAGTATTTGGTCTCTTAAAGCAAGGTACAATACAGCAGAAACTGCAAGTGTTTTCTCATCTATTCTTGAATCCTTTTATAAATGGAAAGGCCACTTAGCAAGTAACAGAAATGGATGCAGCTGCAAAGTGAATGGAGATAAGAGGGGAGATGAGCAGCCACAGCTGTATCATGCTGCTTAGTACATTAAGTTAAGGTAATCCCATGGCTGGGATTTAAATATCATCTGCAGAAAAAGCACTTCCAAGAACCACTCCAAGACGTAGTTTATCAGAGTTCTGTACACCAGTGGAGGCACCCAAAACCGCCAAAAAAGGGGCCCCTGTCCAGCACTGAAGAGGATAACCATGAGCCATTAAACAGCATAGATTAAACAGCAACCAGAGAACTATACAGATTTCTGAAATAAAGAAAGAAATCAGCTTGAAAAGTATTTTTAAAAGCATGATTTTTTTTTTTCTAATAACAGAGGAGAGACAGCAGTGGGAGGCAGATCTCACAGGGCACAACATTCACGTCACCTGTGGGAGAAGAGCCCCCTCAACCCCGACCAGGGATTGGGATGATGATGAGAAACTTTTGGGGATTAAAACTTAGAAGGTGTTTACAAAGTTGTATTAAACCTCTTGTACTGCAGCTCATCTGGTGCATTACTGATATTGGCCCTGAACATACAGTTCACTGCTTGCTGGTTAATTATGTCCCATTAATAAATCAATGAAGCGCTTTGATCCTGATTTGATTCATGTTAGATTATTTGAGCAGCTCCTCGCTGCAGCAGGAAGGTGTCACAGCCTTCCCTGCCTGTCTTTCTGACAAATTGAGAAACAATATGCTTCACAAAATTCGTACTGTCAAACATTTTATTGAAGGAAATTACTGATCGGTTTGAGGACTGAAGGGAGAAAAGTATTCCCCGTGATTTTAGAAGGAGTAAAACGCCTTTGCATGAGCAAAAATAATGCCCTGTTGACTTTAGGCAAGCCTGACCACTCTTCAGATACATAAAAGTCCACTGTGGTTTTGGACAGCTGATGAGTTTTAATATCAAGTTTATCATTTCTTCCATTAAAGAATTTATTTTAGAATAAGCAGAGGCCTGACAAAACTATTAAAACCACAGACATTCTCTTCTGTCTCAGTGTATTCACTGAACTAATTTTTCCCCCAAAGCAGACAGGCACTCACAACAGCACAAAGAACACCTGGCAGATCACAGCGCAGGAGGACGCCTGCCTCAACGGCAGCAGTTAGCAACTCCCAATTTGTTATGTTGGATTTTATTGTTACTTTTCTGCTGTAAATTCTGTTTTCTTGCAATTCCGCTAAGCCTAGGTGAACTATGTACCATTTACCAGAGTTTAACTCTCTGCTGACTGGTCCCCATAAACAGCATTTGTTGGCACAGCCATGAATTTAGAGAAATGGGAAAAACAATCCAAGGGAAAGTATTGTAAAAGGAAAGTGACAATTACATTTCCTTTTATTGATGACCCTGAGCACAGTAACGTGCTGGCAAACATCCTTCTTCCCACTCTATCACAGCCCTCAGTGCAGCGTGTCCTACACCACCACTAACCTTCATTTCACCTTTTTTTTTTTTTTCTCTTTTCCTGATGGATGCAAAGCTGCACAGGGACAGGACAGGTCCACACAAAAGCAGGCAGGAAACAGAGCTTGGGTTGGCAGTGCAGGGGCAAGAGAGAGAAAAGAGATCGCAGCTCTAGGCCACTCTCACTCTTTCACTTTCCTTAAGAGTATCAAGAAGCTAAGTGGTTGCATTAAAATTAGGAAGGATGCCCACCTGCCCTCAGTATCCTTCCAAGGAGCCACTAAAGCCTTTTGGGAGAGATCTCTTTCTGGAAACAAGATCCACAGGAGTCTGTGTGCTTGAGAAGGTGGAGCCCAACCTGAACGCAGAGAAATTGACTGGCAAAAGGTATTTCCTGGAAGGTAAATGTATTTATTCATTCTATGGCCTTTCTACCTTCTGTTAAATTTATGAGCTTTTATGTTCTGTTATATTTTCAGCATTCAGCTCAAAAAACCACAGTCATGGCACAGAACGAAAAAATCCCATAAAGTCAGAAAGCATAAGGAGAGATTTAACTGCCTCCTCTTAATTTTTTTTCAGCTCTGGGATAAATCTTTGATCCAGGCTGAATGTCTCAGCTACTCTCCAGTAGGGGCAGAGGAAACGCACACCTGGAACATCTCCTGAAACTGTTTCACAGCTCCTGGGCTCTCACCACAGCCCAGTCCAAACACATTCCAAGCCCAGGGCTCAGAGGTGCCAGGGATGGTGCCTATTCCCTGCCCACCCACCAGGATCTCCACAGGCAACAGAATCAGGATTTCTCCGGAGCCTCCACGCTGCCTGTGCTGCTGCCACCCATAAATTTCCACATGAGTTCTCTACCCAAACACATCAGCTCTGTCTGATCTGTCTTCAGTAGCTGTAAAATGCTGAGCTCTAATATATGACAGCAAGGGGGTCTAAATCATTCCACTTTTGAGCTGTCACACATACACGCAAAGCTTTGGATGAGGCCAGGCCAGTCTGCCAAATAAAATCTGCCACAAAATCTTCTCAAATGAGGAAGAAAAAAAAGCAAACAACCCACTTTATTTAGCTTTGGCTGTTCTCCTCCTCTCCCAAAACTGTGAGCTATAAATTTCCCCAGAACAGAGCCCATTAACACAATTTCTAACAACCAGTAACACCACTGGTACCAGGCAGCTGTCACCCCCATGCCTGCTAAAGCTTTATAGACTGCTCAAAGAAAAAAGCTGGAGCAGTACCTGGGGGCTGGTTTTCCATCAGAAGAATACAAGGCTGGAACATAATTATTATACTTAGGAAAATGGTACAGAATCTACCCAGCAGATATTTTATCTTTGATCCCACCTGGTTTCCATCTGAAAGGAAATCAGCCAGCCTTAAGAAAGAGGCTCCAGGATGGATCACAATAAACTGAATAGGAGAAAATGAAGCTCTGAAAATTAAGCTTTAGAAGTTTGTAATCTTCATCTATGAGACCAAACTTCATCCTTCCTTACTGCCACAATTCTAGTTTAAGCTGCTGTGATAGGTGCAGCGACTCCTTTACCTACACCTGAAGCCATGCTCATTCTAAGAACATACATTTCTCTGGGGATTTTATATATGTAGAATAAAGTACCTAGGAATTTACATATCACTTGGGTTGGAGGAGAAACCAGAAAACAATGTCAATATTTCAGTTTAATGTCACAAAGCAGATTTCTCTTTCAGGGAGCTTTTCAGTAACTCAATTCCTGCTCTTCAAGAGGAATAAACTTGGAAAAGGAGTTTCAATTTCCAAAACTCCTTTCTTATCCTCCTCATCACCTGCACATGGAATCATTTCATTTGGTGATGTTAAACAGGAAATTCTGCTACGCTTGTTTCTGAACAGAATCACTGAAATACTGATTAGCCATAAGATTTTAAACTGAAAGCATGTTTTAAACAAGATCGGCTATATAAAAGAGTAACCCAAAAGACTTTATATCCGCTCTCTAAAAAGGATTGTTTTGGTTTTTCCTATTCAATTTTTTTTGTCTTCTCCTCACAAGAACCACTCAGATGTCTTGGTGCCGTGTACAGTCCAGTTCAGCTCTTTCCTCACTGACTGTGAATGAAGTGGGCCAAGAGCATCTCAGGTGTACGGTGCTAACGCAGCGAGGTCTTCACTGCTGTGCAGCAAATGGGAAGCAACGTTTGAATGTTCCTGACTCTTCTAATGTCACCCAGCAATACAGATAATGGCATGAAATGCACAGTCCTCGAGGTTGGCAGAACAGATGGAGCCTTAACCTTTACGGGAGACTCTGGTTACACAGCTTCTGCATCTTAAATAATTTATAGGGTCTGATCATATGGGAGCTTCAGCTGTGGAAACAGACGATGCTGAAACAAGATCTGATCCAATCTGTTCATTTGCCACTGTTCAAAACCTGGGAAAGGTGAACAGGTCGCCCTGCGGCCCACGGCACTTGCAGGCATGGGATTTCCAGCCCCATACACTTGTTTATTCCTGTTTATTGCTTTCAACACAACCCAGCATCAGTTTGTGGTACACCACATTTGCTCTAGCTAATCAACTTTAATCCAATTTTGCTCTAAAACCAAGCAACTTTTCCTCAAATTACCGTTCAGATGCACTGCAGATGAAGATGCAAGTTAGGCAATCACTGCACATGTTATCAGACAAATAAAAGTTAAAAAAATAGTAGCTTGCTCTTAAAGGTATTTATAAATGGGTACAGTGGTTCTATGGGATTGGGATGGTAAACAGGACCTCAATTTTAGACACACTGAGAGCAAACTTTAGCCTGAGAGCAGCATTTGTGCTGACCCCCAGGACAGGCTATGCTGGCACACAGACACTCGGGGGGCTGTGGACATAACACAGAGCAGAGCAACCACACAAATGTGCACGTTTGCACTTCCACAGAGCAACAGAGCTGGGAGAGGCAAGTGAGGAAGCAGCACAAGCACGTTACCCAGGTCAGAAACACACACAACAGCCCATTTTTAGTATGCCTTGTCAAACAGCTGGGGCCATCTGAAAGCTCACCAAAACCATTCAGGAGAAGGATATTAAAGCAAACCAGCCCCAGTTCAGATGACTTTAAAATTCCAGGCTAAATTCTGCTTTATAAAAGCTGATTCATGAACAGACCAAATATTGCTGTTCTGGGATGCACAACAAAGAGTGGGGCAGATGGTCTGGGGTGGCAGCAGCTTCACTCATCTGATTTTAATCCATCACCACAACCCTGTCAGAGCCTCAGTCACGTGTGTTTCACTTAACTCACTTGTTCGGTTCACGCAAGGCATCCAGAAAAAGCCCACTGAACAAGATGTACAGCTCATATTTACTACTCGACCCCGCCAGCATTCCTGCTTTTTTAAACAAGATTGGAGAAATAAATTTGCTCTTGGCTGCAAGAACCTCTGCCATGTTTTCCAGCCTAACTGTGTTTTAATCGGATCAGCGCTTAAACTTTTCAAAAAGCAGTATTTAATGAAAACAAACAGATGTACAACTGCCGAACGTCACTGGGAGACTGTTAACATGTGTCATCACCAAGTTTTAATAGCAAAACTAAAAAAAAACAAAGATTGAGAGTTATGACAGGGAAATATGGTTGCTATAGAAGTCCAGCTTCCACAACACAACACTCTCAGCAGAGAGGAGCTCCCACACAGCCCGAGCAGGCATCCATGCCTGAGCTGGGGTGAACACTTCAGCCCCCCAGCTCCCACAGCCCCCTCCTGCCCTCCCAACTGCTCACCCTCACAGCTGCTGCAGGGCAGGTCACTTCTCAAACTGCTGATTCAACAGAAAATCCTCCCAAATATAGGGGGAAAATATAGGTTCCTTCACGTCAGGCTTCAAATCGACTCCTCCAGCAGCGTGATCCAACCTGAGCCCCTGAGGAGTGGGGATATGGGTGGAAACCTCTGCCCAGGGGAGGACACATCTCCCTGTGGCAGCAGTTCCACGCTGCAACCTCCTGCATAAATACACCCACCTGAACAGGTTCCGAGTCACCAGCCAAGGCAGCTTCTCCAGAGGATAATTCCACTTCCAGCATGCTTCAAAATACCCACATCCACATTATGATCCCTATTTCTAAGAATAAAGCTGAATAAAATGGTTTCTCCCTCTACTTCCCAAAGGAAAGCAAAGCAAAGAGCCCATCTAAACTTCCTCTCCTTTCCTAATGAAACTCTTATTGATTTTTCATCCCTGTGAATCATTGCCTTAGAGCAACCTCTTTTAGCTGCAGGTTCTCACAGTTAATTTGTATGTATGCTTAAGGGAAAGTTTATCAACAGAGTCTCCAGAAAGGTACTAAAAGGGTTTTATGAAAAAGCTATGAAATTTTACATATGGCATTTACCAGCCTAGTTCAACAAGAACAAAAAAAAAAAAAAACCAAAAAATCCAGAATAATGCATAACATTAACAATCAGCAGATTCCTGTGACATCCTATGCCACCTCACAGAGCTGTCAGCGCACAAAGGATACAGAAGTCAGGCTGAATAATTTTAGGCTGATAAAGAGCAAAAATAAAAAACACTACAACAGACATTCATTCAGATGTCTGGATCTTCCACGTGTTAACAGCTACCCTAAGATAAGGAGACCAGAACATGTGTGTGTGTCCATAGGATAACAGGGTAGTTTCTGGCACTAAAATGTGTACTTGGGTTGAGCATAAAGAAACTGCTAGGATTTAGTGAATAAATAAATGAAAAATCCATCAGCAATACATTAATAGGCAAGACAGCTCTGCCAATACCAAAGACATAAAAAGGAACACATCTCTGATAATTTATTCTTAAGCTAAAATTTTCCAGCTGCTTCAATTGCTATTTACATGGAAAAACAACTAAAATGCTACAGACCTTTTAGTTCTCATTCATGCAAAATACACTCATTTTACTGGTCTAGGGAGGCAACAAATTTATGGGCCCACAGGCAGCATCCAGGATACAGTAATTCAAGTAACTGTTAGTCAGGTTTGTCTCTAAGAAAAGGAGATATCCTCTTGCTTAAAAGTTAATCTTTTGCATTGTGACTAATATTGTCTAAATGGCTCTGTCCACAAGCAAAGTATTGACTAGAATTGGTTTCACAAGGCCTGAAAAGAAGGATCTTTCACAAAGTATCTGGGCTTCTGGGGGAAAAAAAAAAGAAAACGAACCACGCCCTTTAAAACTTTTGGAAAAGAAGAAGTTGAATCATCTGTCACTTTATCAGTCCAACACCTGGTGTCCTTGAGAGGTGAAGTAAAAGGAAAGCTTGATGGAAACCTCTTCCCCATTCTCTCAAGTCAGTCTTTTCATTAACGTATCAACTCACTAGGACTCTCCTAAGGATGATAACACAATTGCCCTTAACTACTTCCCAAATCACCTGATTAAGGAAGGAATTCAATAGTGTTTCCTAGGTAGTATCAATTAATACCCACCAGCAGAGATCTATAACAGAGCCTGCAGCGCGCTGCCCACGCAGCCTGGAGCGAAGCAGGGGAAGGGGGAGAGAAACCACTGCAGGTCACAGGAATGACACTGAACAACAAACTGAGCCAGACTCCCAGTCTGGATTGTGCCAAGGGAAGAGAAGTCCTTGAACTGCACAGGAACAAGCGCAGGATGCGGCCAGATGAGATTACTGATGCAGGATGCTTATTCCACTGACAGAGAAGTGGCAACACCAGCACCAGGAGCAAAAAGGGAATTTCACAGAGATAAACAGATGGAAAAAAAAACATGTTTGACGCTCATGACAATTAGGTCTTCTACTCCAAAAAGGTTTAAGAACTGTAAAAAGTTATTGGGATAAGAAAAGGTTAGGGAAATTTTTTAACTCTGACTAAACAGGCCATACCAAAACACCGAGATTAAAAGAAAGAACATTTATAAAATCCTACATGAAGCAAACATGAAAAGGTTGCTCAGCTGCAAGATAACTGAGTAATGTAACCTTTCAAAGCAGCAACAAGAAGCGATTAGACCATCCCTTGGATTGAAAATGATTGATCATGCTGCCAGTATTGGAATTGAAGTTGACTGTAATGCTTTTTATATAATTGCCTTATTGAATGCTGCATAGCTGTATTTGGCAATATACTCAGAATACTGCAAGTTTTACCAGTTCTTTAGCTCCTGATACACCACAGACACACAGTTACAATACATTTATCCCAATGACATTGGATTAAATGGCACATACTAAGGTTGCCTCCTGACCTTTCAGTTAAGGTCTACAGGGAATCTTCTGCCTGCAGAATCATCTAGTTGATTGGAGTACCAGCAGCTTTCCATCCTCTGCATCTGTTCGCTGGTTTACTCCAGAAACTATATCAAAAAAACTTAAATCTGATTTGGGGCCCTGTGTGCTGTAATAATTAAATCATTCTGAGGACTTTGAAAGCTGGCTCATCCAGTTAAAAAAAAAAAAAAAAATCAATCAAGGACAAGTAAATCACAGTGAAGAAGATGAGTAAGTAAAACTTTCTTTTTTATATTGGAGCACATTAAAATATCTATGGGAAAAGCAGTGGGGGTGGGGAGTTGTTTGATTTTAACCTTTGTTTTTATCTAAAAAACAAACAGCTTCAAAATTTAAATGTAAGAGCACAGAATTACCTTTTCTCACCTGCTTTTCAATTTCTTTGATTTACCATCCCCTGGTATCACTCCCTGCTCTTTGAAGAGAGTCCTGGCAAAGGTCAGCAGTCAATTAGCCATCAATAAATACCCAACATGAGAGTGACAATTTCGGGCTGCCTGAGCTCCCATTACTAAACCAAGCAACATGTTTGAAAGCTTATAACAAAAGGCATAAAGTACTTTGGAGTGTTCCAAACATAAATATAATGTTACCTTTAAAGCAGTAAGTATGAAAAATATCAAAGGAGGTATGTAATACCAAGTTTTATCATCTATTGCACACGTATATTGATTTAACTGAGACACGCTCACTTATCTACAAAGCAAAAAATTGGGTTTTAAGTACTGTACTTTGCAAGACCCTTAGGGCACAATAACATTACTGTCATCATTTACTCTGACTTCCCCGTCTCTCATTTGATCCATCCCCAGTCTCTTCAAAACATTGCAGCTCTGCTTCTATTTCTGATGCCAGTGTCCTTGGCTGGATGGCAACACTGTAATTACACACGGGTGACATAAAACACAGGCAAAAATTAATGCATAAACCCACACACACACGCAGAGGCACTGACATCTAAGCAACATATTTAACACTTAGACACACGGATAATTTTCCCAGTGCTGTGCACACAAGGATGTACTCGGGGTTTGGGGAAGGTTGTTTTGGACACTTTCTCATGTTTGAAATTGTTTGGGGACAATCCTAAAAGCAAGATCATCTTGGCATTTTGCAAAGGAATGCAGAAGATAGAGGACTGATATTTCCTTAAGAGAAAGGTGGGATCAAAAACAGTGAAAAGTTTGGATAAATCCTCATTATCAGATTCCTACAACTTCAAAATGAATCCAAGTGAGCCTCCTGTTAAATGCAGACACAACCTCCAATCTGCAGAATCACAAATTTCACACTAACAATGTCTTAAATCAAGATACAGCTATACAGGGGTTATGAAATATTTAATGCCAATTGAAAAACAGATGTACTGAATTAGTTTAACTGAAAATACTAAAGTTTAGAAAAGTTATTCTAGTGATACACCATATGCATTTAACACAGAGCTGGAAACAATTTACTGAAATTCATTTTCACTTCTGCTTGGATACAGCATTATTTTATTAATGCAACCAAGAATATTAAGGGAATGACAATAAAAACATGAGTGCTACCTTATGAGCAGTATAGTTAATAACAGAACTTCTGTAAAGTTTCGGATATTAAATCATTAAAGCCTCCTTTTAATCCTTATCTGTAAAAACTCTAATTCTGTACCCCATCCAGACAGCTGCTTCAAAATTCTGCAGCTAATACACATCTAAATTTATTAAATGCATAGAAAATTAAAAGTATAGAAATAATTTTTTTCTGTATCCAGTCTCTCTACTGTGAAGATCTTCAATAGATAGAAGAAAAGTGCTTATTTTGCTTAGAAGCAGATGGGTGATATAAACGTAGTTAATGGGTCAAAAGGTGTTAAAGATGTCACAAGTACTGAAGTTTTCCCTCCAGCAGCTTCAAAACTGTGAAAGTTATGATTATAAATGACATCATGTAGAGAAGTAAAACATGCCTCACATGTAGGTGGATATTATTACACTATTGAAATTTGAAGGTCTTTGGATCTCAGGGGTGACAGAATAAGCCCCAAAGGACAACAAACAGTGAAAAATTTCAGGTGGTAACACAATAAACACCAGATTTCCCCTGGATTTAACCATATGGCTGGCACGCCCAGCCATGTTTCATATTTCTGTTGACTTATTCAACAGGTCAATAAAGTCCTGAAAAAGACTTAAAGAAGTACCTACCTTGCACATTTAGTTTTTAGGCACATTGAAAATGTAATGCTTTAAATGTCAGAATTTTTCAGGGAGTCATACAGCGTGAACTATTCTTGCAAATGAAGCGTAGGAACACTTTTAAAGCTGCTGTTGACTAAGCCAGGGAATACGAACCCTTCATTACCACTTAATTCTGTACAGGGTATAAACACAACCCCAAGCTCGCTTGCAGTTACTTGGGTTGTGCTGGTGACATCAGCCCCTCCTCAAAGCTCAAAATCTGACAGCACTGTTTCACACAGCCATGAAGAGCTTTTACACAGATTCTGGGGAAATAATTCAAAATACAAGCAGCAAATACATTGCTTAAGGTAACTAAGGGAGGCTGCCTGGTCCTGTCCCTGGGATCAGCTGGGTACCACAGCACACACACTCGGTGATGTGAGCTCTGCGTTGGAGGCGCTGGGCTGGCTCCTCTTTGAACATATGCCCTTTCAAGTGAAATTAATCACTCTCTTTATCACTCCTGCAGCATCTGGAGCCATAATCATTACCCAACTGCTGGGAAAGAAATGAAACCACTAATCGCACGGGGAGCAGGGCTTAGCATCCAGAGCAGGCAAGTTTTTATTAAGTTCTCATTTGAAAAGTGATTTTTCATGGCTGGCCTTCCAGGACATGCCACACAAAAGCTAGATCTGCTTCAGCAACTGTCTACAACTCACCCCCAGCATACAGAACCAATGTATTTAGAACCACTATAATGAGGGTTTAACATGCTTTTCCAAACTTAGCTCTATAATCCTAAATCACTATTACACGCAAGTACTACACGGAGACACATTCAACCATGAGCTTTAAAAGGTCTCTGGAAGAAGGAACTGCAGAATTCTGCAAAGAGCTAGAGACCAGGCAGTGCCTCTGGGATCACACCCTGCACTTGGACTGCTCTCCGCCCAGGCAAACTGAAGCTCCTACGTCAAAACTCCAGTATTAAGTGGTCGTTTCATCATATCTATCCACTAGCTGACGGTGAGTGAATTAACCAAAGTCAATACTATGGAAATAACCTGAATTACCATGAAATATCTCTTCCAACTTCACTATTTCGTGTTCTCCGCTTTTGTCATTCAAATTTTTTGAAACTAAGAAAGAATACAAAGAAATTCTTTTTTCTTTCTGAAAAGAAAAGAAAAAAGAATAAAATTATGATGGCAGGACTATTCTCAAAAATACCAGAAGGGGAAAAAAAAATCTAGGGAATAAGGGTATCAGAAGGCAGACTTCCCAAACCTCATGAAGAGTCCCCTAGAAAGTGTCAGCAGCATTACTTGCATACTGAGAACAACAATATGTATTTTAGGGATTTCTAATACAATTTTGTTTTATTTTCAGCCATAATTGTGCTCTACACAAGAGCTGAATGAGGAAGTGATTACCCCTGTACACTGAAATCATTCAACTAAGTCGTGAAGTAAAACTCTTAACTTAAGATAGACGTATTTTAAAAAACCTGAAGGGTTCTGAACAAGGGCAGCAGAATAATTAAATCTAGTACTCCACTAAAACAGGCTGAAAATGTGATCATCCATTTTTAATGCTCCGCCTATATGTAACAACAGAAATCTTTCCAACAGCTGCATTCAATTAAAAAAATATTAACCCCAAGGAAAAACTACAAAAACATCCCCATCTGTTTTTCTTGCCACTCACTGTGCTTCTTTTGTGACTGAAATATGTACAACAATACAATCCCACAAAGTTGAATGAAAAGTGCCACAATTCCAATAATAAGCTATCTTTTTATTTTTAAAAATGAACAATTTAAAAGAAACCACTTTTGCAGATTTTCCCCTGTGACCCCCAGCTCTGTTTCCATAGTAACTATTGAGGAAAGAAAAGGATAAGAAGCCTAACATACTTTTCCCAATACCAACAAAAAACAGAAAAAAAGCACCTTATTCTCAAAAACTTCCATTCTCAAGAAGAGAAGAGGGACATTAAAAGATTAGTGTGAATCTCCTGTGTAATCTAGTTTAAACCACCACCTACTGAACATCTGATGTTGGTTGACAATGTTTGTTAAAGGCAGCAGCCTTATTGTAGACGAACTGCTGAAATAGTTTTGCAAGCCCAACAATAACAAAATGACTGGGCACATGCTGCACAAGCTCCCCCCTGAAGGCAGCCAGCCCACAGCCAGGCTCAGCACTCGCCTCTGCCAAGGAACTCATATTCCAAGCACATCAAGTGTTAATTTTAGCATTTATTTCAGGGTTATTTCAGTTCCTCCTCTGTTTGCCTTTTTAATTGGACTGGAACTCAGTGCTGCCTGTACTGCTTGCTGGAGTGCTTTTCTAGGAAAATATAATAAGCCAAGGATTCCTTCTTTAAGCAGTGCCACCAAGGACCTCCCTCTGCTGTCTACAGTTCCCCACAGGAAATCAGAGCTAATAAACACACCGAGTTTTACAGACAAGGAAAACCAGCACCATTTGAAGTATTTCCATATCTCTAACCAGCACCCCAACTCCTCCAGGAGCTATTCCAACATCTCGGATGCTGGCTGACTGTTTGTGCCACAGTTCCTTCAGCCATGTCCCATACACTGAGCTTTCAGCCCAGTGGGATAAGGACAGGACCCAGGTGGGTGTGTCATGGGCTGCCATGGCATTTATCCAACCCAGCAGCTGACCTCGAGCACCTGGAAGAAAGACCAGGCTGGAAAATGATGGTCCAGCATTAAGAAAGCTTCTCCAACTTTTATGGAGCTCTTCTGGTGTACATTTGTCTGGCTATCTGCCAAACTCTCCAGTATTTCCTGTCTGAGGACACAAGGCCTCCACCAACTTTGAAACGTCTCACCCACCTAAACACAAACTGAACAACCCCTGCAAAGCATTATAAATTAAGGCAACAGGCGCATCTCCATAATTCCAAGACAAGCTGGATTCAGCTGTTGAGAAAATAAGACCAGATGATCATACCAATATCAGAAGTGGAATAAGATGGGTGAAGTGAAGCAACAGAACCATAGGCAATAAAATTTTGAGATTCAGGGAACAGAAGGGTGGAAATGTGGATAGGAAATGGTAAGGAACAAAGACAAAAGAAAACCAAATATTTATCAATCTGAAACAGCTGCACTTCTGTCTGAGGAAACATGAGATTAGCTTTGAGGCCACCCTTAAAGCTTCTCAAATATCAGCAACTAATATCAACCAGCATATTAAATTTTGCTCCTAATTAAATTTTGCAAAACAACTTCTTTAGAATCTTCAAATGTTATTGTTTTTTAAAAATGTTTTGTAGAAGTAGAAGCATAATTTATGCTGTCATAAAATATTATTTGTAAATAATTATTTTAGACAAATTTAGAACTAAAGCATTTTTTAATTTAAACTGCTTTTTAATGGCTACATAATGAAACTACACCAACATATTAAAAACAACTAAACTGCTTCAAATGAAACTGTTCGCTTCAAAATACTTTTTATGAAATGATTCTGAGATATTTTAAGCCAGACACTTCTAATTACAATTGCAAAATGTCAGTAGGTGAAATCTTAATTGAGATTTTATATAATTCTGAGGAGCAACGCTAAGGGAAGATTTCACTTGACCAACCAGTTCTAAGAAAATAAGTTTACTCACTGGGGTCCAGAAGCTTGTTATCCTCAATTCATAAATACATTAGCAGCAATGACCAAAAGAAGAATTACTTAAATTAAAGAGTAGTCTGGCTCAGGAACTGAGGCATAAACTGACCATGAACAAAGTTAAAGGTAAAAATAAGATTTATCATATTAGAACCACTTTTCATTATCAGGTTTACGGCAATGTCCTGGTTAGTTTGAGAACAGAACTTTACAGGTTTTTTTTAAAAACTACTAATTGCTTCTGCTGTCAATACTACAAGATAGTAATCTATAACCCAGGGGCATCACTTCAGTTCCAACCTCTTAGCATAGTGAGGATCCTATGAATCATAAAAATTTTGATTAAATCAAGGCTAAATTTCCACTTGAAAGTTTCGGCATTTAAAATTCCGTCCACCAAGGCTGTGTAAGAACAACCCACAATTAGAACATTTACCACACAGTGAGAAATTTGGAAGCATCAGTCCAAATCAGATATATCAGATATATCAGAAACCTTCCAGACATCACACGAAGATCACTAAAAAGACATTTGTGCTTCATTCATGAGCTGCTGTCCTATCAAATAAAGGAACCACTTAATTTAGGACAGATAATCACTCTTCATTTTGTTGAGCTTTCCAAAAAACTTCATTTGTTGCAGAGCTATTTTTGACTCTCCTTTGAGCAGGTTTGAGGTCTACTGTCCTTTGAAGACCTGGACTCCTTTTAACATTTGGTGTATGTAGGTAAAAGCTTGTCTTTTAAGACATAAGGTCAAAGGCACTTCCAAACCAGCACTTGACCTTCCTGAAATTACGATCTTGAGAAAGGGCATTTTTTGGCGGTATTATCTGAGAACAGAGAACAAAAGACCTTTTTCATCGTACCAGGGCTGGCTCACCCACACTCACGGGTGGTTCAAAGGTTCCTCCACATTAGAAGTTGCTCTCTGTAAAGTTCATTTCGTCCCTTTTCCATTATGGATTTTTCTGAAGAACAACTAAAGATCCAAACCCATTTGCTAAGCCCATTTTTAAGGACAACTTTCAAATATGGGTAGTAACTCCAAATTAAAGTTTTTATATGTTCACCTTGGGCAGGAGTACTCATGGCTCACACCCCTGGCTCCCAAAAGCCCACGAACTCCAGAGGTTTAATGGTTTCTTCCTCAGGTAAAAATCTCTCTGCCGTGATCAGAATCATTACAAACGCATTTCCTAGTCTGATACCTCACTTTCAGTGCTATTCCACTCATATCAGGGAGCATGTCCCTGCTGGGCTAAATAGCCATCCTGATTCATTTTTTTCTAGAGAAGGAAAACTCCCTGGGACACAACATCTGGGTTTCTAACAGTCCCCTTCTTCCCTTCCATGGTAGACAGAGGATTATTTCCATGACAGATAGCATTTTTACCACAATTAAAGAACCACTTTCCTAAAAGCCAGGGCATTTTCATCCTACAAAAAAAAATTTTTAAATATTTCCCTTCTTAAAAAATAAAGTCACATCATTGCTTTAGCTCTGAGAGCCTTTTATGGGCTATGTCCCTTATATTTTTCTTTCTCTTTGTATTTTGGGGGAAACAGCACATGCCTGAAGTATGGTTTATGGAGGAGCTGAAGACACCAGCAGTGAAGGGAAGCCAGAAACCCGTCCATGAGCAAGAGCAAGAATCTCTGGGAAGAGATACTTCAGCACCTTGTAATCCTAATTATCAGCTCCTCTCCTGTAAAGCACCCAAAATATTTCCTGTGTTGCACATAGCTTACACTTAATTCTGACTTTGGAACTAAATTTTAGAGCTAAAAAAAAAAAAAAANCTAGAATTATGCTGTGGGCTCATGTGTGTGTCAGCATTCTATAAACAGTTTTAAAAGCCTGCATGGCCATCACTAAAACATAGGCACACTGGCACTGCAGAAATTCCAGGAACTCTTAGGACTACTCACGTGTTGGAGAAAATTAACATGGTGAAATATGCAAATTGCTAATTGGCAACTGCATTAAATACTATTAATTTACAAGAATTTAGGTCCAATTAAATTTAGCAAGTGTGAGAAAAATTTTCAGCTATTTGATGTTGCTGAGTAATTTAGCTGATATGATTATTACTTTCATGTTTATTGGCCACTAAATGAGTATCTGACAAGAAATGTCTGGAAACCAGAAGATATGGTGTACAGATATTAATTTATAACTTCCAGAAGCCAAAAGCCCAAAATAAATGGTTTTCAGACAGGCCACAAATAAGCAATACACAAGTGATAGCCCTCTGAATAGCTGAGGGACGAGCATGTATAAAATTACCTCATGCTGCCAAGTTCTCATGTTTCAGAATTACAGAGCCTGGGGTTTTTTGTAGATGCCATGATTTCAGCGCCGTTGTTTTCCCCTAGACCAAGACCACCAGGCCCAGCATGAAAATGTGGGAGTCTTCATTAAACAGTGTCAAGGATTTAGCTGAAAAAAAGTCTGTATTATAAACTGCAGTGATGATATGAGGGTTTTTTTTTTCTTTTCTTCAGCCCCATGCATATTACAGATGCCTCCCTGGACTTCTGTGCGCTAGAAAAAATTATTTCAGTACATATAAATTCATTTTCATAAAGGCAGAGCTTTCAGTAGCATAATCTTATTTAATTACAAAGCATGACATTTCAATAAGAAGTTGAATTTCTCTCCAGCAGGTAAGTAACTTGCCATGCTAACAACAGACAATTCAAGATTTAAAAACAGATCATCCCCTTTCCCATTATGGATTGCTCATTTCTCATCAGATTGTTTTATTTAAAAAAAAGGACAAGGTTTTCTTTCTATTGGAATGGATCTGCTCAGTTTTTATTTTAAAAGTTACTTAATTTTAGGTTCGCTGTGCTGTGCTTTTATTCACTTTTATTATTTTGTATTGGGCACAGAAGTCCTCAAACTGTGGGATGATTTTTTTAAAATTATTGTTATTATACTAACCACAGACCCCAATAGGTCAAGATCTCCACGACCTACATCCCAGAGTTATCTTATTATTGGTATCTTGCCATAAGGGATTATGTTAACCCTCCTGTCTTCTCCAGATCCACCTATTTCATTTAAGTCACCACCCCTCTCTTCCCAAAACACTTCCTTTTAATCTTCTGAAAGACACATCTTTGTGATTAATCATACCTGAAAAACTTTTTCAGTTCAGGTATGAAAACGCACACAAAATCAAGCCACACCCTGACACAGACTGCCATTTACTGCCATTGTGTTATTTCTTAGGACAACTGCAAAAAAACAACATTCAGGGTTTAGAAATGTTGCTGCTTCACTACTACTTCAGAGGAAGTAGGGACTTCATAAATATTATTTTGTTTCTCAGCACCACAAAATGTTCTGGCTGAACATACTATTCATATCAACCTAGAACTAAACATCTGGGGATTAGATGTAACTTTTATCTAACTTTCAACAAAATACTTCAATGGGGAAGAAACGGTGGGTGGTAATGTTTACAAATATTGGAGAAAAATCCTTCTTCCTCAATCAGGACAATACATTTGGCTGAAACTCACAAGTTATTTTCATTTGGAAAACGCATCACTCAAAAAATGTTGTCTACCTCATGTCACTCCATAAGCAGAGAAAGTACATCAAAATACTCTTAGGATTTGAAGTTTCTAAAGTGACTCGAGAGCTCAGATATTTTTAATCCACTGTGGGAGTCACAAGAACTGCCAACTTTCTTGTGCATCTGGAAGATGAACCTTTACAACAAGCCCATTGTGGGGCTTTCAGAGCATGGTGCCCACACAAACCCGGGCATCAAATCCTCTTAGTTCTAAATACATCTGCCCCACATGCCTTTGAAGCATTGAAAACTCCTTATTTTCAGCTGGAATCATCAAGTCAAATTAAAGTTTTATGACTTCCAATGTACAGCCCTAAAGACTGACAGTACAACACGCTTTGGAACCGAAAAGAAGACAGACAGCACTGAAGGCTCTAATTTGTCTTAAGAAAACAACTCTATCTTTCAAAGCTTGTTCAAAAATCATGTAAATAACAGTGAATTGGAGAAAAGAGAGTTGTTTATTTCCTCTTCATTTCACATGATAGACGGTGTAAAAAAGAAGTCTGTAGAAATACAGTATCATACTGTACTTTACCAGCCCTTCCCCAGCTTCCCATACCAGCAGTCAGGAAAGAAGTTTGTGCTGATCCTATCAGAAGGACAGGAGTTCTCCCAGAAAAACTGCTTCATTATTCCACTAATTCAGTCTATTACCTTCCACAGAAAGGTAATTAAAAAACAAATAACCAAAACACCAAAGAACCAAAAACAGAATGGAGAAAGGACAATCACTCCTTCCTTGAATACAGCAAGTATCTAGTAGAGAAGCTTTTTCCTACCTGTTTTCCAGACAAACTGGTGACCTCTCCTGGCTTCCAGATCAGCTGTTTGCAATATTAAGAAAACAAACAAAAGGAAGGGCTTCCCCAGGCTCTGCCATGCCCAATGAGGAGAAACCCAGTTCTGTTGTAGAAGCATAATTCAGATAATTCAGTCTCTTGTATTCTTTGGTCCTAGAATTAACACAAAANGAGAGAGAGAGAGAAGGCTTGTTAAAATATTTAAGCCACCAAGGAAACAAGCTCAGCCTAACAGTAACCTGGTGGCCACTGTGAATTTCTCAGTTCCTGTGTGCCAGATTGGATGAGGACAAGTCTGTTACAGGTGCTTCACTTAGAGATTGAGAAAAGAAAAGGAGGAGGGGAGGAAAGACGAAGGGACAGCTCCCAGAGGACCTACAGTCCCATCCTACAAAGCCACTGCAAATGCTTTTAGCAGGCTCTTAAGAAGAAATCTGCCAGTGCCAATAAATGGCAAGGGATGCAGTGGCAGTGCGTGGTGTGTCCCTTCTTTTCCCTATTTAGCTTTAGCAGGAATGTTATCAGATATAGGCAGACTAAATCAAAGTGAGAATGGATTCCATGTACAAAATTCAGCTCCAAAGCCAGACCCCACACCAGACATTTAAGATCTAGGCCTGGAAGTGTTTTAGGTCCAAACCCTGTGTAAACATGGGATACACAAGAGCAACACCGGAAATGCAGCAGGAAAAGCAGGGAAACAGGGCTTGCTTACTAGCACGGGATGGACCAGCTTGAAAGGGAAAACCACACACTACAGAGGCATTTCTATGGAATTCAGGACACTCATTCAAGTCCCTTCGGATCTTTGAGCTCCAGATCGGCAACCAGTTACTCCAGAGAGGTCTCTCTGACTAAGGGATTTTAATTAAGCTCCCCAACACTTCAGACAAATTTCAGAAGCACATTGTGAATGAGACAGGAGTGGATCAACTCCGGCTGCTGCAGCAGTTTTAGACCATACAGTTCATTAAAATAATCACTCAGTGGTGCTGGAAGCAAGGAGGAGTGTTTCTCTGGGTCTCCCATACAAAGCAGGAGACCAGCTCCTTAATGCCAGCTTCAGCACACACTCACATTGTTTACATACTACAGAAAAGCTCCAAACAGAGATTAAGAAACTCATACAAGAAAATAAAATCTTAAAAATTCCCATTCAGTCCAGTAATTCCAATCTGCAATTCTGCAAGTTGGAAGTGACCAACTAGACACTTAGTAAGGCAGATTTTACACGAGTTTCAAGATATTTTGGATTCATCCATATTGAGGTGAGAACAATTTGGAAATCTCAAAAAAGGTTCATGTTACTTCCACATCAAAAAAGTTTCTGATGTAAATGTACATATTAATTTTTCTGATGCAACAGCTTTTGTATTTATACCATGTATTTACACCATGCTTAAATTCTCCACATAGTTCTACTTATTAGTGATTAATCCTACTCTTATAGGTAAAAATGTCACATCCGTACTTGCGTAAGGATGGAGATAACACCTGTCTTCAAGATTTGTCTTCACGGGCATAATCTTGGTGATTTTCATTAAAATTATCAGTTATTAGAAGTTCAGTCCAGCAAATTCTATTACATTCCTAACCTTATGAAAAGCAACATTGTCATAGCACATAATACACAGCACCATTCTTGATAAGAAACTGAAGATAAATCTGGAAATTGTACACACTGAATATACAGTAGAGCTTTTAATTTCAGGCTGTATTCAAATGACTTTGAAACAGTTTCTATCATGATAAATTCATGCAATTACATTTAATCAGATATTGACTAACTACAGTGGGAGATACAATGTAATATCTGCTATCTGGTTTAGCTCATTCTTGCGTTTCAGATGAACAGCATCTCATGTACAAGCTAAAAACCCATCAACCTCACCAAACCCAGTAACGTGGGCAAGGACCAGATTTATGCTTTGCTCATGTCTTCGGGGTTAATTTTATTCAGAATTCACATTTAATTCAGAATGCAACCCAGCAAGTCCCAACATCCAGGCAATGCAACACAGACCACAAGTGGCCTCGTAGGAAGCACATAACCTCAGAAATCTTGAGCATCGTTGAGAAATCCGATGCAATAGCAGAGTCCTGGGGCAGGGGAAAGAAGGGCCCTCAGACATGCTGCAATTCAGCATTTTTTGCCCATCAGGACAGCTGCTCACCTCACACAGAAGAGCTGAGGAGGAGCAACTCGCCCAGTGCCTTCAGCATCGCAGTCACCATCTACGACGGCCGGAAAACAGAGTCACTGACCTTCTGTCAAGGGAAAGAGAAGGAATTAGTGTCACTGGCTCCAACACCACTCACACACAACAACACAAAGCCAGGAAAGGAATCATTCAGATGCTCAGATTTCAGTACTGGAGGAGAGCCACACGCCCAGCCCTGCACAGACAGCACTCACTGGACTTGCAGGGCAGCTCTCCAGGGCCAGAAAATGCCATAAAACAACACAACTTAAACAGGCAGGGGCGTGACATGGGCGCATCCAAGGAAACCGGGGATAACAGCTGATAAAGATGCTGCGATTTTTAATGAAGCACCAGTAGTGCTCATGAGCTCCTTTCTCGATGCACTGCCTTTATCATAGCATTCAAAGGGTCAGCACAGCAGCAAGTCCCTGGGAGCAGCAGCCTCCTGCCCAAAACAAGGGGTTTCACATGTGTTCATTCTTTGGGCAGGACTACAAAGATAACTGGCTGCTGCTCCCCACGGAGCAAGAAGAGGGATTGCACTAAGTCAGAAAAAAACAGAAATAAATTAGACACCATGACATTGATTCTCATCTCCCCCACCCCAGCAGAGCTCAACAGATTCCACTGATTTATGCCCCAGCAAAGCACAATAAAAATTTGTCTGTGTATCTAGGTTTGTGTAACACAGTTTGGAACGGTAGCTGTTCTGTCCTGATTCGATAAAAAATTATTGCACAGGCAACATATGCTATCTACAGAAACATGAATAAATTACATTATGAAGGCCACCAACACTTCACATCAAATTTAGTTACATGATATCTCAGCTCCCAAATGTGTCAGCATGGGTAGCTATAAACTGGCAAATAAAGACAAAAAAGGAGAAAAAAAATGAAAATTACATTTAAAAAATTGATTTCATCGACACTAGTCATTAAACTGATGGAATTGCTTAAATATCATAAAATCATGAAACCATAAAATGGTTTGGGTTGGAAGGGACCTTAAAGATCATTTCATTCCAAACTCCTGCCATGGACAGGGACACCTTCCACCATCCCAGGTTGCTCCCAAGCCCCATCCAACCTGGCCTTGAACACTTCCAGGGATGGGGCAGCTTCTCTGGGCACCCTGTCACAGGCCTCACCATCTTCACACTAACATATTATTTCCTAAATGTGTTCAAGATATGAGCTTTATTCTGAAAAAATGTTCTGCTCTTCCAAAATGATCTGGATTTAGTCAATATCCTTTCTAATCCAGGCCTGGCCAGTTAACAGTTTGCACTAATAGATTCTCTTGAAATTAAATAATGAGGTGTTGTTTCGATATTTGGAGGATTAGTCACAAGCACCCGTGTCATTTTGTTTGGTTTGTATGGAATCTTGTTTAGGAAAACAAGGATATCACACATTAGCTGTAATGGCTGGGAATATACAGGCAGTCCTGAAAAAGCCACGTGCAAGTTCTCTAATGATCATAACAACGCATTTACATTTTCTGATCCACTGTTAATTCTCTTAATGACCCGACTGAATAAAACTAGTTTTGAAAAGCAAACTTATTTTAGAAGCCTGCATTTCCACTGAAAGCATGACATTCCAGTGACAAAATGTTAGAAATAAATAAACATGCACACAGCTGACAATTATCTTATTCCTGAAGTGATCAAAATTCAATTTAATTTTCAGCCTCAATGGAATATCCAGCAGCCAAATCCCAGACTAATCCATGCTTAGCTAGGGAGGGGGAAAAGCCTCCAGGAAACTTTTCCCATTTTCCAGCCACTGCCGAGCACTCAGAGGCAGGTTGTTCCGAGTGGCAGGCACTTTGCTAGTCCAAGACACATTAGAGGCCTCAAAATCATCCAACACCAAAAAATTAAAGACTCGTGGCCCAATTTTGACTCTTCATGCTCACACAATGCACTGTTAGAGAAGGGACCAGTTGCTCTTTCTCCAAGTTTCCACAGGACAAGGGGTTTCTCCAGTCCTTCTGCACCATTTCTGTGGTTTAGGCAAGTTCAGCCTGGCTCTGCTCCTACACAGATTTACAACATTTTTAATACTGAATTTAGAAAAAGATCAACTTAAACTGATCCAAACCTGAGACATGATTTCAGCCTTGTCATACATCAGTTCAATTCCCCCTGACTTCACTGGGAGTTGTGACCTTTTCCATCATGGGTAAATCTGACCTACTTTTTGGTATGAGATGGGAATGCTGACAAGGACACCTGGGTAGCTCTCTCCATTTAAAACACATGATGCAAATAGAATAATCCCAAACACTTTAAATAGCAACAACAAAAAAGAAGAGCCATTACAGATGATACGTGTGGCTATAAATCATTTGGCAGGTGTCTAGCACAAAGATAAGCATCATTAATCATGAATAAATTTTCTTAATACAAATGTAAGCAGTAACTGTGCAACTGTTTGCCTAATACACACAAACCCATTATGTGTGATATTCCAAGATAATCTGGATGTTTATATCATACTCTTTATCCTCAGTTAAAGTCTGCCTTGCCTGCTCAGAAAGCTGTTATCCAGAAAGCTAATTCTATCTTGTCCTAAAGCAGCAGAATGCTGCAGCAAAGGCTGTTCACAACAGACAAGAACTGCTGACCATCCCTGGGGGAGAGATTTCCAACAAAAACACTAATGCTAGTGCTACAGGCATGGAGTTTAACAAAATAAAAGTGTTTGGGCAGTCACATACGTCAAACCAGGAACAGGCATTCACATGTAGTCTTTTATTTAATGATGAACACAGCTACACTAAACTTCCCTTACACTTCCATACCTAAAACAAACCCTACACATTTTTCCCCTTACACATTTGGAGGGAGACAGTCTTCTGATTAAAGCAGAGGCACCCAAAGTTCACTCCACTTCCAACTCTGTCAGAAACTTCCTGTGCAAAAAGTCACCTGAGGTCACGCTCCGACACTAATACTCGATTCTGCAAGCGCTCCCCATGATTTCAGCAGAGTGACTTTGCATATATGAGAATGGTAGCTTGATTTTCTATACCTCTACTGCCTCACCTCCAAACCTGAACTGAGAGTACCTGCTCTTCTTCCAGGAGCATTTGAGAAAATCCTGGTTAAGAACATACAGAGCGAATGAGCAAGATTTATACATCAGGTTGACAACTGCCTGACAGCATTTTTCTCCTAAGTGGTCACTTATTGGGAATCCAAACATTAATCTCCACAGTTCTCTGGTAATTTGCTACAAGAACTGTGAGGGTAAACAATGCCTGAAAAAGTATTTGGTGTTCACAACCTTCATAGGGAAGATAACTCCAAACAATGAGCAGACAGTCTCAGGCAGCCTGCTTTGGGTGGGAGGAAGCCTGCACAACCTCCAAATCAACAAAGCTCAACAGACATTTCATAGTCCATCTTCAAATATAAACTTCAACAACCTTCCTCAACTCTCCGTTGCTGGAATGCTCAGTAAGTCACCACTATCATCACCAGTTATATTTGAAAGTTTGGGTATTTTGGAGACGTTTATAGTCAAAACAGTAAGAATCTATTTATTTTCCCTTTTTTCTTCTATTCAGTTGTATCCAATTCTTGTTCCAAAGCTATAGAAGATCCTGGGAATTAAAAGCAAGGATATGAAATTACTGTAGTGCCAATGAATTGCTTCTTAACTTACATTGACTTGTTTGGGGTGAAAAACATGAATCCTAAGTTTTCCTCTTTTAGTCTCTGTACATCCTAAAAAACAGGTTTGAATTTAGAAGCTTAATTATAAACTTAGCTAAGTGGATTATAACGGAAGATGTTCCAGCAAGGGAACTCAGACTGATGCATTATGACTACATTAAAGAAAACACCAGAGAATAGACTTTCCATCAGTAGAACGACTGTAATTACAACAGTGCTGGAGCAGAACTGTTCTGTTAAACAATGCTGCTCTTACTCCTCCTTCGCTCTGAGTGTTTCCAATGCACTCCAGGGCAACACACTTGACTTTCAAGAATATAAAGTGAATGAGATTTTCAGACTTTTCCAAGGAACCCGGTTCAGGAGATCAGTTAAATATAATTGAAGCAAAACTTGCTTCATTTGCACACAAACGTGGATGGTTTACACTCCCTCAGAAGGGCAGGAGACTTCCCAGTCAAGGATTCAGGAGTTTGTGCAAGGCACCGTCCTGATACTCCCCAGCTGTCCATGACACAGCCACCTACAGCCCCCAGGCACACTGAGAGCAGAACAAAAAACGCTCAACAACCAAGAGCTCCCCAACATCCCCCTCTACAAACCTCAGCATGACCCAGTGTGCAAGCACCCAAGTGAAATCCACGCCCTGGGCTTCTCAATGGGATTTGACAGCCACGGACCTTTTGCTGCTTTTGGTGTTGTATCTTAGCACTCAAAGCAGGGCAATTTACCTTCACAAATGTTCTTCAAGCCATTACCATACCCCTTGCAGCTGGAACAAGTACAGAGCAATTAAGATCAAAATGCTCAACACTGTCAATGGGCTTCTCTCATGAACTCTGGCATTGATTTTTTTCTGAGCAGCAGAACATAGAAAGTGTCCAACAACTTTTAAGCAACCTTTTCAGGCTGCTCATGCACTTTTATATATTTAATTAAATACCCAAAAAAAGGCTGCAGAAACTCAAACCAAACATCTCATCCACACACCAGCAGTCACCTCATAAACTTACAGAGTCCCATTTTGAACCTGCATCATTTGGGGGGTTATTTTATCCAGGTTATGTATATCACCCTTATACACTAGAGCTGAATGCCTCATGCCAGGCTTCTCAGCCAGCACAGAACAACACAGCCCAGAATAAGCTCAGTGATTTCTTCACATTATAGCACATCCTTTCCGTAACAACAAAACTTTACAGCTTTGAGGGACAAAAAAGTTTCTTTTTGTTTATTTTTCAATGGATAGAGAAAAGTTTGAGTCTATTATCAATACACTGCTCTGCTGTAGCTTTTATCATTGGCAATGGATGAACTGAAGGTCCTTTGAAACTCAGCTATATCTAAGAACTGCTGTCACAGTTGCACAGATCTTGGATTACTGTTAAATTGCAATTAAACAAAGGCAAAGGGAGCTGGCACTACTTCCAACACCATTTCAGTAAATGCTATTGCAAGTTTTTGTTCAAAGAGGATTACTCTCACTTCACTGGCAAAGCACTGCATATAATGCACATTCAGCAGTATAATACCATTTGAAAACTAGTATTTGAAATTATTTTCCTTTAAAAGGCAAACCTGGAAATCATACTCAGTAGAGAGCAAAGCCCCTACTTTAGCAGCAGGACCATTCACACGGAAAACAACGGAAAGGTTCAAAGTCACCAATTACAAGGCAGCAGAGTTTCAAAAAAAGAATAAACAACCTCATAACCTCTGCTGCTGGAACAACAGCAGATTTCCTGCGCATTCCCATTAAAGTGCTTTCAGTTCAGAAATTAAATTGCTTTACTGCAGTGATTTTCTTCGGCATTCTGATATTACTTTATATTATTTGACATTAGTACAGCATCACAGGCTGTAGGTCAGGGTTTTTTTCTCTCCTCACTGGAATATGGCCACCACGTAGAGTTTATCAATCTTAAACACAAGGTCAAAATAATACAATCAAGTACGACCAGGCATATGAGCTCAGCAAAGACTTGGGCTCTGCTTAGCAGGGAAGGACCATCTGCTTCCCTGCCACAGGACTGGCGTAGCTGAAGCTTATCTCCAATTTAAATCGTTATATTCTACACTTCCACACATCAGCCAGAGCAACTGGGTGCATGCACACACCCAAACCCCTGACCAAAGAAACAGCTGCAAATAGGCAGGAAAACCTTAGTTTTAGCATGTTAATCAGTTCTGGGGAGAGTATGTGGGGTTCAGTTTTGAACTTCTAAATGCTGGTGACTTTGGCTAAAATAGCCAGTCTTGTACACACAAAAATGCAGAGATCTCCTTCAGTACTTCTTAAATGTCTAATTTTCCTTCTGCTGTAACACACACACTAAGAATAATTTCTTTTCCACAAGATCTGTACCTCCATTTGTAGGCAGTCATTACTATTTTGCCATTTGCACTACCTAGCTGTAGCCCATATCCAAATGAGCTAATAAGAAGAGACACACACACACACATCCACAAGATAGATCCCATTTCAAAAAACTCATTTTCAAAGTGCTGAAATAAACGTTTATTCCAATGCATCCTCTGCCATCAGCTGTTTATTTCAGTGCACCAAAGAATAAAGGTGTAGGAAAGGAGAAAATAAAGAGCACAACGCGCAGCAAACACTGAAGCACTCCAGGAACACACAGGCTCTACAGAGTTCATCACGCACTGACACTGTACCTCTTCATTTCCTGTCAAACATCATCCATGAAGCCTTGTGATGACGTCTCCTACAACCAAGGCTTCACCATTTCTACAGATTAAAATCCTGTATAATTCAGGTCCCATGTCAGAATATGCATTTGATATAATTATAGCTGGATTTGTCAAAACAAATTATTCAATAATATTTTGTGATTCCTTAATACTGATTCATTGATTTTCCTTCTACTTACTTTGCAACATTGATATTAAGTGGCCCAGGCAGACAGTGTAACAAAAGGGTTAAGAAAACTATTGCTTAAATAAAAAAATAAAGATACAGTGAAGGTTAAAAACACATGGAAAGAAACCTCAAATATTGTTATAAAGAACCTCTAAAAATTGCTTTCTGAGCACACACACGGATGCCAATGTGCACACACTGCACTCTGAATTCAGCTTTTACTAATTGCCACACAGACTTAAACTTACCACTCACTCACAGTGCAGTGGTACGGGGCTTGTACTGAAGAGCAGCATCTGCTTTTTAGGTGGAATTTATTTTCAGAAATTCACAAGCTGCTCCTTATACCAAACTTCCTCATGCTGCCGAGCGACGGACTCCAGGGAAGGTCTCCAGACCTCCCTTCCCCTCCCATGCCCATATCCAGGACGAATGTGCCTCTCCAGAAGATGCACACAGCAGCCAAGTGCCACACCAGCACATCCCATCACTTCCTCCAGAGTGGGAAAAACTCCAGGCACGCGCTCCAGCTCAGTACCTGCCTTTAGGATGCATGCCCGAAACTCAGGCATTCCTAGGCACTTGGCAAGAGCCACAGAACCAGGTGTAAAAATGTGGTTTTTCATATCAAAACCCATTCATAATACTTGCACATTTATTTAAAAGTGAACTTGCTTTAAACCCAAAATTAACTATGCATGACGGCAACAAAAACTCCAAATTGCCATACAGGCAGTTAGAAAGAATGACACTGCCCTTTAAAGCAGCTGGAGCAACCAGCTGAGTAAACCATAGATCTAGTCAAGAATTCTGTGACTCTATTACCTTTTCCATTCCTATTTCTTTTCCCCTGTTTCTGGCTATAGTCCCTCACTCTATTTTATCACATTGGAAAGTCTAATCTCTTTAGGGAGAAAAATATATTTGCCCCGAACACAATATAATATGATTCACACAGGGGTCCCTGACACTGTTGCAGTGTTGATACAAAAAAAAATCATAATTATATGAACCTCATATAAAAAACCTCATTGGAGCATTATTTAAGCAAGGTCAATTGCCCGTGCAGGTTGTTCTTACCGGAGTTCACGTTACATCACTGGTCCCATCATCCTGACCTTCCCTGCTGTCATCCCCATCACAGTTCAATTAACAGAGGAGTCCTGCAGTGGCTTGATGAGCATCTGCTGCCTCTACCCGGCAGTAATTCAATAAGGACACGCCATAGGAAGAGATAATGAGAAGTCAGCCCAGTTGTTCTGTCTCCCTCCAGGAGAGCAGATGAGTTTGGTTTATGGGAAAGAGCGTGACCTATGAAAATTATCAGTTAATTTTATATTTCAGAGCTCCAACATGCAACTTAAAGTGTTGTCTGGTTTCTCTGGTGGTGCTCCCACAAGGATCCAAAACCATTTTTCGTGGTGAATCCCTGATTGACAACCCTTCCCACACCAAAAGGATTCATCTTTTCGAATTTTCTCTCTGCCAGTTCCACCAAAGGAACGGTTTCCATTCATGCATGCAGCAGTGGTTGGTCCGAATTAAAAAATTAGACACCTGAGCAGAGAAAAAGGGCCAAAACTACTACTGAAGTAATTCAGGCAGAAGGAAATTCACGCACACACCAAACCTGGATGAAACACTTCTACAAAACCAAAATCTCCTACACTGCAGAGAGTGTCGGCCTGGGTCTTCTCTCCCTGCCCCACAGAACACACTCGTCACTGGTGCCCAAATTTTGTTTCTCCCTCCATTTCCTTCTGCACCTTTCCAGCAGAGACTTCCCTTAACTTCCACCTATCCTCTAACTCTCTCCTGTTGCTTTAGGAACACCTATTCCATCAGTAAAAGCTCAGAGCCACATACAGTCCCTTCATCTCCTATTCTACCACTGGATGTCACAGGGACTGTGTCTGAGGGATATGGCTGTGTGTGGATTTATTTTTGCCTTGTGATTGTAGTGTCCTTATGAGTTTTGCAGCTTTATTTCAACAATCTTATTCACTGAAACAAGACAT
This sequence comes from Dryoscopus gambensis, assembly GCA_013389985.1. Taxonomy (NCBI): domain Eukaryota; kingdom Metazoa; phylum Chordata; class Aves; order Passeriformes; family Malaconotidae; genus Dryoscopus; species Dryoscopus gambensis. The sequence continues at coordinate 443,313 of WEIT01001484.1, forward strand.
TAACTTGATTTCAGATACGATTTTCTATTTTAGTTCTCCTTAATATCATTAAGGCACAGATTTACTGAAGATGATAGGCATGAGAGGAGAAAAAAGGAAGATACATTTCCTCCCTGAGTTCTGCAAGGTGATCAGTGAACCACAGTGAATTTACACAGCTGCCCATTCCCACAGCTCCACATTCACAGCTTCATTTCTCTCAAGATCAGCTTCATTTGAGCCACGTTCTTTCTCATCACACAATTATCTGCACTGCCCCAAAGATTGCTTGCCTGCTCTGACCACTCCTTCCTGTGAGTACAGTCATCAGGGTAGTTCATTCCTCACTCATAGGACAAGACAGGTTGGCACATCCCTACTTCAGCCCAACCTTCTGTTCAGAGTAGGGCCAGACAGCGGTGAATCACACAACATACTTGACATTGTCCCCAAATTTTTTTGTTTTGCTTCTGTTCCCACCAGAGAGCTCAGTCTGCCAAGCTCACACAAACTGACATGAGGTCTGACCTTGTGGTTCACCTCATCCAAGTCCCACAACCAGGACTTTCCCCCATCTCAATACCATTCTCTTTTCTCCATTCAGTTCTGCCAACTGTTTACTCACCAGTTTCATCTTCTGTTGCAAATCTCCTCCTAGGTACCTTGTGCTTAATGCTCAGATCCTTCCTCTCCTTCGCCCCTAATTCTCTCCCATACTAAACTAGTTGACTCCTTCCAAAAGGCAACAGATACAATTTTATTGTATCTACCACCTTTTCTCAGCTGGGTTTCTTATCCCTTTTCTCACCCTACAGTATTTTGTTCCTTCTCCTAACTAGCACTTTGTTCACTTGCATTTCCCTTCTATTTTCTGATTCTCTGGGGGTCATTTTCATGACTCTCACATATTCTTCTCTATTTTTTTTGCCTGTTTTTTGCCCTTTTTTTCCCCCTTGGAGAAGCTTGGAGAGGTACCACTAGACACACTACACTAGATCCAAAAGAGGATACTATAACAATTTTAGAGTTACAAATAACCAGCATTTAAGAAATGCTAGAATTAAGGGTGCCTTGCAGGAATGTATTAAAATAGTCAGGTTTCATGATTATATCTATTTTTACCATATTACTAAAGTCTATATTAAAATGCAATTTAAATCTATCTTTGACTTCTTTTGCTTTTATCTATTCATCACACTTGCTTTCAACCCTCTCTTAGCGCCTTACTCATACTTCTCTTTGAAACAGGCAGAAAGTACCTGTAAATCCAATAAGTGCAATTACACAAAACGTTATTTACTTCACTCTTAGCAGTTACACGCACCATTTAAAAAAAAAAAAGGATTTTTATTTAAATATATTAGGTTGAATAACTCAAAATTTGATAAAGAGAGAACAGGCACGGCCTATGCAACAAATGCTACCAGAGAAGTTAGTCGTGTTCACTGGCTACTTCTGATTTAAAGCTACATCTCAGCATTAATAGCAAAGCAAAACAGATACATAACATATATACATATATAACAACCTATATAGTTGGTCCTACAGGGCACACCTGTAAGCTGCAAGCAAGGAATATAAAACACTATTTCAGGATGGAAAATGACTGAAGTGCCAAGACAGGCATGGAGGGGTATTTTAAGAACACAGCAGTAGGAGGCATTCTGTCCACTGAAGTTTGGGGTGGCTACAGTAGAAAGATGTGCAAAAACACATTTGGCATACTACCCAAGGTAAACTCAGACTTTTGCAGGTTAGTGTATTTCCCTGCTCATTTTTTCCACTTTTCCCGATTAGCTGAATTAATAAGTCAATTAAGGCAGAAAGCCTTCTGTAAAAGCACACCCAGATGGATGTTTACCAGACTTCAGCCTTCTTTTCCATGTGTTTCCGAATTTAAATAAAAATTGAGCCAACCTTCAGGAGAAATCAGTGCTGGCAGAAGCTCTCTTTGTGGGTTCACACTAAGAGATTAACAGCTTCTGCAGTGAAAAAGCTGTGCTTAAACCTGAATAAAATCATCATGCTAACTGAAAGCATTTAGGACTTCTTTTACAAATACTCTCAGTATTAAAACCTGCATCCACTCCCAGAGGCTTGTATTCCACATTATTTGAACTATATTCCATCCCTCCAGCATCATCTTCCTTCAGAAAGATGGGAATCTGAACTAAATACAGGACTTGATAGCAGCAGTAATCCAATATATCTGATTACATAAACAAATCTAAAATTAAATTAGAACTTAAATGGCAGAAATAAATATATTGCAAACCCGTGGCATTTCTTTAAAAACTGGCCTACCAGGCAATATTTGGCAGAGGTGGTATAAGAGCTGGGTCATAATTCTATGGATTTTTTTTTTCTTTATGTGGTAAAACTAGAGGGGAACTGGGTTACTACTGGAGTTAAAACTCCATTTACTATGTAATTTTTACTCAGTACATGAGTCGTTTTCTAAAGAACTGCAATTGCTTTGACTTATACAAAAAGATTGATCTGTAGAAAGTGGAAAATGTCTCCTGTCCTACTTTCAAGAGTGGGATTTTGTCATGCCAGCAATTGTTTCATAGGATCATTCCAACTCTAAGATATAGGAAAAAAAAGAGAATTTTTGTCCTGTGGGAAGAATTTCCTCTGAATTACAGGGAAACGCACATTTGCAAAAATAAATACGCTTAAAATCATGGGGTCTGCTTTTCCTCTATTTGTTACTTTTCCTGCTAAACAAATTTAGCAGTGATTTGGATTTGGTGCTAATGAATGCCGAAAGCAACTTGGCATTCCCTTGCCAAGGACCTCCATAAACTGCAGTTCAGCAAAACAACACAATCTTCTTATCGTGTGTAAGAGCTCAATTAAATCATCATTTTAATGTAATCCTATTTAGTGGCTCTCACATTTTCTGTCCTGATGCTAGTGATGTTAATGGCTTAAAAAAAAACGAGGAAAGCAAATATACAGAGGTGGAAAGGAAGGACAGAAGACAGGAAAACGCAGCTTCTGTTTCACTGAACATCATTTGATGGGTGAAAAAACAAAACAGGAAACCAGAACCAAAGAACCCCAAACTCAGAAGCATGGAAACAGCTAGCACAGAACATAAAATCCAACAGTTTTCCTGGGCCCCAATCCAATCTTTCAAACACAATACAACTGAGTTGAGAAAAACTGCTCCAACTAAAGACTTCCAAGCAATTTTCCAAAGTTTGCCTGCTTCAATCCGCAATACTTACTTAGAGGTCAACACCTTGCTAAGGAAATCAATGATTATGACAACAAACATTCAAAAAACCACACAAGAGGGCTCCAGAACACCCCTGAAAGGCACACAGCTCTTTATGCAGAAGCAACTAATCTCCCAGAGTACTATGTAAATTGCCTAAGCTTAGAAGTTACATTTAAAATTATCCTCAATATCCATTACAAAAGAGAGGTACCTACCCACTGGTAAATTAGCAATTGTAATAAGGGACTGTGAGGCTAAGGGTAAATTGATTGTTGTTCCTAATTTTCCCTTTATTTTAATCCAAAACTCTCCAAATTGCAAGAAATAAAAGTACAGGCGAGAGGGTGAGCAAAAAGCTTTTGACTGCATATAAAACATCTAAAAATAGTGCTTCAGTATATTTCCATATGCTGGAAGCAGGAGTGCATATCATCTATATAAATCTATTCCTAGCAGAGGTTTTCAGCAGCATCCAAGACTTGAGAATCAATTGTAAATTTGTATTTTAGATTAATCAATAAGAAAAAGCACAAGACACACTTTAAACAATATGCAGCATTTAGCAGGCAGATACAGCTATGCATCACCTCATACAAAATAGATAGAGACATTATTACAAGCCATATATTTTTAATCTTGAGGAATTTATTTGGGAAGAACTTAAAAAACTGCTTTTAGAAGATCACTTGACGAGGTCTGTTAGTGATGTAAGGCACTGCCAAGGCTGCGGGTGCAGAAGGCACACGGGTGATCTGCCTGCTGCCGGTGGCTCCGTGGGCAAGGCCGGAACCCCCACACACACAAACCGGAGGGTTTCCCGCAGATCCCTGTGATGTGCCAACACCTCCAGCAGCTGAAGAGCTGCACTGGAATATCAATGCATATCGTACCTTCAGATGAACGAGCTGCCAGCACGAGGCAGGAAAAAGGCAGGTTCGTAACTACACAGAAGCTGCAGATTCCTTTGCCAAGCCCACCTTAAGAGAAGGTCACCTCACCAAAGCCATGAGGACTCTCCAAGCTCAGATCAATGCTGCCAGACTCACTGAAGCAGCTGTCACTCTCAACACTCGATAGTCCACAAATCGCCGAGGAATAAGTGACAGATGGCACATCTCCCAAGAGTGAAATGATGATAGTATACACTCAGGAACTGATGGCCAGCTCAGAGGTGTTCCTCTTCTTTGCTGGCAAGATTGACATCTGGTTATCAACAGGGGAACGGCACTTAATCCATGAGGGAACATCATACAGACACTGATAGACTATCCTACACCAACAAGAGAAAGAAAAAAGGAGTTTTTCTCCTTCTCTGTGTCTGGATTAGGCCAATTACTATCACATATTTGAATCATCAGCCTAGGAGATGATTCCATCTCGAACAAAACTTGTACCAGCATCAGAATTAGGATGAGCAAAACCATCTCATTCTAATGCCAGTTTGTCAGATTACTGAAGTAGTACACCAGGATCAGGGCACCACCAAGACCCCAAAACAGGCCAGCAGCAGTGCTCAAGGGAAGATCTTTGAGAGTCCTGCTGCCTCTGACCCTCTGTAAGGGGCATCACTTGAGACAAAACCTCTCAAGGCCTCTCAGGGATGGAAGTGTCAGTAAATAGCCATGCACCAGCTCCAGTGGATCTCCTAAACATTTACCTACATAGTTTTGTTATCTCTTGGCAGCCTAACACAATCTTGCCATGCCACGCACACTCCACCCGCAAACAGTGACCCTTAACATAATCAATGATTTGAGACAGAACAAATGCTTCAGTTTTTGTGGTATTTCAGTGCACACTTTACACACCCAAACTGATATACAGACACTGGAACACAGGGAAAACACTGCTCATCTCCCCACTTCATACATTTGCTGTATTAAATACCATTGTTTAGTAACGCAAAACAACTTGTAGAGAGAAGTAAGTCCAAAGTACTGACTTTCCCTTTTTTCTCACATAGCATTTCTCATCAGAGAAGAACCAGGAGTTGCTCCCAGAGCTAAAAATAACGATATTATTCTATGAAAACATGTTAATTGGAATGAAGTTACAGCAGTATAACTCTTTCTGCTTTTGTGCATATACCCTTCTCTAAGTACCCTCATGCAAGTCTGTACCTTAACAGCTCTCCAAACACACCCACCAGAATCTGCTCAGCATCCATGCTTGTTTCCATTCTAATACACAGTAGTTTTTGTAAATTCAAAATCCATCCAAAGGTTGTTTGCTGCTGTTTAATTAACTTCTGAACAAATAGAAAGATACCTGTTTTCCTCCAAAATTTGTAATTTTACTTTCTCTAATAAATACTTACACCATTTAAGCAGATCACCGTGCACATCCAGTCTCACTTCCTGCATTAAACAGACCAAAGACCCATCCTGAAAATACCTGTATGCAGGCCAAAACTTCTACTGAAGCTATGATATGTACTTTAAATATGGATATCACCCTGCTTTGAAAGTGTTAAGAGCTGGGAAATAAGAAATTGTGTATTTATGTAAATTCTTCTTGCAGTTAAGCACCATTTATAGCTATAAATTTGAATTTTAAAGTACTAAATTAACAAACAAACAGGTATGTAAGCAGTGAACCCTGTCTCTTCTGTACCTTTCCATTCCAACACAGCAGCACGAGTCTGACTGATGGAAAAAAATGACTTGGGGGTCAAAAAAAAAAATCATTCTAACCTTTTTAGCAATAACCTCAAATGTGACCAGTGATTTCAGGGGCCCCTTACAGGACACAGCAAATGGGCTGGGATTGCAGAAAGCAGGTGATGAGGAGCTCCAGAAGCCAGACTCTTTTACAGGCATCTTAGAGGAATGAAAAAGAAATGTATCCAAAATTATTCACATTACATACACCATTGCAAGTTCTCTTCTGATTGCCTTAGGGGGGTTAGAACAGCAGCCTGTGAAAAATCAGCGTCCATCAGGCCTTTGTGGTTTCCAGACATGCTCAAAAAAAGGGTTATGCTTATATATAATCCTGACATGCCAAGTGTTATTTGGGGATTTAAAAAGACATTGTAAGGATCCTAATAAAAGCTATTATATACTGCTATAGGATATGAAAAATATTAAGATTAAAAACGTTTTTAAAACCCCAGCTTGTGCAAGAGCTTAAGCTTTTGTAAAGAAGTGACTCCCTTCTGAAAGGATCCAGTTCAAAAAGTCTGCACTAGAGGAATGAGAGGCTGAAAAGAAAGGTGAAAAAACATACAAAAATTATGTCTAGACAAATCTGGTGCATACACTTCTTAATTAGGGTAGTATATATGAATTTTTCATGACGAAAAATTCGATTTCTTTTAAAAAAGAAAATCAGTATAAATTTAAAGCTCTCTCTAAATCTTTCTTTAAAAGACTACAAGGAGTACTAGATAAACCCTGCAGCAAAGGAATTTATGCCATTTGATATGAAGTATTACAATACTGGACCTGAGTCTGCCGTCACTGAACTCAAATGAAATTTGTTAGCAACTTAATCCACTTCAGAAAAAAGCTCCTTGGTTAAAACTTGTTCTACTTTACTTCCAGAAGGAAAACTGCCTTTCTGGATAAAGCCCTGGACCATGTAATGTATGCAGATGAGCAGTCGTATACATAAAATATACTCATTAATGTACTTACTGAATGTGTTTATTAATAACCCTATTTCCCACAGCCTCTCAGAAATACCATAGCAAGAAAACGCGTAGGTATTGCAGCAAAGTGCAAAGATGGAAGAAAAAAACCATCACAAATCAAGTTCACTCCTTTGTTTAGCATGACTCCTCAGTGCTTCTGTGCCTCAAACAGAAAAGTGGCCTCTAGTAACTCAAGGTGGGTTTCTGATGCCAAACAAAATATTCAAAAAAAATTATCAAAATGAAGTCTGAACAGTAGCTATCCATTCTCCTTGCTAAAAGTTATGGTCTCATTTTAAAAGCAATTAACTCAAGTATGATCCCATCAGAGAGAAAAATGTGAATCTTTATTTCCTTTATGGTTTCACCTAATTAAGAAGGTGTCTCATGGACATATTGAAGCCTGGATTTGTATGGATGCTCCCTAAACACTTCCCTCCAGTTTCCAACACAACCTCAGCTGTTTCATCAGCTCACCAATGCTTCCAACTCCTTCTCACACCCGCCACTCTCCACACAGGCAGCAGCAGTAGATGGGATGCCCACCACACACAGAATGTTCCCCACACACGGGATGCTGCAGCCTTCCCCTCCGTGGGAGCCGTCAGTTTGTGTCTGCTCCAGGCAGACACCAGCTCCCATTCCACACACAGAAATGTAATTGCCTTGGACACACCTATCACCATGAAATTTGGTTCAGACCATGCAGCAGAACCGAGGCACGCACAGTCCAGGCTAAAAATAAAATTTAATAATACATTACACACAAGCTCATAATCAATTAGCATATATAATTTGGCAACACATTCTATATTATTTGATACGAAATTGATTGTCTGCAACTGGCATGGTACAAGACCCACAATTAAAATTAATCACTCCTACTACAACAGGGAAAAAAAATCCTCCATAAATATTCCTCTTACAGTGCACCACTACTTTGTTTTCTTTTCCTTAAGGACCAGATCTATACATTGTGCTATTATATCAGAATCTCCTTTATCTCAGAAGAGGAAGTTTTGTGTCTTTCATGGTGGCAACATAAAATCTGCAGACATCACCTTGAATGCATCCTAAGGGATGCTCAGAAACCCAACAGAAAATTAAAAGCACCTCAACACATCTTCATGTTTTAGAAGAGCACAGTGTGGGGAGAGGGGGGAAAAATCAGCTGATGTTTTGCATGAAAACATCCAGTACAAACTGCAACACAGGACTATGGCAATGAACCCTGAATGAGCATCCAGACCAAGGTCCAGAGCCCCACAGGCACAGATGGTTTGAAGTAACATCCACTTCTGGATCTGCTGGTGCAGGTGAAGCTCAACAGAGAAAAACCAAACCTGGGAACTGCTGGGATCCTGAGGGAGGCAGCAGCAAGGGCCCCGTCCTTGGACAGCTGCAGTTATGGGGTGGATGGCGGAGCTCCCCAAGCTGTCACCTGGATGCCCTGGAGCCTCCTTGCTAAAGGGACTGCAGTGATCCTGCCGCCACCCCAGAGCAGGAGCTCCATGTGTGAGTCAAACCCAGGGTTTGTCTCCACCAGCCCCGACTGGCACTCCCGGGGTGCCCGAGCACAATCTGCTCTTCAGCTGCTCTCCCGCGCAGCGGCACCAAATTGCTCTCCCTTTCTCCTCACAGCAGTTAAGCAGTACACAGAAAATTGAATCATAAGGGTAGACAAACAATGCATCACACATCGCAGCGCTAGGAAATCTTCCTGTCTTTTGAAAGAAACTTACTGCTGAAGCCTTAATTTGAGGGAATTGAAAGCCTCGTAACAATTTACGTTGGATTAAGGTTCCTGCCCAGTTAAATGCCAATACTGACAGTCCTAGATGAGTTCCCATCTTATGAACAACCATCAGCCACATGCTTACAGGCAACATGCCAGAGCACACTGTACTTTATCTGTCTTCCCTCACTGCAGATTATGTTCCTCAGGGGATGCAAAATCTCACAATCCAACTACACCGGCTGAGAACTACGCTAAATCTTCCAAGCACCTCCAGTAGCTGATGGGCACCTCCACTCCTCTTAAAGTCTACGAGCACACCAGTTTCTTCACCTTGTGGGTGACATGCATAGGAAAAATTAGCATCTCTCTGGAGTCATTCTTGAGATGGCCAGCTAAGCAACTGGCCATCTTCCCACCAGCCAGTCCAACCAATTGCTGGATCAGCTGGAGCAGGTGTCCTTCAGTCTCATCCATCCTCCCAAGTTCATAGAAACATTCTTCCAACTTTTGAGAGTCCATAACCTTGGTGTGAGATGCCATTCTCTGTGAAGGAGGAGTCCCCCTGCTCCCGCAGCAGTGAGCCATCCCTTGCAGCAGGATCTGCCCGTCACCACTCCATCAGCAGCCTCAGGCAGGGAACAAGGTGTCAGGCTGACACTAGTAAAGGTTACGTGCTTGATGGTCACATTTGAAATGTGTCACAAAGGAAAAATATCAAAGTGTACCTGAAATTTTAGTCCGTCTTTAGCTGCAGATTCCTTTCACAGCATCTTGGAGCTACCAGCTGCGAAGATGAATTCAGCAGCACTTCTGCCCTGCGGAGTTCCGTTACCAAACCAATCCCTTCCCACCACCGTCCCGTCATGCACCGTGTCTGAGCTGGAGACCAGGACATGGGGTAGTGTCAGGGCTGGGCAGCTGATGCTTCTTTCCTGGGGGTGGAGCTGCTCAGAACACTTCTGGCTTTTCTTTCCTAGAGATGGAGCTGCTCAGAACAGTTCTGGCTTCTATCTCCAATGCCTCTCTCCAATCAAAGCAAGGCTGTTCATCCTCACCTGAGCCTGCTGCCGAGACAACTCTGCTGATTAGGAATACCTCCCATCCCCCATTCGCAGAGCTGGATTACACAAATGCAAATGCTACACAAGAACAGCCTCTTCTCACACACTCTCACAAATGTAGGTATCTCTCCTTTCCCTTCTAGACTTCTTAATTTCCATTTTATTTTTAATTTGCATACTCCTTCCAGCCTGGTTTTAGCCCATTTACCACACTACAAATGATTTATAAAGCTTAATAGCAATCATGTATCATTGTCGACATACATATGTTTGACTAGACTCACAGTATAGAGCTTGTTTTAGCTACTCAAAAACTATTTGCTATATAACAACATAGATGCTTCACTTGATATCAGTGTTTCTGCTAATGTATTTTCTGCACTGACAGCAAGGAATCACAAGACAAATCTGAAGAAAGATCCAGCCACTTTCAGTGATAAGTCACTGCTTCTCCTACTTGCAGAAGCCCTGATGCATTTCACGTCCAGTCTCTGTGACACCTCTCAGATGTTCTGTCTGAGAAAGCCCTGATGGGCAGAACCTGTCCTCATTCTCACCTTGTTCTCCTTTCTGTAACTAAGCAATATAGACCATCTAAATGGGCACGGCCAAACTATGACACAAGTTTGCCAACAACAGCCAGTTAGTCCTTGAGGAGACTCAGGCTGCTCCTGGGATAGAATTCTACTCCTGAAAATCAGCATTGCTGGGGAACATATTCATTTGTCTGAGTTGTGTTACATCCTGAAGCCTTAACGTTTCTCATTTCAAGTTATCAGGGCTGTGAAGAGCCCATGAAACATCAAGAGCCATCACCTGCACTCCTGCAATTCACATGTGTTATCACCTATCACTCCTCACCACGGAGCAACCATCTCCTGTGACCTTGAAGTTACCTCTTCCTCCTGAAAGACACAGAGCATCATTTTCATAAAGTGGTGGCAACTTCTGGAACCCCAAATCATATTGATTTTTTCATGTCTGTCTTCATACATCTGTAATCCCCAATGATTCCAACATCAGCATCACACAGCACAAGCATTCATCTTTCAGTTTGCTGTCGAGTGAAACGCCAGCAGCTGACAGCCCCTGCTTCATGGGCATCTATCTGCAGTGTAACACTGCTAAACAGAATCCTATTCTAAAGCTCAGTTGGCATTTTTTTATTTCAACACCTTTTTCATTGCTTTCTTGGTTTAAAAATAATGGTGACTACCATTAACTTGTCCAAACTCACACTTCTCTGCCTAGTCCTTAAGTTCATCTCTAAAACCATATTGTACTGCTGGATGTTCCTGTGTTGGCTGTACCTGGGGATCAGAAGCATTTTCGTCCCTACGACCCCCTAGTTAGCTACAGTATAATCCAAGCTGTCTGCGGGAAATGAGAGCTATACTACAAAATCTGTAAAAAACTTTCCCAGCCTTTTCTTTTCCTTAAGGGTACTAGTACCTCCAAGTATCATTACCAGGGCTCTTGGCAGTACTGGACCTGTATTTCTCACATCCACAAAAGCACCGTCAGCCTCTGCAGTCACTGAGCATCTGAGGCAGCATAAAATGTTTAAGGCTTTTCCTTTTCTTGTTCTTGGCCCGTTAATGACAATCCTGACAGATACTGTACATACACTGATAACAAGACTTGGTACCTCTATGCTCTCCTGGTTTTGGCAGAGTCTCCTTCTAAAGTACAGGTCTACAAGCCACCACTCCTTTCCCTGTCATATTTACTTTCTCCAAATTTCCTAATCTAATTTAAAAAAAAACCAGCCAAACAAACAAAACACCACCCACCCAATCCCGTATTTAATACAGACTGAAGAACCAGCTGGTTGCACAGTCATGGACAGGAGGACAGGAGCAGTTTGCATACCAGAGCTTGGGAGGCACTTTTCAAGGAGACTCCATCTGCAGTAACTAACTCATTTAGAGCTCTAAAGCAGCTTTTTCCTTCACAGGAATGCAGGGAAATGTTTGTTACACAGTCTGAAATTGAGCCTGATGGGCTTACTGCCAGTTTTTGTACAACATGTGCCTTACACACCACTGGTGGCCACGGTGCAGTTTCAGGTGTGTATCACCCCTGATTTATGAGACAGGACTTGGCTCCAACATCCAATTCCTCAGCCCAACCACACACGGCACCTCTGCTGCAGGATGGAGAAGAGGAGGGCCAGGAGGAAGGACATACCTTCCTCACCTCTTACTCAGCCCACAGCTCAAAACGGTTCTCCTCAGCAAAACCAATTTTTTTCACACAGGTTTGACAGCAGCAGCCTGAAGGCAGGGAATCCATAATCCACCATGCTCAGATCCGTGTTTCAGTGCCCAGCCAACACACAAACCCACCCATCATCTGGGCTTCCCAGAGCTGCCACTGCTGCTGGGACACTGCTTCACAATTTCAAAGCGCTCACGTAAAAATTGATTCCGCAGAAGCACAGATATCTGTGTTTGTGCTGTCTACAGAAGATAAGCTGAATGATTTCTGATGACCATCTGTTAGGAATGGCTATTTAACATTCCCATTTCGACTGTAATTTCCATCCATTATTTACCAGACCCTGAGCTGCATTTGCCAATGTTTAGAAACATTATTTAAACTACAATACAGCATCACAACCACCACATTACAATGTGACATTTTGTAACATGCAGATTTAATAGGAGAAGACAAATTCAAGCTTAAAAGCTATTTTGTACTGAGGTACAGCATGAAGCACCTGACTCAGGGAGTAGAGACTGACAAGTTATGTGGGTGAACAACCATTTCCAAAGGGAAGAAACTGACCAGCATCCAACCAGCACAGCACAAAATCAAATTCCAAAAAAGGCTCATCCTTCCCTTTTTTTTTTCCTCCTCATTCATTGGCTCTCATCTAGTATTCCTCAAAATCCCATTCATAAAGGTTTAAATTCTGCTGCACTGCTTCTTTTTTGTCTCAGTATATGTATTATAGCTTGCTCAGTATCTTCTACTCTCTCTCCCTAATTTCTTTGTAAAAATATTAGCACATTTTCCAGGAAGAGGAATAACTGTCAGAACTGGAGTGTAATCCGACATATTCCCACCTATTAGGATTAAACTATGTTTGACCCCCATGTGGTGGGCTTGATGTGGTTAAGATTAATGAGATAATTATTTCTAGCCAAGGTACAAGGCCCCCAATTGTTTCACTATTTCAGTACTCACCACCACACTCCTTCTGCAGCGTTTGATACCCACAAAATAATTGTGAGCAATTTTTCAGGAAGACATCACGAGTATTAGGTTTAGTAAAAAAAAAAAAATACAAAAAAAATCACTGAGATGAAAAGGAAATGGGATAAGTTAGAGCCACTGGCCTTAAAGCTTTTCATTTGAAAAAGTTATGTTGCCACAAGATATTGTGCAGTACTGCACCATCAATTGCTGCTGCTCAGCTGCCCTCCCCCAGGGATCTGGGCTTACAGCTCCAAACACCAGCACGTTAAGGCACAGACAGTCCCCACGGACCCTCACAGGGAAGAGAAAACCCGCACACAGACAGGCTTCTACACAACGAGCTCTTCCAAGGTGTGTAGGTGTCTATTCCAACAGACTTCTCACAGCACAGTTTGGTATTTGTTAACACTGAGTACAGACATGGCTATTTTAGAACAGCTGCAGCCTCATAGAAGCACACAGTGAGGGACCAGGTGATGCTCTGCTCCACCACTCTTGAGCAAAGCCTAACAACTGGCCAAGGAGCTGTGTACACGCTGTGACACCTATGCTCAGCAGAACAGGGAATGCAAGACTCCTGACAGAGCCCAGCTGGAGGAATTCAACCATTTGCTTAAGGTCAAACCAAACTTTTTTAAAGCAAGGACAATGGCAAGTTCCTCAGAGTAGTGTGAGCCTAGGAAACTTCATGTGAAACCCCTATCTATGCAACAGAGGGTTTATACCATGTAAAAACCTTGTACCACCGTGTTCCTTACAAGTTGTTTAAGGGACAGGACTTCTGGTCTACAAAGACATCTGAAAGAAAGTGGAGATATACATCTTTGGAATCTCCACATCCTAAAAACCCAGAGTGTAATCTCACTTTAAGGGCTGCCCGAAATTTATATTGAAAAAATCTTTTAAGTTCTCAATATATAAGCTTATATTAAGATGGAGCTTAAAGCAGCAGCTTTTATAATATGCACTTCAGTCCACCAGAGGTAATCAGTAGACATTTTTAACAAAGTTCATTATAAGCCCTTTTAAACATGAACTACATTTGAACTTCCATATCTTATATGGCAATGATTCGCTTCAGTTATTCTCTTAATCCAAATAAAGAAAATGGATCAGCCATAGAGACCTCCAAACCAGGTAATCAGAGCAAATGCTTTAAATTGAGGTAGAGCTGCAGAAGTCCAACTTTAGGCTTTGGTCTGATTTGAGGAAGTTAGTTTTGCTGCTTTGTTCAATTTTAGCTGAAAATGTAAAACACAGAAGCATGACTTGCTCTAGTTCTGGTCCCCAGCCCTGGAGCTGGTTGTCTGAGCTTCACTGATGGACACCACCAGCCCAGGAGCAGGACTCCCACATCATGGGAGCAAGTGCCTCCAGAGGAGTAGGTTGTTCCACCTGCTCAGCCATGCCTGCACTCACCTTCTGCTCAGTTCACCGACAAAAGCACTCCTGGGAGATGCTGCACACCTGGCATGAGACTTCCCAGCAGAGGCAAAGGACCAGCTCCCCAGGATGAGCCAGACACACAGGTACTCAACAGGTACAGAATCACCAGCTGCTGTGCAGGGGCTCCCCTGGCCCTCTTATTTTTATGGCAAGTGAAAAGCAGCTTAGTGCCCTACAAACCTCTGCCACGTTCACCAGAGCACAAGGGTGATAAAAATGACAGAGCTGCTCTTGGGGAAAAAGATTCAGAGAAGCCACACATTGCTAAGGACTTCTGGGCATTTCTGTGTGGGAGACAGAACACAGCTCAAATTCAACAAACCACACCATCCCTCACAATCCTCTCCCCTGATTTTGGGAGGAGAGGCCTCAGATCCCTACAAACCAGCAATCAGAGCAAATGTCACCTGTCCCAACTACAAGAACTGCTGCATTCTGGAAAGGTTTTGCTGTCGTCTTCAATAAGAGCAGGATCAATCCTATCAGATATAAACTCCCTGGCAAGAGTGGTAACCACAAGGTGACATTCCCTAACTGAAGGTGCACTTCCCAGTAATCATACTGTGAAGGTGAATAAAAATACTTTTAAAAGTTAACAACTTTTTCCTTTTAAGTCATCAGTCTTCAAAAATGCTATGATTATTTTTTTAACATTGAAAGCCAATCAGACATATTGCAAGAAGAAAATACTTGGAGTTTAGTTACCAAATTTCCTTAAGGGAAAGAGTTAGAGATTTTAATATGAATTTATCTCTTACTTTTAGCATTGAATTCAAGATTCAATCAAACAGAAAATAAAATGCAAGCTTCCTATTACTTCCACAGAGCCTTTAGTTAAAAGAAACAATCTTTAACATTTAACAGAATATAAAACTAGCCAAGCTGGAAACACACACATCTTGCCAGTGCTCTAGCAAGTGGTAGTTTCGCTCATTAAGCACAGTAATGACACATTTGTGAGGTCTCTATGCCCACCACTAAGTATGCAGCAAGTTAACGAGGCTCTGCTGAGGGTTCGGCCTGTGGCTGCAGCACAGCCTCTGTGTGAGGCGTGGCCGATGCCGAGCTTGGCACCTGACCCTTACTGCAGAAATATCCGTCAGGGAATCAGAACGGGAGATGTATAAAAACTTCCCACAGCCACCTTTAGCTATCAGGAACACGGTAGAAGACACTAGAGTTAATAATCAATTCTGCGGAATTGATATTTTATCGGTCAGGAAGTGATTGCATTTGGTGCAACTGGGAGACCAAAGCCTGTCTGTAAATGATTTTGTCAATGACAAGGAAGAGACTGTAGGAAAATTTCTTAAATCTTATCCCCTTGCTTAGACTAACCAAAAAAATGCATGTATATGTTCTTTTGGATCGAAGGCAGAGGAGCAAGGGGAAACAACCAGCACAACATGACACACAGCGAGTAGGGGTGGGATGGCATGGATTGTGCAGGGGCAGCAGCAGTTTCAGGGCCCACAGTCCTGAGCTCTCGGCAGTCACCCCCAGAGCAGCCAACAACTGCAATTAAAATTTCCATATCAATGAAAACTTAAATGTATTTGCAACTATTCATACCTGTTATCTGCAAAATCTACTGCAAGTGTTTAACTTACTGCCCTGTTTATAACACAGCTTAATTAGGCCCCAAGGGTGACTTTTAATCTAATTTACACCAAATAAATCCTAAATCACCGGCACTCACTCAGATATACTCCAGAGTAAACAAGGTAAGAAGTTATATAAAATGTCTAACACAAACATTTTTGTTTCCTGGGTTTGTAGTTGCCAAAATCTTCTATAAATTCCTCTCAAGCAAAGTTTTAAAACATTTTTTCTCTACAGACTCGATTTGCCACTTTGCAGTGCAGTCCGTAACCTGCTGGTTTAACCTACAAAAACTGCAGGTATAGGGCACTGCTGCTCTACAATCACAGAACTACTGACAAGAGGGAAAAATTAATTCACACTGAGTGCCATGCTGCTGCTGATGGACTGCTAATGGTTTAGTTGGCTTAGGTTAAAGTTTGTGTAGCCATTTCTGCGACTGAGCACAGGTGAACCAGCGCTGTCCCCCCAGACACCTCCAACACAGCCACTGCTCAGGTGCACGGGGCAGGGGCTTCCTCCTGGTGAGGGTTCATTCAAGAAATTAGTTCTTGCCTGATACGAGCTCATTTTAGGAATGATTCCCAGCTGCAAGTGTGATCAGAGCCCTGCTTTCTCTCTGTTTGCATTTTGCTTGGGGCAGATAAATGCAGGGGACACACAGGGATCCAAAAGCTCCCTTCATCCCTGCTGTGCTTCCCTGTGATGCTCTGGTAAAGCTACGGCCTCCTCCAGTCCTGCTGCCAGCAGCGCTGCCTATCGCCTGGAAAGGCAGGAGAAGGTGTCTCACATACTGTTTTCCTGTGCCCCAGAGAAATGCATTATCTGCCCAATAAACCTGGTTATCTATTGAACAGACAAGCCGGAGTCCTGCGAGCCTCCTCAAAATCAGGTTGGGTACGTCCCAGCAATTGTATTACACAACGCTGCCCGATTCATCTTTTTATTCAAAACCACTCTTTACAGAAGACAAATGAAAAGCTGAAACAACAGAATCCCTCATTGCTCCCAGCATTCTTCATTGCTAGCAAAACTGTTCCAGTAACAGCAGAAGACAAATGAGATTATTTCAAGGCTGCAGGCATAAATTATGAATATAAATGCTACGGAGTAAGTTCCTTTACGCTGGCCCTTCTCACACACGGTCAGGGAAGCAAAATGTGTGCAGGGAGATGAACAGGATAAAGCCAAACAGCATTTTAAGTCTTGCCCTCAGCAACTAACACTTGGTGCATATATATGTGTGTGTGTATTTCTATATTATTGTATTTTTTTATTTATTTTTAAGATTGTTCCCAGGCGAAACTCCTGCTTTCAAATTTTTCCTCATTTCTCCACCTGGGCAATTAAAATTAAAGCACAGGTTCACTTTGCAGCACTATAGCCCTGAAGTCCCTCATTTTTTAAAAAGTTTGCTCTGTAAAGCCTGAAACACACAGTGCTCTGAGGTTCTTTCCCATTATCATTTTTCAAAGCTTGGCTCTGGGTTTGGTTTGGAGGGGTTTATTTCTCCTTAATTTCTATGCTAAAGTGCTGAGAGGTACAATAAGAATAGGTACACACTTAATATTGCGACTTCTCTGTGGATTTATTTGAAAAACAGTAGAAAGGCTAAAATGAGTAAAGACTGTAGTTTTCCTCTTCATTAAACTTCTCCTCATCCATGCATAAACACCTAATTCTCCACTGAGCTTCCCAGAGTATTAAACTCATTTGAGAAAAAACGCAGACAGCGTCTTACTTACATTTTGTTTTACAAAAACAGTTACAGCTCTGCAGCAGGACGGCAGCAGCAACAGGCGCTGTCACCACCCTGCTTGGAAAGGAAGGGTATCCAGCTGACAATCAGGCTGGAAGTGTTCCAGAAGAGAAGACAAGACAACAGACAACAAGATACCTTCTCCCAAGAAATGCCATCGAAGACTCATAGGAGGGTTTGGGTTGGAAGGGACCTTAAAGCTCGTCCTGTTCCAACCCCCTGCCATGGGCAGGGACACCTTCCTCTAGACCAAGTTGCTCCAAACCTCATCCAACTCGGCCTTCAATATTTCCAGGGATGGGGCAACCACAGCTTCTCTGGGCAATGTCTTCCAGTGACCCTTGTCCTGCCACTCCAGGCCCTTGTCCCAAGTCCCTCTCCAGCTCTCTCGGAGCCCCTTTAGGCACCGGATGGTGCTTCTAAGGTGTCCCTTTTCTTCTCCAGGCTGAACAGTCCCAGCTCTTTCAGCCTATCTCCACAGCAGAGATTCAGGATTCAGAGCATCTGCCCAAGGATTCAGAGCAGCTTCGTGGTCTCCTCTGGACTTGCTCCTTGTCCTTGGACTCTCTCCATAACTCTTCCACTCCCTCCAGGAAAAAGCAGCAGGGCAAGGAAGTTAATGAACCCAAGGGTTCATTAGGACAGCACACCCAGCCCTTTTGTAGGGCAGCTTCTGAATACCGAGCATACAGCGGAAGCTGGAGGAGGCACAAAACGCTCCAGTGAGCACAAGGACACCGAGCCAAGGCACCAGGACAGAAATGTACACACAGCACCGAGGCTCTCCAGAGTTCACTCATGAACCCATCCCAGGGGATGTCCTACTGCAGGAGAGGCTCCAAAACATAAATTGTTTGATGGTTGCCAGTGCTTAAGTATAAGCTTCCATTGGTTGTCAAATTTTCCTATCTTACACACGAACAGCAAAATCACTGCAATTATAAAGTTGTTTTAAAGTTGTAGCTCATTTTGGAATGCCCACGCTACTTTGATTCTGACAACAGTGGTAATCACAACTTTCTGCACTTAAAATGTATCCCTGGATTTAACACTGTATCTAGAAAAATAAAGCAATATCTTAGAATTAGGTTTAATCCATCAGCCCCTTTAGTTCAAGGCTGGCTGAACAAAATAATGAACTTGTGGTTATGGAAAAAACAATGCATTGAATGATTATGGATTGGAACCTGAAAAAAGCAGTACTTTCAATAAAATATTACTTCTTAAAATCTATCAGTTGCATTGATTATACAATCTCACAGCATTCTTTCCTACTTAAATATTAAAAATCACATTAAAAAGTTGAGGCATTAGTTATGGATGTTGATTGCTTTGTTCTAAAGTCAGCAACAGTTGCTCTGCTAAGATTCTTCAGCCTCAGGAAACATTTACCCATTTGACTTTCACCATGCCATTTGCACAGAAAATTACAGCTGCCATAGAAACAAATCTAGAAAAATAAATTCTAAGAAATATTACATTTGAGAATTTTATATTTTAAGCGACAGCTGGAGCACAACAATGTTTTGAATGGAAGAAACAGTCAGTGCCTTTATCCAGATATTCTGCTCATGGATTCCAGCCTTTACTCAGATAAAAAGATTCCTGTGATTACGTTAAGCATGGACTACCATTAAGATAAACCAATAAAAGCCAATTAATGTCACAGCATACCACATGTGGTTTCTATACAACATTTCTTTGATGGCTACACACAAAGGTAAGCTGTTCGTTCTAGCAATTAGCAGTTTTCATGCTTTGTTAAGGTAATGGCACTAATCCAGAGAGAGAAAGGTAATTCATGAAGGAAGATCCCACCACGGCCATTAGCAATCCAGCCAACAAACTGCTGCTCTCCTAAAAAACCCACCATAGCAGTGCACAATCCAGGGATGCTTTTTCAGGTAAAAATCTAAGTATCAGCCATCATATTCAAGATAACGAGGCTATCTCTACCATCCCACACCTCCTCCAGCTTTCAGTAACCACATGAACTACTCAACCTTTGCTGTTACAGTTCATGATATTACCCCAGCTAAAACAGCTTGCTAAAACCACACCTCTAACTCTGAGTGGCCCATTTATCTAAATTTAATAATTTCAGTGCAGGTTCTGTCACTAAAGTTTTGCCGTTGTTTTAGACCAAAAGTTAAAAGCAGTGAAAATCCAACAGTCTCCAGCTTGCACTGGGATCTGTATTTAAATCATGGGAGATCAGCTTAGAATCACAAAATGGTTTGGGTTCAAAGGGACCTTAAAGACCATCTCGTTCCAAAACCTCTGCCATCAGCTGGGATACCTCCAATTAGACTAAGTTGTTCCAAGCCCCATCCAGCTTGGCCTTGAACACTTCCAGGATATCCACAGCCTCTCTAGGAAACCTGTGCCAAGGCCTTACCACTCTCACAGAGAAGAATTTCTTCCCAATATCCCATCCAACCCTGCCCTCTGTCAGTGTGAAGCCATTCCCCCTGGTCCTATCACGGCATGCCCTTGTCCAAAGTCCCTCTTCGGCTCTCTTGGAGCCCCTTCAGGTACTGGAAAGAGCTCCAAAGTCTTCCCAGAGCCTGAGGATCAGTCATTAACCTTCTTCCCAACAGTTCAGCACTGGCTCAGCACAGCTGCCATATGAGATGTTAACAGTCATGGTATCTTTGCTAAAGGTTAATCACATCAAGTCCTTTTTTCTAAAGCAGAGATAAAGATCTATTGGACTGTTCATTGCTCCTCTCTCAAAACAGAGGGGAGATTGCTGAGAAAAATCTTCAGTTAATCACTTGGAGGAATGAAAAAGCAGGGAATTTTACATTATTAATGAAAATCCAGGCAATTAGATAAGTAATAGCTTCCTTCCATTGCATAATACAGTTAGAGTTGCTTATAAGGCTTCCTGACGGACCACATTTCAAGCCAAATTAAAGCAGCTTTCCCAGTTATAAGTCTTGTCTTATGCACTCGGGAGCTGCAGGGTTCATCTGTGACTGTCATTAAAACTGAACTGGAGTGGTTTATTTCATCCAGCAACTTTTTAATGTTCTGGCGGATTATGAAGGTTATCCTTCTCCCATATATTTTACATCAAAAACATGAGAGAGATGCACCTCACCGCACATCCTTATTCAATATACTTAACCATATCCCCAAATATTAATCCAAGTCCTAGATCTGAACGAAGCCAAGAAAGGTTGATCTGAATGCAGGCATCCCTCATCCTAAGTAAATCTAAATCTCCACCCCCATCCTGCCAGCTACAGACTCTCTGGTGAATTACCAGAAATTCCACTGGGAACATGAAAAAATTATTGAAGAACTTCAATCAAGCCCAGAATATTTCATTAAGCTGTCTCAGTTGCAATTAGGGTTTTCAGATAAAAAAGTATTTTGCATAAGGATGTTGGAAAAAGTTTTAGACATTCAAAAGATGAAATGTGTCCCTATGGGTGCACATATGCAATTCAGAAACTGGGAGGAAGGATTCATCTGTTGTATAGTCAGAGGAAGAACTGAAACTGACTCTACAGTACAAACAATCTTCACAAAGTAAAAGATCTCTCAACACAGTATTATGAAAATAAATATGAATCTTGGGTAGCCTTTTCCACTCAGTGGACTTCGGTTTCCCATACGAGGAATGGGCACAGGTTTCAGTTCACTGTGTTAAGCAATTCCTCTTCCATCTCGCACACAGTCTTCACTGCATATTCCTGGGTCTTGTTCACTTGTGACAAAACTTGAAGACAATTTAAAATATAAAAACAATTATCACACACACACACACTAATAAAATTCACAGAGGAAATACATGATGCCTGGTGAAAAAAAAAATGTGTGCAAGTCCTGTACACGAAGTGCCCTCAAAGTCACTGGTCTTTAACAAACAGCATTTTATGTAGTTCTCACTGATATTCTTTGCTCAGAAATGACCAACAAACAGAATAGTGAAACTACTAAATGTCAGGATGTGACATACTGGCAGAATTTATAGCATGCTAGCACACTTGCACAGCATTATGTTCATTTTTAGTAAGTCTTGCTACTTTTTACAATAGCTCACACTTATTAAAAGATGTAGCTTTACGACATCCCAGTGAAATCAGGAATTCTTTTTAGTTCTCATTAATTCAACCACAACATATATTACAGTAGTAATAAACAGCAGCTCCACTTTTGAAAAACCATATAATATATTCAAGGAACATAACAAAGGAAGAACTGCCGGCATAACTGAGGTCAGCCCCTCAGCCACAGAAAGGTGTGGTAGAAGTTTAACCTACACTTAAACATCTCTGCATGTCTCCTCAAGCACTACCACCAACTTCTAACACCCAGCAGCAAACCAAGCCCAGAGTAAAACACAGTAGTTAGGACAGTAGAGTGAAACAGAAATACACAACTTATCATGGGCACCACCATCCTTTAGGTCAAACACCCAGATGATCCAGGAACACATGACCCCATGTGCTACAGAAGACAGCCAAAAATCTCCTCTTTCTTTGCTCAAGATGAACAATGCTTTCCATTCCTTAAGCCTCATAATCCAATTAACCCAAGCCCAGAGACACCAGCACACATCTGCTGTGACCCAACTTCAACACACTGTAGACAACATAACCAAAGCCCACAAAAATCCATATACTCAAAGTTATATGCCAAAGAGTGAAACTCCCTTGGGTACAGCAGCAGAGATTTCAGATACAAAATTTCTCAGACCAAGATGCCATTCCAGGACTTCTCTCATTATTGTTTAAAGCCTCAGTTTCCAGGCTAAAATAACTTTTGACAAATGTACGTCCAGGTCAGCTGTTGTCACATCATTATTCTTGAGATGTGGAGCTGACTTTTCCTTCACCTTATCAGTTATTTATGGAGGGGCAGGAGACAGGATGGAAGAGGGAGGATAAGCAAACAGGGCAGAACCATCACATCACCTCTCACCGTGTCCAGAATGACACATACACAACACATTCCCAACACACACATTCCTCAAAGCATCTTAGGAACAACTGCTAAGACTCAAAATAAAGTTTTGTCCCTACCCACAACAGGGGAGTTGGAGCCAGGTGGTCTTTAAGGTCTCTTCCAACCCAAACCATTCTGTGATTACAGGGACACAAAACTTAAGCTTGCAAATACAACCCCAAACCCTGGGGCGCTGGACCAATCGATAACACAACACAGCCTCACACCACACGTACATTTTGATTTTCCTGAGGTGTTACGGACCCGTGACAATTTCACAGGTGAGTCCAACACTTCCACATCTAAAGCTCTGCCTTGGCATCCTTTATAGTGCAGTTACCTGTTCTGAACTAAACCTATGGAGTGATCAAAACAGACCTGAGTGTTTTGTCTGATACATCCCTTTTACTTTTACACTTTCTCCTCAACATGCAAGGGCTACTTCACACATTGTGAAAGAGCATCTTCAGTTCTTCTGGTAACCATCTGCTTTAAAGTTGTCTGTAAAACTGACAGAGATTCTATCACCCTGAACCATTTCAATTTGCATGGGTTTAATACCAATTTTCATACAGACTTATCACACAGAAGGAGCATTTCCTGCTTTCCTCCACGTGTCCTACAGACTTTCCAAACTTCCAGGACTCCTTCTTCAGGAATCAGAAGCCAGAAACAGGTCCTCAGTGCACTTTTATATAAAATATAAGGCTCAAAAGAGCCTGGTGTAGCCATGTGATTATCAAGGGCCCTTTCCCTGGACAAGCAGCAATGGGAAACACGCTAAAAGTATTTTTATTTAGGTCTCTTCCTTCCTTCCAATTCGTTTAGCAACAGGTCACTTGACTGCCCAAAAACAGTCTTTAAGTGCAAATACAGGGTTTTATCATTTCTCCACCACTCCACTGCAGTACAACTGGCCAATTAAATATTTAATACAAAAGTCCTCAATATTTAATTAGGGACAAATAGCATTCTTTTGCACTTTCCTTGAATTTGAAAACAACCTTTCCTTTTCTACCTACACATGAACATTTAATACGACAAAGATGTATTTAAAGTTTTTAGAAGTCTGTTGATAACAATATTACAATGAATTAACATCTTGTCAGACCGCTGCATATTACTGTCTTACTACTTTATCCAAAAAATGGATTAAAATAATAATTTTGCTGGTCTCAATCAAATAACAAGGAAAATACACCTGGCTATTCAGGAAAATATGGAAGAATTTTGAAACAAAATGTTAAAGATGTCATTTATTCTCTCATAGCACAATTATAGTGAAAGGTATTATTTAAAATACTTTAAATACTTATTTAATAACCAAAACATCATATAAACTTTTTTATATGTCATGGCTAGTATTATTTAGAGATTCCTACTTATTTTGATGACAGTACCCAGTGCTGTAATAACAGGAGGCAATTCCACATTAAAAATGGTAGCTTCCACCACGCAAAGCTTTAACAACACAGAATGGACCTGTTAGTGTCAGAATTCTTTGCTATTGGGCAAAAAACTTCCAATAATGTTGATTATGCAACTAACACAATCAGACATCAATCCATGATATTTCCACCCAGAACCAGAGGATGAAGGAGTCATTTCAAGGCTGCTTCATCACCCTGTACTTGAACCTTCACTATCTTTTATAAAATCAAATTCAAAAGAGTTTTTGGAGGCAACTTCTTTTTATTCTAGAAAGGCAATCCTGCACACTGGAAAACACAAGTAATTAGTAAATGATCTAGCACTAGCTGCAAATCAGTTATCTATTTTTCCCACACATATTTTAATTTACATAAGTCTAAATGACAAAAGATTATACAAGCACTTTGCAACTCTAAGAAACCTTGGGGGTTTTAGTATAAAGACAAAAAAACTCCCCAACCACTCAGTTTTTGCTGTTTCTCTGTGACATGTCCAGTTTTGGTACTTCACCAACCAGGCTGCAAGGATGGACTGCAACTGGAATGACAGCCAGGACACACCTGCAACTTGAACCACCAGGAGCTGCCAAGAACTTTGAAGACATCTTTTCAGCTCAAGAATCAATTATCTTCTCTGAATTCAACCTTCACAACATCAAAGACAACATTAATTTTAACACAAAATACATGTCAAATAACATTAGTGCATCCATCATCATCATCATCATCGAGCAGTGTATTATCCTTGCTCAATGTCAGCTTGTTTTGAGGGAAGGATCCCTGTCGGGGGTTACCAGGATGGAGCTGTGACAGAGTAATGAGGGAACTGATTAAGAAACACTTGAAGATAGCACTAAGCCCTTGCCAGCAGCTCTTTGAGGTGGCTTCTCCTCACAACAAACCCTTGGGCAGTCAAAAAAACGCAAGTTTGTCAGTGGCACTTTGTAGGCAGAAGAAACCAGGCCAGGAGCAGTTTCTCTCCAAAGCCCCAGGAGACGGATGTGCCCTCAAGTGCATCTCCTGCATGTGGCCAGCACTGCCTCCAGCACAGTGGCCACCTAAGACATCTCTGCTGGTACTGAGCCCCAACTCCCTTAAGCTCAATTGCTCCTCTTGGCTCTGTAATTCATGTTTTTCTTTTCATCCTACTACTTACTATATTATTCCAAACAAGAACAATCTTGAAATAATGTCTTTAAAAACAAACAGCTTAAATATGAGGTGATGGGACATGGAACATGATTTCCCAAGTCAAAGCAGACAGCTAGCTGGGTTGTTTATTTTCAGGGGATTTTTTTGGCTTGGGATTTGCTGGGGGGAATTGAGGGGTTGGTTTGCTTGTTTGTGTTTTTGTTTCCATTTGGTTCTCATTACATGTATGAAGTAGAAAGTATACTCATGCCTTAATGCCTTTGAACAGAAGTTGCCTTATAAGCCAACATACTGTTTACACTGTAAATTATTAACCTCTTCTTCCCCTTTCTCCCCTTAACAGTGAAATTACAGAAAGAAAAACTTTGATTTTATTAAGTGTAAACATTTACACAGGGATTTCTGCCACCTGCCTTACTGGAGTTGAAGACCAATCTTCTACACTGCTGAGTAGCTCTCATTTTCTTCCATATAATCAAAAACCATTATTTAATCTCCAAAGTCCTATCACACAACCATTTACTTCTTCTATTAAAGAAGGCAAGGCCGAACAAATATTCCCAACACTTGGTGGAGAGGTTTGCAATAATCCTGAGCTCCCCCTGGGATCTATTCTAGGGGTAGCTCACTAAAACACTGCTCTCCCCCACTGACAAATCTCTCACAGAAGATGCTCCAACTCTCAAGTTCAAAGTCATGCGGGGCTTTTAAATTCTGTTTACTACCTCAAAAGATTTCTCTGAACAATTTTATAACCTGCTTCAAGATCTATGATAGCATTTAGCCCATTCTGGACTTTTACAGCACTTTTCCACTTGTTTTTAAACAGCCTAACATTACCTATACCTACACCACAACCTGGGATGCTTGTTGCCATGTAATTGTACGTGCAATTGCTTCTGCAGAGCTGAAGTTTCTTTCCTGTAAATACCTTATACATTATTTAATAGTATATATTGATACCAAAGTACCTATATATAGTATCCTTATAAATATATTATTAACTCCCTGCTTTCCAAGGGCTGGCTTCAGTTCATTCTCATCTCTACAACTGCTGCCACCCCAGTATTGCTGTGGTCAAACTCTAAAGTAGCAAGAAGGAACCAGGAAGGAGAAGGTGAGGTGGAAACATGAGCAGACACATTCCTGAGTCAGGCAACCAACTCCTTTATGGATGTCATTAAGCCTCTGTAGAAGAGTAAGTATTTAGACATCTATTTTTTTGCATCCAAAACAATAGTAAAGCAGGGCAAATGATGACAAATTAAACTAAACACAGTAACAATTCGTACCTATTAAACAGATTATGCAAATTCAGCTGTATTTAATGTTATCGCACCTCATTTGTTTTAGTTACTTCAAATATTCATGTTTTAACAGAATAATTACTCAGAAATTCTGGCATAAATACAGGCATATTTAAAGAAGCTAAAGATGCACAGAAAGAACCTTTTTGGACTAACGTGCAGCTTGCCACAGTCTCTGCTCACGCTCCTGCAGGAGAGCTGAGGATGCGGCTGCGTGTGCCATGTCAGCTTGGCACAGGGAGCAAAGCTCCTCCAGGGAGCACCGATTCATCAATCCAGTCACTTGTGACACCGGCAGCAATCCCAGCACACAGCTGCAGCCATCACTCCTCAGCAAATACAGAATATTGAGACATAAAAGAGCTAAATAAGTTAGAGATGCTCTGTTGAACACTGAGGGCAATCTGCCTTGCAGGATCCTCTTCGCTACCCACAGCATCCCTCACTGCTCTGGAATTGTTCCAAGTATATTCCACAGATCAGACAGAATAGTTCACTTTTTTTTTCCTAACCAGAAATATTTCCTCATCATTATTTCAAGAGAACAGAATTTTAGAGTCATCCTGAAAAACAAAAAAATATCATGTACTGTCAGAAAATGTATTTCTTAGATTTCCTTACTTGCCGTCACTGTGATGTTGGCTGTATTTTTGGAAATGGAACTACTGAAAAAAAACCCCCACCTTCCAAGGCTAGTCAAATGAAACACCTTTGTAATGTAAAAAACATTTCCCTCAGAGCAACAGTAACTTCAGACCAACCTAACTGGGGCAATTTCAAAGTAGGAGAACACCGCAGCAGAAGACCCACAGACTGCAAGAGGGGAAATAGGAAGATGAAAGTCTTTTGCTACTTTCCTTAGATTTGCTATCAGTTATCCTTGTAGTTTCAACTGCCTCAGGAAAAAGGGCTTCATTTGTTATTACTTGTAAAGCATACTAAATTTTGAAACAATTACAGAAGTCTGAACTTTATTGCATTTTAAAAAGCGGATGTTTTTCAAGGGATTTTTCTCTTTTTACTAATAAGCTGAAATGTTTAGCATCTTCACACCGGCAGTGCATTCCCATTTTCTGAGACTATGGAAAGGTTACAGAACATACACATGAGAAAACTTTGCAACCCAGAGATGAACAAGTATATTCACACAGCTCTTCCCTTCACAGGAATACCAACACAATTCCTTATACAGTGTTAGGCACAGAAATCAAAACTGCACAACACAGAACTTGGTCCCTCCCAAGTACTTTTTAATATTATCACACAGAGTTCAGTCCCATCATGATGCACTCACTATCCACTACTCAGTACTGCAAAGGATTTCAGGGTTTCCAATATTTGGGCTGTGGTGTAGACAGAGCATGGTATGGGATGAAGGCTTTCGATACCGTCAAAAGAAAATAAAAATTCCATTTAGTCTTATCTTCAATTATTCTGCAAAAGTGTTAAAGGCCTTTGCAAACATAGCTTTTTCTGTTTTTTAAAGCTCCATTAGCACAAATGTCTCCATCTGAGACACACATACCAGCGTGAATGGTATTCCTTCTCTAAGTACTTCCAGGTACTAGGGAAGCTACGTAACTCTGAACACTCCAACTCTAGGGCCTTAAAGAACTTAAATCATAAAATTATTTGCCTATGTCCACACGGCAAACCAGTAAAAAAAAACCAATCTAGGCTCCAGAACCCAGAAGCTCCCAGCTATGTGCTCAACCCTGTTAGGCCACATTAACTCAGTCTTAAACCAGAAATGACTGCCTTTGAGTGCTGCAAAACTAAATCAGTCACTGATTGACTAGTGAGAAGGTCCTGATTTATAGTGTGCCTGAACTGACCTGAAGTAACTGGCAGCTCTGACTAAAAGAGAGGATCAGTGAAGCCAGAGATTAAGCTCTGTTTCAGTAGAAACAGCCTACCAAGATACCTTTCACAAACGAGCAAATGTTTTAAAAACTCAGGCCGTGATCCTGTGAATTACTTAAGAAAAGGTTAATATGAAAATCTGGAATACCAAAATAATAATATTAAAAGCTGGAAGCAGACTCCACTCTTGCTTTTTCATTTTTGCTTAAATTCTTTCAAGGCACGTTGATAGTCTACTTCCAGACAGTGCTTCTACATGGGGGGAAATTTATTTAAAGCTAAGGACAGGACCATTAGCTTTTGCATCCCATTTATATCAACAAGAAACCTCATACTGACCCCAGTGGGTTTCCCAACATTTTCCCATTTTGTGTTTCTTCTTTTGGATGTGCCCATGAAAAGAAGGAATGAGAGGAAAAAGGGGCACTGAGAATGAGAACAGAGCAGAGAAGCTGTCAGCCCACAGAAAGGTCTCCACTTGCAGTTATATTTCATACACACTTGTCTTACAGAAACTAAACTTATTACCATAATTTTTCATTAGAGTAAGGATATCCACGTGTTACAACTTCTTAGAGTTTATATGGACTGGGTCAGTCACACCACACCAGGCACCTGTCATTGTGACAGGACCAGTAATTAGCAATGAGTATTTTAAGTTTTGTGTCTGGAATCACAGTTTCTACACAGCAGGGTACAAGATTGAGTAGAGGAGACCCCTTATACAGAGACAGTCAAGTCACCAAAGAGATGTAGGAGGAGAGCTTTATCCTTCATTGAGGCAATGAGTAATTAAGTTATCAACTAAATATAGAACATGATACACATTTGGATCTGCACAGACCTGTAGAATTGTCAAGGTTGGAAGAGATCTTTAAGATGATCCAGTCCAACTGCCAGCCCAGCACCGCCACTGTAACCACAAAACTTCATCATCCAGCTCCACTTCAATACCTCCACAGATGGCAACTCCACTGCCTCCCTGGGCAGCCTCTTCCAATGCCTGACCACCCTAATAATGAAAAACTTTGCTCTTGTATCTAATCTGAATTTCCCCTGTCTCAGCTTAAGGCCATTTCCTCAAGCCCTCTCACCTGCATAAATAAAAAGAAAAAGCATCATCTATTTTAGTTGACTGGTCACGCTAACCCCTGGATAAGAAAAATAAACTCGATTATAGTTAAAAGGTTAAATTTGTCTGCATCTTTCATCAGACTGGCCATAAACACCAGCATACTCATGAATATTCTCCAGTTAACACTACGGGGAAGCATCAAGAATGCAAGAGGAACACCTGACCCCCATCACATTAAGAGAGGCCCCAACACATCACACAGACAAACCTTTCCAGTTTAACCTTTGCAATTGACCAAGCAAGTGAAGATTTTCTCTCGTTTCTCCATCCACGATTTTACTATTTCAGATCTTGTAGATAAATGACTGTTTGCATTTTGCCTTAACTCTTTTGAACTAAGCATGATCTCTAGTTCATGTATTTCTCTTTCAGCATGGCAAATCTGCTGAGTGAGGGCAGCCAAGACCTGGCAGTGGGTGCCCTTGCTCGTGACCCAAGTTTTCCAGAGTGTGCAAAGGCTAAACATACTCCCCTGCTGGTGCTGCCAGGGTTAGGGGATTCCTCCCAACTTAACGATCAGGATGAATAAAAAAACATTGGTAACAAGAAATGCTCTTCATTATAGAAAACAAAATACTGGAAAGCATATTTGACTCTTGAGCATCTCCAGGGAATTTATCTACAGCATCTTGTTGAAATGAAACATCAACAGTGGCATCCTGAAAAGCACACATTTTTTTTCCCCAGTCTCTTTAGACATTTCTTCTACTTCTCTCACACTATTTTCCTATTGGAAACCCCACTTCATTAAGTGAATCAAAGCCATCATCATCCCTTATTTAAGTATCTTCACAAACTGCTTCCTCTCACAGCATCTATCAAGTGTAACATTAATGATTATGGGGAGATCGAGTTTATCTTTTGGTCTTCAAGCAGATAATTCATCATTCAAACTTTGTACTATTGGACTATAGCTAATGTTATCTGAAGTCCTCAGTTCTCTAGTGTACTTCATTTTCTCTCTCTCCTCTTTCCCTCTGCATGGTTTTCTCTTAGAAAAATGGAAGCTCTTACAGATTAGGCTTCCCTTTTTAAAACCAAATACAATATGTTATACTCTGGGCACTGCTCAAAGGCATAGCAAATATTTTTTAAAAAAGAAAAAAAAAAGGAAGCAAGTTTAAAGTTATTTTAATTTGTATTTTTGGGCCCAGATCCTCCTGGAGGGAAGATATTTCACTTCTCCTACAGAGTGGTTGCAGAAAGCTAGAAACCACTGATAGTGCAATTTTGTCCCACAGTAGTACATCAGTGTATCTAAAGTCAAGGTTTCCCAACAACAGCTTTTTGTGAGAATTAAGATGTTTTTGGGATGTGAACTATGTCTGTTGGTTAGGACTCATCTTCCACAGGGATAAACAACCAAAGTTATTAGACTCCATATATCTTAAGCTGCCTCATACAAGCTCTTTTTTCTCAGTCACAACTTTCTAGCATTTTTTAAGCGTGCATTCCCCCATGCCAAACGTTATGGAAAAATGCAACATAGCCCGTTCATGTATGTCAGGAGATCACAATCGACGCTTTTCCCAAATAGTCAAGGACTCCACACACCACTCATTATAACACAGACTTTCTGCTCTTCTCTTCATTCCTCTTTTCCAAACTGCCCTTACCCCAGCCTCTCAGCTGCAGTAATTCCCAAAGCTTCCCAAACCCCTGCAGGCCCACACAGACTCCGTGCAGGAGTTCAAACTCAGCTCCCAGCCTTTCAAGCACTAGACACCAATCTGCTCTGTTGTTCAGCAATCTGTGCTTCCCTCAAGGCTGAATGCAGAAAAAAAAAGCTACATCCGTAATCCTTCCTTGCCGAAGCAGATGCCTCGGCACCTCAAAGCACAGAGGATTACATCAAGTGCACGACTCTCCACTGAAAAGCGAATGTACAGACAACTCAAAATATTCTGGTACAGGTTTTAGGGAGATCAAGAGCAACTGTGAAGATGGGAAGGAACCAAAAATCCCTAATATCTTCTTTTCCATTCTGGCAACTGGAATTTTTTTTTTTTTTTTTGTGAACCTACTTTCCTAGTACTGCTCTACAACTAATGAAAGTCTATCAAAATCTTTCATAAAACCACGCAAAGCACAAAAAAGAACTGTATAAAAAGGACAAAAACGCCTTACAAATAAAACCAGTAACAACTTCCTCCATTACAGAATAGCCATTCAGAACTCAACTACATTAACCTTCATTTTATGCAAGAAAATTCCACTTGGGGAAGTCTGAATACTCCCTTCTATTTCTGATGGCCCATGGACTACTGTGAGATCTACACAGAATCATTTAGATTGGAAAAGTCCTGTAATTGAACTCAAGATCAAGGATTTACAAAGTAATCGGAATATGGAAGCCAGAAATGAGCACTTGTTATCTCAGTAGGATAAATAGGTAGATTTTATAAACATTTATAAACTAATGACTAGAGATTCTGTAGTCTCTACTTCCTCAGAAAGTTTCACGTCTTTGAAAAACGTAAGTCAGGTTTCACTCATTACTCTATCAGTTAGAAAGGAAACTGAAGTCTATTTTGTAATGTTCTTTTCTTGATCTCGAAAGAGCTTATAAATGTGGCTTTACTAGAAGAATTTTGGGTTTAATCTCACATCAGATAAAACCTTTCTCTATTTCTCTCTGGACAATTTTGAGGGATAAAGACAAAAAGAGCATGGTCAAATCAAAAATAATGCTGTCACAGCAAAAATAAAAAATTCATAATGAACTGCAAAGACCTATTGTGGCTCTTGGTGCTTAAACCCAGAAGGATTTTTTCATTTATTAACACCCTGTCCTTGTTCAACAGCATACTAATGAAGTTAATCTAAAGGCTAAATTTCAATTATGAATCACAGAACCGCATCTCTGCTCCCTGATTGCTCAGATAATCTGAATTAAGCCTTCTCCTCTACAAAGCACAATGGCTGACTGCAGATAAAAGTTCCCAAACATCAAAAATATTCAGTCCAGAAGGTAAAAATCTGACAAACACCTGTTTTCACATCCATTCGATAACTCTCTGGCAAAGTAATGATTTTTAGTAACTTGACAGACTGCTCGCTCACTTAAAATATGCTGCACAGGTTTGAACAATAAAAGGAACTGCAAATGTTTTAAGTCTCTCAGGCTTGCAGCCAAGACAAAGTCTTCAGCCAGAGTAAAAAAGGGTTTCCATTTGCTAAAATAATTTAGGAGAAAATGTTTTCCTCTTGAGTACCTACAATGTATTTGTCCTGGAACAAAACCCAGGAGAGCCACTGTGGAAAACCAAGATCAGTGAGAAGCTGTGCAGCACTTGACTATTATATGCACGACTACAGACAGAAATGTGGTGTTTCATGACACGTCAACGCAGCTCAAATAAGGAGCGGAACCTGCAGAACTGGAAAAAAACAAAATATGAGTAATAACGACGACCTGGATCATTTGCTTCCAATTGCTTCTGCACACAGAAGAGTGATGATGCTCACAAGAACACCAAACCGTGCTGCTCCCGCTTCTGAAAGACTGATAGGGAGGAAACACTGCATCTGCTTTTTAACAAGACAATAAAAGAAGCTGAAGAGACAGCCTCCAGTTTTTAGCTGAGAGGATGAAGCACTGAAGGACAGGTCGCTTTTGATGGGAGCCAAAGGAGCAAGAGGGAACCAGAAAAAGGAAAGCCATGAGTTCCAACTTAGAGCAAACCCAGGTCAAAGAAACCAGAGCCTTCCAAACGATCTCTTGGAAGTGTTTTCACCATAAAGTGCGTGTGATTTCCAGACAACATGGCAACTCTACAGTCAATTCCTCCACTTCTCATGGGGAGGAAACCTAGAAAAGTGAATGCACCATAGCCAAACACTATCTGACCATGTCTAGGAGTAAAAGCTTCAGAGATTTTCTTCCAAACCTAGGACAAGACAAACTCCTGCTTCACACACACCCATCAGCTCCTTCTCATACTCCAAAAGTCAAGCTCCCAGACAGGGAGAAGACTGTCCAGACTCACTGCCATTTCACAGTACTAAAACACAGGTCAGGTATAGTCAACTACTTCTTCACTGAGTAGTAAACACTTTTTTTTTCATCTTTCAAGTTACATGAAGTCAAACATACACACCCACACCTTCACAGCAGCCACTGCACTGCTGAAGGTTTCTATTGTCCTAAACACAAATATTAATCCTCGCAATTCTTCAGCTCTAGTTTTCTTCAGGATAAAAGCACAAATAGCAGATATTCTACCTTCAGCCTCAGTCTACTCGTACCCCTTTCCACTTCCAATAGATGTCACCCAGTGGGAAGCTACCAGTGCCCAGATAATCCTGAGATTATGAAAACAAATCCTTATCATGAAAAAGTAAGCTCGATTTCTTCCCCAGATTGTCAAGATATCCACAATGTT
This sequence comes from Dryoscopus gambensis, assembly GCA_013389985.1. NCBI lineage: Eukaryota > Metazoa > Chordata > Aves > Passeriformes > Malaconotidae > Dryoscopus > Dryoscopus gambensis. The sequence goes on from WEIT01001484.1 coordinate 477,196, forward strand.
ATCTGTTTTAGCAATATTGACTACTAAAACACTAATATATACCCGGAAAATCATTTGGCAATTACATCCTTCCCAAGCCTAAAATCTTCCTGTTGTCAGATACCAAATGGGTACTTCGCTCTGGTGTTTGACTGGATCCTGTGCAAATTTTCCTCCATGCCTTAGTCCTTAAATGAGCTGTTTCTCAGCAATACACTCAGAGTTGTCAGCCTGAGCAATAGGCATGGATGTATATGCTTAGCAATATGCTTGGTGGACATTGTCGCTCATGGTTTTCACCGAAATACATCTTAATTGAGCAGCAGCATTACACCACAAATGAGCCAGAAAAAAAGGCCAACAATAACGACAGACCACTAGAAATAATCTGTTGGCTTCTGGGTAAACTGCTCAATGCTAAAACTTATTATCTGTAAAAGCACCTTTTGAATCACTTTTGTTTTGCCCTGTGGAATACCTTAATGTTTCCACTGGTAATAAAATTTCTGGCTTGCAATACTGTCCTGGTCTATAAGACCGCAAGAGAAGGGAAGGGAAACAATGAAAACAGGGAAACACAGAAGCACTGTTATTATTAAACCTTTAAGTTACAGAGTTAATTCCAGCTAAACATTTTTATCTGTTGCACTGCTTATATGAAGTGGATGTTATTTTCTAGAAGGAATCTAATTTTAGCACCCGAGCATCAAACAACTCTGTGGCCATCCATATCTGCACTGACTCCACTTCTGCTACAAGTAATCTGTTAAGCAGCACATCCCCAGCTGGGGACTGTAATTAGGGTGCAAACTGCCATACAATCCCCTTGCCAGATTGATGAAGGAGACCTCTTACAAGGTGATCCAGAAGGCAGTGTTGAGATCATTAATCATTTATCCGTTGAGGAGAATACAAAAAGCTCTGCCACCAAGAGCATTACACTGCAAAAGCATCTTGATAAAACTAACTCCTAAAAAACTAGTGAACTTTTAATTAAAAGGTCAGACATTAGTTACTGTATTCTTTTTTGAAGTTTTAGATAAGTTCACTTTAAAAAAACCTTTATTCAGATACCAGACAGAATTTGACACTCCTCCTTTGCTACTCCTTTTAAAAGCTTGATAATGATCAGCTCAGAGGGTTTTTAGCTCTGCAAGCAGCATCTCCAGATAGTAAACAAATGTAATAGTAATCTACAGGGCAAGCTTAAATACACTGCTAGGCTGCCAATATTTCAACCTGCAACTATTTGTTTTCAGGGACCTGAATCCACAGAAAATGCAAGTATTTTCAATAATGCATAATTGCAGACATTGTTAGTACAAAAAGTCGGTCTACAGGGAGAACATCACATCCTGAAGACCTGCCTAACGGGGGCTTCACTGTCCATCCTAAGCATGTAAGTCTTGGCTCTGCCAAATATCAACTAAACTTTTTTTAATACCCTTACTATAACGAAATACTTAAGTATTTAAAGTTGAGTTTAAGCTTAAGTGTTTCCCTTCTTCATTGCTATTTGATCCAACAGGCAAGCCCACATCATCCACAGAGAACTCATGAAACTACAGAGATGAAAATGCAAGAATCAAGAACACTTTGGTACTCTAAGAGTGTATTGAAAGTGCCTGAAGTATTGCATACAACTTTTTAACAATCTTTTGTCTGCAACCTTATGCTTCACTTACCACACTCCATTCCAGATCATCAGCATCAGAAGTTTCTCAGCTACGCCCATCAGCTTCACACACATTTCACCTGAGCCCAGCCTTGGCAGGGTAAGGGGAGGAGGTGAACTTCTTTCCTTCCCCCCGACTTGAATTACCTGGAATTTAATAGAATTGCCTAGGAGACTTCTGCTGTTTCAGAAGCAATCAAAATCTATCCTGTACAACCATCTACCAGACTACCAGAAAATACATTTTCCTGTAGAATGTGCGATAGGGAGGAAACTTAATCCAAACACATCATTACATAGTCCAACAGGATTTGCTTACAAAATCTAAAATCTATCCCAGTGAAGGCAACTTCCTAGAAGTTAAACAAAAAATAGTCAGCAGGCAAGTACTTTTTCTTATTTTAACTGAAAAAGCCAAATCTAAATCCTTTTCAACAGATCACCAAGAAGCATATACGAAATCAAGAGGATAAAAAAAAATCTGCTACCCATGGCTATGAAGTTAAACAAATTTAAATATTTAAAAAGCATTCTTGTTTGCAAATTNTAAAGGATGCAGCGAGGGATGCAAAGAATTGGGAAGGCATCTCAGGAGTAAGGAAAACCCAACAACATTTTTAGCATCCCATGCTTTTACAACAGAGTCTCTTTTGCAAATCTAACCGTAGATACAACAAAGGCTTTTATTTGTTTCTTCAACACTGGGAAGTTCTGATTTCCAAAACCCTTCCTTGCATGAATAAGCACGTAAGTAATCTTCTGAATATATGAGTGAGAGAAGGAAAGCAGAAAAAGCCTCATTATCATTATACAGAATCATACAGGCAGCCGTGGAAACCTAAGTTCCTTAAAAATTATTGCCATCATGAAAAAGCATAATCCATTTCAACAGCAACTTCTATCACATATCACTGATTCCCTCAATATTTACATTTTTCTGACATAGCCTGACCTAATGATAAGAGGTCAGCAACAGTAGGAGTACACATAAGATAACTCATTTATTCTAAGGCACCCCATCTTTTTTTAATCAGTCAGCAACACTAAAACATCGCATAAGAGAATAGAGCACAACTTGCAAAGACAACGGTTCAAACCTGAAGATTACAAAAGGAAAATCAAGTGTGGCATCATTTGCTGAAAGGCTGTGATAATAATATTAGCAAAGACTTAAAAGTTTTGAAAAATAAGGCAAGAAGTCCTCTGCACTGGATGGGCCAAGGTACTCCTGCATGCACTGCAACATCTAATCCTGCTGGCAATATTTCTTGCACTTTGATCCTGCTCAATAGAATAAAAATTATTAAACACAACACACAACTGAAGCAACGTCGCAATATTTCAGACTCTGAGGTTAGACCCAAGTTAATTGTATGCTCATCTTATTTTGGAGTAACAAGGGAAAAAACCTGCCCCACCTCCCCTTTTTCAGTCTTGCTGTATCATCCTTTACTGACATTAATATTGCTCTCCTCCTTAGGCAAAGCCCTGAAAGACTCTGATCCTTTATATCCTTTAAAGGGAGCAATTAATGCTGCTATTCAGAGTTTCTGACCTTTAACTCTCAGTCCCAGTAGTGTTATTCGGATTTTTCTTTTCAAGTTTAACAGAAAATAGTAACTATTTGTATCTTCCTAAAGGCAGACAGGCATTAATCCTAACCTCAAATCTGAGTCCATTTTGGAAAAGTAATTTCCAAATTTTTCTCTTCCAAATGTGCTCCTCTGCAGGATCAGATGCTTCCCAAACTACTGCAGTTTAGGTTCTGCCTTCCAGAGGTATTTTGGCAAAACACTTTGAAAATGCTTTCACAGCTGTATGAAGTTCTGCATCCCATATTGCATTCCCCCTCATCATCCTCTGCAGTAGGATGACTACTGCTATGATTATTTTCAGTGAAGCCATGGTGCCAAGTTCCATTTTCTTTATTCCTGCTAACACCACCGCCATTCAATCTTCCTGCCTCACATTTTTCCCCACAGCTCCTTACTCAGCTGCCCTGTTGCTTCTTTCGGGAATACTCATATAGAGTATCCCAGAATCAAAATACTGTATCTACTATTTACTGTCTTCATCTAATTTGTATTTTTAAACTGTCAAACACAGAGGCTGATTTGATGCCCAGAAAAACCAAGAGAGAATGTCATGTTCAGAACTGCCTCACAAAGCATCTCGCATTTTCTTTTCAAAGAGTAATTAACATATGTAGTCTTTTACAAGGTGCCAAGCACCTCATACACATACCCCAATAGAAAAAAAAACCTATATATATATATCCTATCCCTCTCTCAAATTAAAATAAAAAAAAAAAAAGAAATCTGATAATTCTAGCCCATCAATACCTTTCTGCTTTAAACCTTTCCTGATAAGAAAGTTGTTACAGCTCATCTGGAAGACTGACAAGCTGATATTTCTCTTGACCCAGAGAAAGGGTATTCCACAGTCAAGACTCTTCCAAATAGCCATGGGAAAAAAGTTTTACCTATTTAAACAGAGAGCAAGACAGGCTCAGCTAGAGCTGCACGGGGAAGGGGCAATCAACTTGACAGTAAATGTAATTAGTGTTATAATTCCTGCCAAAATTAGACATGATATAAGCAGATACAACAAACGAATTTGACATGATATATTACCATCGATGTTCCTAAATATATAAAGGCTTTTTGAAGGATGGGAGTAGGGTTTCTCAGATTTTACGGGAAAAAACAAATCCTGACAAGCCTCCATCATGTCTGTCTCCATCCTGTTGCTCGTTAATGTTTCTCCTCTCCTTTCTGGCTCCTATTTCCTTCACAGTCAGAGTGGCACAAAACTTCCTTTTTTTATTGCAGTTGACTAAAATCGAAGTTGCATCATGTCTCCTTTTCATGTCTTTTCTTCCCTCCCTGCCAATCAGAGGCTTCAAGCCATTTGCTTTCTGAACACATCTACAGTCCAAATCTATTCCTGAACACCAGCTCGCTTGCTTGCCTCTCCTGCTTCCACTGGCACTCACCAAAACTCCTTCCCATCACATCACAGCTCCATTCCAAGTTACCACCATCTCTTGGTTGTCACTCACATATCCCTTTTCCCTGATCCCAATACTAAATTTCAGTAGAATCACAGAAACATGGAACGGTTTGGGTTGAAAGGGACCTTAAAGATGATCTCATTCCAACCCCCTGATGTGGGCAGGGAGCCCTTCCACTTGACCAGGTTGCTCAGAGCCCCACCCAGCCTGGGCATAAAACCTAATTTACACCAGATAGTGGAAAAGAATCATTCCCAGCTCAGGCCCAAAGAAGCAACAGGAAGACAGAAATCGTCAGTGCTCTCAGGGCTGGACACGATTTGGCTTCTCTGTTAATGAAAAAAAAATTTAAAAAGAGGAAAAAAAAAGAGGCACCACACACCCCACACGTCCCTTCCCAAAATAAAAAAGAACTGAACTAGAACTGAATACTTGTTTTGTTTTTGCCTCTGCTACAAAACAACACTAAAGCTTTTAGTCAGCCAAGTGTTATTACAGAAAAATTATGGCTTTGTTTCAGGGAAATTTAACCTTCTGCTTACTTTGTTTCAATTCCCATTCTGAACCAAAATTTTATTTAAAAATACATTGTGATGTCTAGACAAATTTTCCAAGTTCCCAAATCATCTGACTCTTGAGACAGTGACCTTTCACAAGCAATGTGCTCTCCAGGGACCAAACTTGTGTCCTCCCCAGGTGGAAGCTCTGGGCTGCTCCATTTTCTGCACACCTGAATTTGCCACCGAAGTACCTGAGCTGCAAAAAAATCTAGGCCAGGCAGAGGTATTTATGACTTTTTTATGATGGAAAGTTTAAAAATTACTTTACCCCAAGAAATAAGTCTTTAACTGGACTTGTCTTTGCTATCGCAGCAAACACTGAGCATATTGCTGTTCATCTCCTGACAAATTACTCTCCGGGAGAATACAAATCATCGGTGCTGAGCTCTGGAAGAGAGCTCTGTTTCAACCCACTAGAGACAAAGAGGCAGCCACAAAACAGACTCCATCCCAGTGGAGAGCCTCCCTCGCTCATAAACACGAGTTTTAATCCGATTCATTAACGGCGGGATTGCGCTCACCGTTATTGTGCTACATCCTCAGGTTGCTCTTCCATCCATTACAGTTGGTGCTGTGGGTGTATTCTCTTGTTTTATTAACAGTAATTTAATTCAATAGATATTCCTACACAAGACAGCCGATTTTTCTGTTTCAAAACATTTCACAAGATGGAACGTAGATAAATTTTTAAATAGCAAAACAAGACACATACAGATTAAAAAAAAAAAAAAGGAACACCAAAAGAAATCCTATTGTGTCTTTCTGTTCGAATGGTTTTGTAAAATAAAGTTTGCCATGACTGTCAAGCCTCCCACCACCTAAGTTTTCTTTCCTGAATGAATACCACACACTAAAAATTGATGCTCCATAAACTGCACACCATTGCTGGAGAAAATGGCAATCACAGAGAGTGCTGCTTCCTCCTTTACCAAAGGCGTATATCGTGTTTACTACAGATAACTGAAATCAATTACAGAATCATAAATATTTGCAGCCTACAGTTCTCAGAAGTGTTTCAGAAGGCATATGTTAATGCCCAAGAGTCATTTCCCCCACACTGCAGTGCCCTCAGGCTCTCCGCTCTGTTCTCTGCTATCTGCTGACATCAATTTTGCAATGAAAACCCAGCAATTCAGTTAAAATAGGTGCTTAAGCAAAGACAAAAACATCTATTTAAAGACTCAATGCCACTGTCCTATTGTACCTGCACAAAAAATTATATATTTTTAAATATATATATTTATATAGCCCACAATGCTACAGCAACTTACGCTCTCCACAAATCCCTGTTGAACATGCAGCAGACAGAATTCCACACCGCTGTCACCATGTGCTGAAACAATGCCGATGTGAATTACAAGTTATTGTGGGAGATGGATCAGAAACAGACAATTATACCTAACGAGTGAAGAGACTGTTTCATTTATCTTTCTCTTGGAAGGCTATGCCAGTCTGACAGAGCCAAAAAGCATACAGCGTCTTTCTGTCCATTCCTGGCAACCTCAAGACACATAAGGAATCCCCCGTCACTCCTAACAAGGCTGGGATCAGAAGTTTGCCACATTAAGTTATCCTACCTCCAACCTTTCAAAAATACCCACTGTTCACTACCAGAATATCTCTTTCCTGCACAAACATTTTCTGTTTAAGCAACTGAGTCAGGAGAGTGACTATTTCTCCACTGATTAGTAGTTTTTAAGTAGCCTTAAATGTTCATTTCCCTTGTAAAAGCCTTTTCCCTCTCTCCTGGGTCATACCACCCTTCCAAGTCGCAGTGAGATACCTCATTGCACTGCAGCTGGATTTGCACATTCTGCCTTTACCAACAGGGAGTCTGCACAACCAAGGGACACGCGAGCCACCACAGGCATCGGACAGCAGCTTATCTTGTGTGTGATTCCTTCTCCACCTGCCTGGGACCTGCACAGACACCACACATGACACGCATTCTGGCCCTACATCACTAATACGGTTTTTTGCTTTCTTGGTGGTCCTTGAACCTCTTTCCTTACCCATTCCATACACTTTCTCAAAACAGCTGCCTCTTCTGTGAGCGCGGGTGGTGTAGAAAAGAAAAACAACCCCCTTTTAAAGTAGTTACCTTACTTTCAGACACAAATATGAGCATCAGCTAGATGAGACTGAAAAGAAAAAACAAGATACTTTTCCAAAAAATTAGCAGAAGATTTTGTGTCAATCAGAACAAAAGCTTAACAAATAAAAATCATAATAGAAAGGAAGCGCAACTAAAAACACTCCCAATAAAAATGATGCAGCATGTCCTTAATACTCAAGTGTTTTAACTAAATACAGCAGAAGTACAAAAGAATGCCTAAAGATGACTCACTAAGGAAGCATTGAAAGCAGAAAGAGCATTACCAGCATGTTCTTGATAAGCTTGCTAGTGCAATGCACAGTATTTTTTTGCTGTTATGTTCCAAACCAGCCTGCAGACAACGGGCACTTGTGCTTAGACACAAGAAGTAAGGTGGGACAGGTCACCAGTGACTCAGAGGCTGGAGCTCTGCTGCCTCAGAGAGCAAGCAGAGAAACCTGCCTTCCTTGCAGAGTTTCTGGTTCTAAATGACCCACACGCCTCTCATCTTCTGGCACAAACTCCTGGACGTTTTTGTTTGTTTTGTTTTTTCAAATAAACAGTACTTACTTTGCCTGTGGTGCTTTATCTGTTTCCCCTACCGCAGCACCCACTTCACTACCCTAGAAGCAGATTTGGATGATTGGGATGGCCAGCTTCCAGAAGGAGCATGGCAGGGTTCGGCATCCCTCAGCATCTTGGTCTCATCTGGCAATCACACCCCCATTTCACACCACACCTTCACACTTACTTTACTTTATGTGTAAAATAACAGAAAAGCTGGAATGAGATCTCAGTTTAAAAAAAAACAACAACGACAAAAAAAAAAAATCAACGTTTTCAAAGTTCAGGTAACGAACTGAGGTGATGTGTGGGCAAAAACTCAGCAGTGTGGAAGGATTCAGAACACACAGAAACACATCACAGCTGCACAGAGTTTGGCCATGAAGCCTGATGCCATTGTATCATAAAACTCGGTTATAATGAGGCATGACAGCCCATCCACAGCTTCTCTGGTTTAGAGAAAAACCACACTCACCTCTAGGCAGCCCCAGCAGGACGCCCGATCCTCAGCCACACCGGTAGCACCGGAGCCTATGAACTTCCACCAGAACCAGATAAATTTTCATTTTTTATTGCTTTAACAAATCACAGAGCAGCTATGTCTTGTGAAAACAGTGCTTTCGTCTCACAAGCCCCCCGGAATTCAATAAAGTTCCTGAAAACTGACAACCCAGACACACACTTTTCAAACACACTTTGAGGCAGTCCATCGGGACAATTTCCCTCACCTACAAAATGCCTCGAGAAGTTCCCAAAACCAGCTCTGTGTCAGGCTGCTCAAGCAGACAGGTCTCTGCTTTCCCCCATCCAGCCCATCGACAGCACTGAGCCTAGCCCAGCACAACCCATTACAGCACAGCATACACTTCTAATGGAGAATAAAGAACTTACCTCCCTGAACAACAGCCTGGGGGCATTTCCATCACCTCTTTAATCTGCAACAGCATCCCTGTTGCTCAGCTTTCATAATCCACTTCAGTTAAGGTATGGGGGTGCCAGCAGCAGTGCCGGGCAGGGAAGCACAGCACACACAGGTACTTGTGGTCTTAGTCTAGCACTGTCAACTCAGGGTAATTTATTTTTTGGTATTTTCTTATCCCACTCTTTGCTTACAGCCTGCAAAGCCAGACAAGCTTAGTTGCCTTGGACACCTGGATGAAACCATTCACATCACAGCACATCTTCCACCACAACACCCTGCTCACCTACCAACAGGGAATCAAAAGCTTCCAGAGTACACCCACCACCTGGGTTTTCCACTGCCCAAGTCCACTCTTATATTGCTACCTTTGTGCTAATATCCAGCATTGAGCTTGGCACAGGGTACCTGCAGCATCTGGCACATTTTCTCCTGCTCCAGCTCAGGCTCCTCATGTGCTCTCCTCTGCTCCCAGCCACTGGGGTAGTTGCTGCTGTGCCCTAACACAAAAGTATAAAGTGTCTAAACAGGCACGAGAGCTCAGCTCATCTGAGGGCATGTAAGACACCAAGTACTGCTTAGGTTAAAAAAAAAAATTATATTAAGGAGCAAGGAGACCCATGGGAATCCCATTTCTCACACACAAACCACAGAACTTCCATGCCACTGAAGGCAGCAGCCCGAGTGCCTCCACCAGCGCAGCACGTCAGCAAACACCCGGCGCGCGATCTTATCGGTGAGGCTTTCTAGTGAATAGGCGTCCCTAGAAAGCAGTCACTACAAATACAGTTTTCCTGAATATCATTACTGATCCAGAAGTAATGAAATAGCAGATAATATGGCCCCAGGGTACAAATCAACCACCTACCCTAATGCATACAGACGGAACTTAACAGCTCTTTTGGTCTTCCATTACCGAAGAGAAATGGGATCTTTGGAACACCACTGAGGCAAAGCAGAAGAGGAAGTTTACTAATGAGTGATGTTTATTTCTGATTCTTCAGAAAATGCTTTCCAATGCTGTAATCTGAAAAAAATTCCCTGTTTTCATGTACGAAGATGAGTAGACACAGCTTCCCCTCACAGAGCCAAGATAAAAAAAGCAGAGTGCACAATCTCCTGCTCTTCCCTCATGTTGCAGGAAAAGACTGCTGAGAACAGCATCTCAATAATTTTTGCAATAATTAACAATGAAAACTTTATCCAGTCCCACCAAGCAAGCAGCAAAACCATCACAAACTTACATCAGGGTCATGCTCTCCTTGCTGATGTTCGCAGCAGTTAAAGCAGCAACTTCCACAACGCTCTAAAACCAGCTCGGCACTATGGAAGGTACAGGCAGGCACAGAATCCCCCTGCTTCCATCCTTAGGGAAATTCAGCACTTAACACCTCGAGCCTGCCCCCGCAAAGACACAACGTTGTGCATTCTGAGCTGGTCTCAGCCCCACGAACCAGCCAAGCCCACACACGGCTCCGCACACACCTCACACACCCGACACAGCCATACCTGCCTTCCTTGGGAAGCATCCCCGGACTCCAGCATCTCACTTTAATGCCATCTCTTTCACCTCTGACACGGCATTACCTAAATTCCACTGAAACCTTTTACGAAACTAAAGAGTTCACTACTTTTTTTCAATCAGTTTCCTTAAAGTTTGAAGATTTTACAACACAAGTTGAGCAGCCATGCAAGGCACCTGTGTGGCACGAGGCACAAACACCAGCAGCTCTGCTACCACATCCTCCCACAGGCACTTTCAGTGGCACGCAGTTCTAACAGGTACATTATCCCACTCACCTGCACACACAGACATCCCCTATGCAACTTCTTCCAAAAATTACATTCTCAGGCAATCAATTATTTAAGCTGATTTTCTGTTTTCATTAGAGGAATTAACAGTATATTCCAATTATACAAAAGAGCTGGAGGCAGTGGTCAGCAAGTACTTTTTATGACCCTCATCTATTCTTTTTAAAGCCTTCTACAGAAACGCTCAGGCAGGCACAGGAGTGGGAGGGAGAGGAGGAGGAAAGGAACAGCAGTACAGAGTCCTCATCATATCTTCACATAAATAAAGTCCAAACTCTATACAGTTTGACCTTGAATGAATAATAATACACAAAATAAATACAAAGACGAGCACAAATTAAGAATGAACGTTCAAAGTACTGAATGGTAAATGAAGAAGCGTATAAGCGTGCCTCGTTTAAAAACACTGATTAAAGAATCGACGGACGGAAGAAGACAACCCAAACACATTGCGATGCTGTGACTGGGGGTGGGCGGGTAGGTAAAAAAGTAGGGGTTTAGAAGCGAAGCTGCGCGACAAAGAGCCCAGACCCAGCCGCAACCGCCCTGCCCGCGGCAGCTGCGCTACTTTCAGCGCGGCTCGGCGGAGCGGAGTTGGCGGCGGTGACGGCACCGAGCCC